>OX246744.1:1365949-1550949 GCA_945910005.1 Isoperla grammatica | reverse complement strand
TAGTTGACTTTCATCTGAGGTCGAGATTCTGACACCGGATAACTGTGACAAGAATACATCACGATTACCTATCAACACACTCAACACACAAACACACAGAGGTTCGGGTCCTACCATATCAACGCCATCGAGTGGTCCGGCCGCATCACCGGTGTACACCGCTCAGCGCTAGTGTCGCTACTGGCTGTCGGCCATCTTGGATTGGCTGCAGTCAGGGAGAGCAGAGCCAATAGGACAAGCGCTGTGGTGGCGCTGCGCCGAGACTGAAACGGGAACTGTGTATAATATTATATTACTACCAATAACGTACGTTGAGCCATTACTGAATGTTGTAGTAATGTGTATTAGGGGACAAGACCAATCCCAGTACTAAACTGCGCCAAATTATGATGGTTTTGGGATATCTTGAGATAGCCACACAATATTGATAAAGTGGTTAATAACTAATATTTAGGTTAGGAAGGACTAAACACCGGATTTAAAATAACATATTTTAATCCTTAAGGTCTACTCCAGTTTTTAGTTCTTTTAAAACTAAATATTTTTAAGTACCACGTTTTTAATATTATGAATAGTTCTTTAGGGCTGTTTGTTGATTCTTTAGGGCTGTTTGTTGATTCTTTAGGGCTGTTTCACCGCCAGTAGAGACAAGATTTCGCACATGAACGCGCTGCCGGAAACTTTTACTCATGTTGGTGTTACCTTTTGAATTTAACCTTATTAACTGCTCATTATCAACACCAGAGCGCTAGTCACCAGCCGGACGCGGACCCTCGCGCGAGCCATTTACTAGACAATTTGCATGCGAGTTCTCATTCGAGAGTTTCTCGGGAACCATGACAACACGATTTTAAAATTTCACCCACGATTAAAAAGTAGAATCTTCATCCGACTACATGTTACATTACTATTAAATAGCACGTATTTTGAATCTATTTAGAGAAGTTACAAAACATAATTTATATGCAAAAAACACCGGTACAGCAAACAAATTATAATTTTGGACCCTGTTAGTTAAAAATTATGAACCTATCAGGTTGATCTAACAACATGTACTGCCAGGTATTGTGAATGAATGAAGACATGAGCGCGGCCGGTTTTATCTCAACTCTCGAATGAAATTTGACTTCTTGAACCTCCCGATATACGGGCGAATTGCAATTACGGTATATTTTGTTTCCATTTTCGTGTTCGCTGAGAACCATACTTAATAGTTACAAACACAAAAAGCAGATTTTTAGTCTACGTCACAGTTGCTGGAATAGTCCTAAATATTACAGGAACCTTTTATATTGCGCGGGTTTAATTAATAAGTATTTGCTTTTGTAACCTATGATATTAGTAAAAACATGTACAGAAACAACTGATATTTATCAATGATTTTCTTTAGCAGTGATTACCAAAAATTGGAATGTTAAAGACACACACAAAGCCATATCAACATTTCGAAAAGTTCACCGTCAAACCAATATTGTCCCACATTTGGTAGTTACCAATAGTTTTAATCTGGGACTAATCATACAACTGAGTGTATTCCTAGTTGTGACTAAGCACCTGCGTGGTCCCGTGTATCACTATACCTACAACACGCATGCGCAACTTACCCGCAACATTATGCACTAATCCCTCACTTCTTCTGCAACTTCTGGCTACCAGACTGGTCTAAACGAAACTGACTCCACGCCGTTGTTTTATATACCTGCGACCTTGGCTGTAAATAAAGAAATATATCGATCATTACTTCAGTTTTGGAGAATCGTTCAGGTATAGTACAAAAAACCTAATGATATCGTTTATTTTCTTCAAGTTGAACGCTCAAGTGTTAACGACATTGCAAGGTCGTGGTTAGTACAAATTTGACCTGTACATTGTTTGCGTGTAGCACTGTGTTTCTTTAGGTCCTTAGAAGACAAACCTATAATCTGTTGTTTGGCTTGACGTCGCTAGAGCACTTGTTGTGTATTATTAGTTATTATTTGAAGGTGCAATTATTTATTTTCACTGTACCCATTAAAAACACTTCACACATGTCCATTAATTCAGTGAAGATAAGATCGTGTAATTACTTCTTATTCATGTTGAGTATTGAAGAATCGTTCAGTTATAGTTTAAGAAATCTAATTATGTTGTTCATTTTCTTGAAGGATTAGTCAGATGATAAACTAAAAAAATCACCAATGAGTCATAAGTGCATGAAATTCAGTTATGTGTAAAATAAAATTGATATAGGTTGCTTCAATGCAAGAAAAAAATAGTGAACATTTAGTTGTTCTATATGATTCACTTCGATAGCTCTGCTGCATTTTTTTTCTTTTAAAGCGTAGTTCAGCTGTATCGGTTCTGAGGTCGCTAACGCCTGCCCGATAGACAGAGCACTTATTGTGTAATACGAGTCCAGCCAGCGCTTCGCGAAACACTCTGTGACTGCGGACAATACCTCTCAAAACAGATTGCAGCTTTTCTTCACATTAAGTCACAAGAAAATTAATTGCAGGGTATTTTGGAGAAGTACACGTTCGTACTAAGAAGCATGTTATCGGTAGGGAAACGATGCACATTAAACCTCCTGATCGATTTTGGATAAGTGCTTTATTTTAGCGGTGGTTTTACTATCTCGAGGCAACATTTTTTGTACATGGGAATCACCATGAGAAGAGTTGCTCGGTGCTACTTGGAAGCAACAAGCCAAAAAATCGAATTTTCTTTAGTTTTTTAACCGCCTGCTTTTTAAGTATGGTATATTTTAGTCATGTTTTCCATATTAGAGGGCGGACATATACAAATGATAGTTTTTTAGTTTTTTATCTGACTAACCCTTTAAGGTTAAACGCCAACTTTGCGAATATTTATATCATTATAATATGAATGAGAAATTATTTATTTAACAAAGATAGCTAAGTAATTGATCATATTCATAATCTTACTTCATTATTTAGGATTGTCACATTATTCAGTGAGTAGCCATTATAGCCAAAAATGTGTTTAGATTTGACAAGCAAGGGTATAATGTTTTGATTGTCATTTGATTTAAATATTTCCTATTACAAAATACAAGAACGTGGTTTTATGGGCAGCATAATTTCAAATGAGTGGCAACCACTGGTTAAAGTGATTATTATGAGTTTGTACCTGTTGATTTGGTCGAAAAGATTCTTCGTTTATTCCCTTTTCTATCAGGTTTTATTTCTACAAGTTGAAGAGCTGCTGTATAGGAATATTGTGGTTGAAAGACGCAGACATACTGCGGAGTGCGAAGATATCACATTATGTCATGTATGCATCAACAACAGCTCAGCTTAGAGGAGAGACCTCTAACTATCACCTAGTATCACCTAGATCAGCTGTTCAGCTTGCCTCACAATCCAACAAGTATTTGGTTGTTCTTTCCATTATACAATTGTCAGTCAATTACTTTGAACGTTGTTAACACGCCTTTGACATATACTAAATACATTTTTAAAATGTCACGCATTTTATAAATTTTGGAATACCCAAAGAAGGGACGTTTTCAAAAAAAGCTTATACGAGAATTAAAAAAATTATATATTTTTGGACTAATAATACATTAAAAGTCCCTTAAAAAGAAATCCGTGCATAAGAGATTTAAGAGAGGACTTATTAAGAGGCAAGCTGAGTAACTGATCTAGGTGATACTGTGTATATGAGGTCTTACCTTTCAGCTGAGCTGTTGTTGATGCATACATATAATGTGATTTCTTCGCACTCCGCAGTATGTCTGCGTCCTTCAACCACACTAACCCTATATAGCAGCTTCTCTACTTGTAGACATGAAATCTGCGAGAAAAGAAATAAATGAAGAATTTTTTCAAGCAAATCAACATGTACAGTATTTAACTCACGATAAGTACTACTATAAACTGGTTGCTTCTAAATTATTATATTACCTTTGTACAACCACGGTCTTGTATTTTTTTGATAGGACATATTAAAATCAACATCATCCGGCATAATACCCAACATGTTTATAAACACTGTCAACTTATACTTAGTTAACGGATACTGAGAGATTGACGTGACAATCCTAAATAATAAGCTAGACTATGAATATGAACAATTAAAGTATGTGTGTGATAATAAACTAGGAAAAAGCTCTGTTTGACGCGTTGATAAGCGAGCGCGTCCATATCTACGAACGTTCTGGCAAAAAGATCTCAAAAGCTGATAAAAACAACAATTAACAACAATTCAAGAATGCACATTGCAAACTTTTTTATAATTTACAAAGCTATTATACATCCCGATATTGTTGAATGCAGTGCAAAATGCGTTGCTAAGAATTTTCGTTGTCATTCTGTCTAGTGTTTTCGCCGCGGTCCGCCACCGTTACTAACCGTCATTGACTGCAGTTGAAATGTAATTTCTGCCTCAAATACGTATCAGATCGCGTTAACATTAGTATATTCGTGACCGGACAAACATTTACTACCAGATAGCCACCTCACATTTTGGCGTTACTGTGTTTCAGAAAAATATTTTTCGAGTAACTTTTGTGTAACTTTGCCTATATTTGTCAGATTTCCATAAAATAAACATATTCCAGACCTGAAAAATCTGTAAAAAATATGGCTATCTCATATTTGGCCGCCATTAGTTTCAGAAAAACATTTTGTAGTAGCTATGGTGTAACTTTGTAACTTTTCAAACGATTTTGCCTCAAAACTATACACCTTCAATCCACATCGAGGCTTAAAGATGGTCCAAATTTCAAATAGATCGGAGTTTCCGTTCGACCGCTATCGACAGACATAAGAAAAAAAAATAATAAAAAAAAAACGAAGTGCCAAAAAGGTCAAATGGAGACGCTCGCTTCGCTCGCTTAATAATTGCTCCTTCATGTAATGATACACATCACTGACCAAAGTACTTCATTTAGGCAAAACAATATCAAATTATAGGGTTGTCTTCTTAAGAAGTAAGTAAACAACATAGCAACACGCGAGCAATGTACGGCTGATGACCTTGAAATGTCGCCAAGACGTTGAAGATATACAGAAAGAAGAAAGAAAAAGAATATGAACCATATCATTACATTTTTTTAAGCCCTGAATGATTCTTTATAAACGAAGATAAATAACAAGTAATTAGATGATCTATTACAGCCAAGGTCGCAGGTATATATACAACGGCGTGGAGTTAGTTTCATTTAGACCAGTCTGGTTAACAGAAGTTGCAGAAGACGGGACGAGGATTATAGTGCATCATGTTGCGGGTAAGTTTTCCATTAATACACATTCCTACAACATTCAATAATGGCTCAACGAACGTTTTTGGTAGGAATATAATATTATACACGGTTCCTGTTTCAGTCACGGCGCAGCGCCACCACAGCGCTTGTCCTATTGGCTCTGCTCTCCCTGACTGCAGCCACTCCAAGATGGCCGACAGCCAGTAGCGACACTAGCGCTGAGCGGTGTACACCGGTGATGCGGCCGGACCACTCGATGGCGTTGATATGGTAGGACCCGAACCTCTGTGTGTTTGTGTGTTTCGTACATGTTGAGTGTGTTGATAAGTAATCATGATGTATTCTTGTCACAGTTATCCGGTGTCAGAATCTCGACCTCAGATGAAAGTCAACTATGCACCAGCCTACACCAGCCCCGTGCAAGACCGCCAAACAGACAACTATCTCTACAATAGTCTGTCTGATATAATCACTCATCAAGATTCAGCGATTGAACAGTGGATCAATAACTTTAAGAAACTGGAGGCAAGATTGTCAGATATTGAACAAAAAGACTTAACAGACGATCGCCGGGCAACTGGCCATGACCAAACATCAGGTAACAAGATTGATTTGCAATAAATTATGTAACAGGTTAGATGATGCAAGGTTAAAAAATGTGAAAAACTCATAATTCAATGAACTTCTCTCCATGGGATGTACGTAGTTTTTTATGCCTGGCATAGAAGGCACATTCATTCCGTTTTTAAATCAGTAGTTGTATATCTCATGTTGTCAACGTTGTAAAGCTATGACGGAAATATATACTGCGTGCTAACAACAATTCTTCATTCATCCGAGGTTGACCCTAAAAAGCGTTTTAAATCACAGCCTTTTAAGATAAATTAAAAGTTGTTGATTGTGAATTTTGCTTCCAGCAGTTCTCGGTGGATTGAGAGGCCCTGTTGTGAAGCATCATAGCTATAATGGCGAAGCTCTGAACCAGCGTCTATTCGGGTCTCGTCCAACAACTTCGGGCAGCTCAACTATTCCTTGTCCCCCGGGCCCACCCGGCGCTCCTGGGGGCCCAGCAGGCCCACCAGGCCCAACGGGCCAACTTGGTCTGCAAGGTGTAACAGGCCCAGCAGGCCCAACTGGTTTAATTGGAGGCGTGGGCCCAGAAGGAGCTGCTGGGGTTCAAGGCCCAAGAGGACCCCAGGGAGCTCCTGGTGGTTAAAGACTTCTTTTGGTGCTCAACTTTTATTGACGACCTTGACCGAAGAATGCTGTCAAGTGTTACACTCTAATAGTAATATCTCAATTGAATAAATCGTAACTTGTTATATTTGAAGAATTTGATGTACGAATTTCGTTCTAAGACACTTGTGTTATTCTTCAAATCATAAACGTGAAATCAAGTAAAAGCTTATTGACAAATACATATTATTAATGCAATGTGTTTGTTGAGTAAGTACGGCAGCAACTTAAGTATAATATTGTTTTGTTTATTACTTTATTTCACTTTTGAAGCAAAGAACATTACTTTTGTCTTGCTTTTTTACAATTAAGAATGTATACAATGAAATATTTATTTAAAACATAAATAAATTTGCGTTTTTATTTGTATTACGATTGAAATAAAAACAAATTTTTTTAAATGAGCAAAGTGTAGTATTGTTTCATTTAAATGTATATACAGGGTGGTTCCACATCATAGCCAGTGAAGTGCTTTGTCGTCTTTAGACAGATTTGCAATGAAAAATTAAACCTGGGGGGTCGCCCCGTCTACCCCCCTCCCATCCCAAGTTGCTCCCCCCCCCCCCAAAAAAATGTTTGAAAGTAGAGAGGCCGCAAAGAAGAAAGCGTACAGGTTAATACAAAGTAAGGAAGGAATGAGAAGAAGTGAAGTAGCTTCTTACAGACTTGGGAGGATATTCTTCGGCGGAGAAAAAAACGATTAAAAAAAAAAGAAAATATTTTTTTTTGCAAATATATAAAAAATTAAATTTCCTTGTCATAATCGTTGATAATGACATTATTATTTCTGGGACTGAGTCCTACTTACAGCTCTCGGACATTGCTTTCCGTATCCAAACCACTATAGAATATCCGACCTTATGGGCACAAAAGCTTGGATATTCTAAGATCTTACTGCTACCAGCCAGTAATTTACCAGTCTATTGTACATGTCAACTGGAGAAACAGTTTTCTGTCTTCGGTTTATATTTCAATTAAACAACATTTCATCTTAAGAAAACAATTCAATGGACTGAAGTGAAGCTTCAATGCTTTTTTTATTCTCAACTATACAAAACTATATATAACAAGTATTTGATTGTTCTCACATTATACTTTTGTCAGTATATTACTTAAAACGTTGTTAACACGCCTTTTAAAATATTCTACATTTAATTAAAAAATGTCATACATTTTATAAATTTCGGAATACCCAAAGAAGGGATATTTTCAAAAAAACTTACGAAAATAAAAAAAAAAGTATTTTTAGACTAATGATAGATTACATTCCCTTAAAAAAAACATTCGTGCATAAGAGATTTAAGAGAGGACTTATTAAGAGGCAAGCTGAGTAACTGATCTAGGTGATACTGTGTATATGAGGTCTTACCTTTGAGCTGAGCTGTTGTTGATGCGTACATGATATAATGTGATATCTTCGCACTCCGCAGTATGTCTGCGTCCTTCAACCACAGTAACCCTATATAGCAGCTTCTCCACTTGTATACATGAAATCTGGGATAAAAGAAATAAATGAAGAACTTTTTTAAGCAAATCAACATGTACAGTATTTAACTCACGATAAGTACTACTATAAACTGCTTGCTTCTAAATTAATATATTACCTATAAACAACCACGTTCTTGTATTTTTTTGATAGGAAATATTAAAATCAACATCATCCGACATAATACCCAACATGTTTATAAACACTGTAAGCACATACTTGCTTAACGGATACTGAGAGATTGATAGGACAATCCTAAATAATAAGCAAGACTATGAATATGGACAATTTAACTATATGTGTGAAAATAAATAATTGCTCCTTCATATAATGATACACATCACTGACCAAAGTACTTCATTTACGCAAAACAATATCAAATTATAGGGTTGTCTTCTTAAGAAGTGAAGTATGCAACAGAGCAACACGCGAGCAATGCACGGCTGATGACCTTGATATGTCGCCGAGACGTTGGAGAAATACAGAAACAAGAAAGAAGAAGAAAATGAACCATATCATTAGATAATTTGACCCTCTGAATGATTCTTTGTAAACGAAGATCGCAGGTATATATACAACGGCGTGGAGTTAGTGTTGGTTATACCAGTCTGACAGCCAGTAGTTGCAGAGGACGGGACGAGGATTACAGTGCATAATGTTGCAGGTAAGTTGCGCATGCGCATTGTAGTTATAGTTATAGTGATACACGGGACCGCGCAGGTGCTTAGGCACAACTAAGAATACACTCAGTTGAGCCCCAGATGAATGTAATTCAAATTACATTACATTACGAAATGTGAGAGAATATTGGCTCAACAGTCAAGTTTTCGAAATGTTGATAATATAAACATAGGCTTTTCTTTAACATTCTGATTTTCTAATCACTGCCTAAGAAAATAAACATTTTTTTAATTTCCCCTATGTAGTAATTAGTATCATTAGTCTTCAGAAGCTAATAACAATTAAATGACTCAGATATTTTTAGACAATACAGATTTGTAGACAACGATATGAAAGAAGGAAAAAAATATGTAATCACGAAGAACGGTTATGAATATGCTGTGCATTTTTTCATCGGGCTCTTTAGTTTATCTAGAATGTTTATAATTTTTCGTACCCATTGATACACATTACTAGAACATTCAGTAATACTGGGATTGGCCTTGCCCGCTAATACACATTACTACAACATTCAGTAATGGCTCAACGTACGTTATTGGTAGTAATATAATATTATACACAGTTCCTGTTTCAGTCAAGGCGCAGCGCCACCACAGCGCTTGTCCTATTGGCTCTGCTCTCCCTGACTGCAGCCAATCCAAGATGGCCGACAGCCAGTAGCGACAGTAGCGCTGAGCGGTGTACACCGGTGATGCGGCCGGACCACTCGATGGCGTTGATATGGTAGGACCCGAATCTCTGCGTGTTTGTGTGTTTAGTACATGTTGAGTGTGTTGATAGGTAATCGTGACGTATTCTTGTCACAGTTATCCGGTGTCAGAATCTCGACCTCAGATGAAAGTCAACTATGCACCAGCCTACACCAGCCCCGTGCAAGACCGCCAAACAGACAACTATCTGTACAATAGTCTGTCTGATATAATCACTCATCAAGATTCAGCGATTGACCAGTGGATCAATAAGTTTAAGAAACTGGAGGCGAAGTTGTCAGATATTGAACAAAACGCCTTAACAGACGATCGACGGGCAACTGGCCATGACCAAACATCAGGTAACAAGATTGATTTGCAATAAATTATGTAACAGGTTAGATGATGCAAGGTTTAAAAATGTGAAAAACTCATAATTCAATGAACTTCTCTCCATGGGATGTACGTAGTTTTTTATGCCTGGCATAGAAGGCACATTCATTCCGTTTTTAAATCAGTAGTTGTATATCTCATGTTGTCAACGATGTAAAGCTATGACGGAAATATATACTGCGTGCTAACAACAATTCTTCATTCATCCGAGGTTGACCCTAAAAAGCGTTTTAAATCACAGCCTTTTAAGATAAATTAAAAGTTGTTGATTGTGAATTTTGCTTCCAGCAGTTCTCGGTGGATTGAAAGGTCCTGTTGTGAAGCATCATAGCTATAATGGCGAAGCTCTGAACCAGCGTCTATTCGGGTCTCGTCCAACAACTTCGGGCAGCTCAACTATTCCTTGTCCCCCGGGCCCACCCGGCGCTCCTGGGGGCCCAGCAGGCCCACCAGGCCCAACGGGCCAAGTTGGTCTGCAAGGTATAACAGGCCCAGCAGGCCCAACTGGTTTAATTGGAGGCGTGGGCCCACTCGGAGCTGCTGGGGTTCAAGGCCCAAGAGGACCCCAGGGAGCTCCTGGTGGTTAAAGACTCTTCTATTGGTGCTCGACTTTTATTGACGACCTTGACCGAAGAATGCTGTCACGTGCTACACTGTAATAGTAATATCTCAATTGAAATAAATCGTAGCTTCTTATATTTGAGGAATTTGATGTACGAATTTCCTGCTTAGACACTTGTGTAATTCTACAAATCATAAATGCAAAATCAAGTCAAAGCTTATTAACAAATACATACTTATAATGCAATGTGTTTGTTGAGTAGGTACGGCAGCAACTCAGGTATAATAGCATTTCTTGTTGATTACTTTATTTCACTATTGAAGCATAGAATAATTCTTTTTTCTTTATTTTTTACAATTATGCATAATGTACAATGTATAATTTATTTACAACATAAATAAATTTGCGTTTTTATTTGTATTGCGATCGAAATAAAAACAAATTTTTTAAATGAGCAAAGTGTAGTATTGTTTCATTTAAATGTATATACAGGGTGGATCCACATCATAGCCCGTGAAGTGCTTTGTCGTCTTTAGTCAGGTTTTCCAAAGAAACTCGATGGAAATGAATAATTCAACATGAAGTGTCGCCCCCTCTACCCCCCTCCCATCCCAAATTGCTCCCCCCCCCCCCCCCCCAAAAAAATGTTTGAAAGTAGAGAGGCCGCAAAGAAGAAAGCGTACAGGTTAATTCAAAGTAAGGAAGGAATGAGAAGAAGTGAAGTAGCTTCTTACAGACTTGGGAGGATATTTGGCGCAAAAAACAAGCGAAAAAAAGAAAAAATATTTTTTTTTGCATATATACAAATATATAAAAAATGAAGTTTCCTTGTCAAAATCGTTGATAATGACAATTATTTCTGGGACTGTCCTATTACAGCTATTTACCTAGCTCCTATTTACAGCTCTCGGACATTCCTTCCCCTATCCAAATCCCTATAGAATATCCAACCTTAGGGGCACGTTAGGTTGGATATTATAAGATGTTACTGCTACCAGCGCAGTTATTTACCAGTCTTTTGTACATCTCAAGTGGAGAATTAGTTTTCTGTCTTCTGTTTGCATTTGAAATGAACAACGGAATCAAGCTTCAATGCATTTTTTTATTCTCAACCATACGAAGCTATATAAAGTCTGGTTACCAAAAGAATATCGTTATGTAATAGTCAACCTGACAACTTAACAAACCCGCCAGATACACGCAAACGGTCGTTTAACATCGAAATTCGGCCCTGTGAAGTTGTCGGATTGTGCAAGCAATGCAACCAACGCTGCAATATTAGAACCAGATTGTTTAATAATTTTCCATTCTACCAGTTTTCTCAAAACTTGGTGTTTGCGAAAGCATTGTATTTTGCAAGTTGTGTTATATATTATTTCACAACTTTTATATTTTTTGTTAGTGCTAAACGAAACATGATCTCAAACGCCAAGTGAAATTTGTTTTTGTCAAAAGTCAACACTGAAGTTTCCCCGTGAAAGTAGTCCCAAGACCGGACGTTAGCCGGTAGCCAACCCTCGTGCTCAATGTTGATATGGTCCATTCGTATATCTGATATTCTAGTGTTATGTCTACTTATTTCAACATCAACTGGATAACAGAACACAATTCACACGTAAAGGTAAGGCTGGCAATAAAATCTTCAATGTTTAGTGACGGCTAGTGTACACAAATAGGCTTAGCCTAGATGGTTATAGGTTATGTTCTTCTTCGTTCCAGAGAGCAGCCATCTTTGGTTGTGTGGCGTATGAACACTACGTAACGCATGGTATTCGGTAACCAGACTTTAACAAGTGTTTGATTGTTCCTTCCATTATACAATTGTTACGCCTTTTAAAATATACTACATTAATTAAAAAAAATTCACGCATTTTATAAATTTTGGAAAACCCAAAGAAGCGACGTTTTCAAAAAAGCTTACGACCAAAAAAAAATTATGTTTGGACTAATGATACATTAAATTCCCTTATAAAAGAAATTCGTGCATAAGAGATCTATAAGAGAGGACTTATTAAGAGGCAAGCTGAGTAACTGATCTAGGTGATACTGTGTATATCAGGTCTTACCTTTCAGCTGAGCTGTTGTTGATGCGTACATATAATGTGATATCTTCGCACTCCGCAGTATGTCTGCGTCCTTCAACCACACTAACCCTATATAGCAGCTTCTCCACTTGTAGACATGAAATCTGCGAGAAAAGAAATAAATGAAGAACTTTTTCAAGCAAATCAACAGATATCTACCTCATGATAAGTACCACAACCACTATAAACTGGTTGCTTTTAAATTAATATTATAATATTACCCATGTACAACCACGTTCTTGTATTTTTTATAGGAAATATTAAAATCAACATAATCCAACATAATACCCAACATGTTTATAAACACTGTAAACACATACTTGCTTAACGGATACTGAGAGATTGACGTGACAGTCCTAAATAATAAGCTAGACTATGAATATGAACAATTTAACTATATGTGTGAAAATAAATAATTGCTCCTTCATATAATGATACACATCACTGACCAAAGTACTCCATTCAGGTAAAACAATATCAAATTATAGGGTTGTCTTCTTAAGAAGTTAAGTAGGCAACAGAGCAACACGCGAGCAATGCACGGCTGATGACCTTGATATGTCGCCAATACGTTGGAGAAATACAGAAACAAGAAAGAAAAAGAAAATGAACCATATTATTAGATTATTTGACTCTCTAAATGGTTCTTTATAAACGAAGATCGCAGGTATATATAAAACGGCGTGGAATTAGTTTCGTTTAAACCAGTCTGGCAGCCAGTAGTTGCAGAAGACGGGCCGAGGATTACAGTGCATAATGTTGCAGGTAAGCTGCGCATGCGCATTGTAGTTATAGTTATAGTAATACACGGGACCGCGCAGGTGCTTAGGCACAACTAGGAATACTCTCAGTTGTATGTTTAATGAGCCCCAGATGAATGTTATTCAAATTGCATTACATTACTAAACGTGAGAAAATATTGGCTCAACAGTCAAGTTTTCAAAATGTTGATAATATGAACATAGGCTTGTCTTTAACGTTCCTTTTTTCTAATCACTGCCTAGGAACATAAACATTTTTTCATATCAACTATGAAGTAATTAGTATCATTGGTCTTCAGAAGCTAATAACAATGCCAAGACTCGGATATTTTTATACAATACAGATTTGTAGACAACGATATGAAATAAGGAAAAAATATGTAATCACGAAGAACGGTTATGAATATGCTGTGAATTTCTTCATCGGGCTCTTTATATCTAGAATGTTTATAATTTTTCGTACCCATTAATACACATTACTACAACATTCAGTAATGGCTCAACGCATGTTATTGGTAGTTATTTAAAAAAAAAAAAAAATAAAAAAAAAAAAAATAAAAAAAAAATAACTACCAATAACATGCGTTGAGCCATTACTGAATGTTGTAGTAATGTGTATTAATGGGTACGAAAAATTATAAACATTCTAGATATAAAGAGCACGATGAAGAAATTCACAGCATATTCATAACCGTTCTTCGTGATTACATATTTTTTCCTTATTTCATATCGTTGTCTACAAATCTGTATTGTATAAAAATATCCAAGTCTTGGCATTGTTATTAGCTTCTGAAGACCAATGAACGCATGTTATTGGTAGTTATATAATATTATACACAGTTCCCGTTTCAGTCACGGCGCAGCGCCACCACAGCGCTTGTCCTATTGGCTCTGCTCTCCCTGACTGCAGCCACTCCAAGATGGCCGACAGCCAGTAGTGACACTAGCGCTGAGCGGTGTACACCGGTGATGCGGCCGGACCACTCGATGGCGTTGATATGGTAGGACCCGAACCTCTGTGTGTTTGTGTGTTTAGTACATGTTGAGTGTGTTGATAAGTAATCATGATGTATTCTTGTCACAGTTATCCGGTGTCAGAATCTCGATCTCAGATGAAAGTCAACTATGCACCAGCCTACACCAGCCCCGTGCAAGACCGCCAAACAGACAACTATCTCTACAATAGTCTGTCTGATATAATCACTCATCAAGATTCAGCGATTGAACAGTGGATCAATAACTTTAAGAAACTGGAGGCAAGATTGTCAGATATTGAACAAAAAGACTTAACAGACGATCGCCGGGCAACTGGCCATGACCAAACATCAGGTAACAAGATTGATTTGCAATAAATTATGTAACAGGTTAGATGATGCAAGGTTAAAAAATGTGAAAAACTCATAATTCAATGAACTTCTCTCCATGGGATGTACGTAGTTTTTTATGCCTGGCATAGAAGGCACATTCATTCCGTTTTTAAATCAGTAGTTGTATATCTCATGTTGTCAACGTTGTAAAGCTATGACGGAAATATATACTGCGTGCTAACAACAATTCTTCATTCATCCGAGGTTGACCCTAAAAAGCGTTTTAAATCACAGCCTTTTAAGATAAATTAAAAGTTGTTGATTGTGAATTTTGCTTCCAGCAGTTCTCGGTGGATTGAAAGGTCCTGTTGTGAAGCATCATAGCTATAATGGCGAAGCTCTGAACCAGCGTCTATTCGGGTCTCGTCCAACAACTTCGGGCAGCTCAACTATTCCTTGTCCCCCGGGCCCACCCGGCGCTCCTGGGGGCCCAGCAGGCCCACCAGGCCCAACGGGCCAACTTGGTCTGCAAGGTGTAACAGGCCCAGCAGGCCCAACTGGTTTAATTGGAGGCGTGGGCCCAGAAGGAGCTGCTGGGGTTCAAGGCCCAAGAGGACCCCAGGGAGCTCCTGGTGGTTAAAGACTTCTTTTGGTGCTCAACTTTTATTGACGACCTTGACCGAAGAATGCTGTCAAGTGTTACACTCTAATAGTAATATCTCAATTGAATAAATCGTAACTTGTTATATTTGAAGAATTTGATGTACGAATTTCGTTCTAAGACACTTGTGTTATTCTTCAAATCATAAACGTGAAATCAAGTAAAAGCTTATTGACAAATACATATTATTAATGCAATGTGTTTGTTGAGTAAGTACGGCAGCAACTTAAGTATAATATTGTTTTGTTTATTACTTTATTTCACTTTTGAAGCAAAGAACATTACTTTTGTCTTGCTTTTTTACAATTAAGAATGTATACAATGAAATATTTATTTAAAACATAAATAAATTTGCGTTTTTATTTGTATTACGATTGAAATAAAAACAAATTTTTTTAAATGAGCAAAGTGTAGTATTGTTTCATTTAAATGTATATACAGGGTGGTTCCACATCATAGCCAGTGAAGTGCTTTGTCGTCTTTAGACAGATTTGCAATGAAAAATTAAACCTGGGGGGTCGCCCCGTCTACCCCCCTCCCATCCCAAGTTGCTCCCCCCCCCCCAAAAAAATGTTTGAAAGTAGAGAGGCCGCAAAGAAGAAAGCGTACAGGTTAATACAAAGTAAGGAAGGAATGAGAAGAAGTGAAGTAGCTTCTTACAGACTTGGGAGGATATTCTTCGGCGGAGAAAAAAACGATTAAAAAAAAAAGAAAATATTTTTTTTTGCAAATATATAAAAAATTAAATTTCCTTGTCATAATCGTTGATAATGACATTATTATTTCTGGGACTGAGTCCTACTTACAGCTCTCGGACATTGCTTTCCGTATCCAAACCACTATAGAATATCCGACCTTATGGGCACAAAAGCTTGGATATTCTAAGATCTTACTGCTACCAGCCAGTAATTTACCAGTCTATTGTACATGTCAACTGGAGAAACAGTTTTCTGTCTTCGGTTTATATTTCAATTAAACAACATTTCATCTTAAGAAAACAATTCAATGGACTGAAGTGAAGCTTCAATGCTTTTTTTATTCTCAACTATACAAAACTATATATAACAAGTATTTGATTGTTCTCACATTATACTTTTGTCAGTATATTACTTAAAACGTTGTTAACACGCCTTTTAAAATATTCTACATTTAATTAAAAAATGTCATACATTTTATAAATTTCGGAATACCCAAAGAAGGGATATTTTCAAAAAAACTTACGAAAATAAAAAAAAAAGTATTTTTAGACTAATGATAGATTACATTCCCTTAAAAAAAACATTCGTGCATAAGAGATTTAAGAGAGGACTTATTAAGAGGCAAGCTGAGTAACTGATCTAGGTGATACTGTGTATATGAGGTCTTACCTTTGAGCTGAGCTGTTGTTGATGCGTACATGATATAATGTGATATCTTCGCACTCCGCAGTATGTCTGCGTCCTTCAACCACAGTAACCCTATATAGCAGCTTCTCCACTTGTATACATGAAATCTGGGATAAAAGAAATAAATGAAGAACTTTTTTAAGCAAATCAACATGTACAGTATTTAACTCACGATAAGTACTACTATAAACTGCTTGCTTCTAAATTAATATATTACCTATAAACAACCACGTTCTTGTATTTTTTTGATAGGAAATATTAAAATCAACATCATCCGACATAATACCCAACATGTTTATAAACACTGTAAGCACATACTTGCTTAACGGATACTGAGAGATTGATAGGACAATCCTAAATAATAAGCAAGACTATGAATATGGACAATTTAACTATATGTGTGAAAATAAATAATTGCTCCTTCATATAATGATACACATCACTGACCAAAGTACTTCATTTACGCAAAACAATATCAAATTATAGGGTTGTCTTCTTAAGAAGTGAAGTATGCAACAGAGCAACACGCGAGCAATGCACGGCTGATGACCTTGATATGTCGCCGAGACGTTGGAGAAATACAGAAACAAGAAAGAAGAAGAAAATGAACCATATCATTAGATAATTTGACCCTCTGAATGATTCTTTGTAAACGAAGATCGCAGGTATATATACAACGGCGTGGAGTTAGTGTTGGTTATACCAGTCTGACAGCCAGTAGTTGCAGAGGACGGGACGAGGATTACAGTGCATAATGTTGCAGGTAAGTTGCGCATGCGCATTGTAGTTATAGTTATAGTGATACACGGGACCGCGCAGGTGCTTAGGCACAACTAAGAATACACTCAGTTGAGCCCCAGATGAATGTAATTCAAATTACATTACATTACGAAATGTGAGAGAATATTGGCTCAACAGTCAAGTTTTCGAAATGTTGATAATATAAACATAGGCTTTTCTTTAACATTCTGATTTTCTAATCACTGCCTAAGAAAATAAACATTTTTTTAATTTCCCCTATGTAGTAATTAGTATCATTAGTCTTCAGAAGCTAATAACAATTAAATGACTCAGATATTTTTAGACAATACAGATTTGTAGACAACGATATGAAAGAAGGAAAAAAATATGTAATCACGAAGAACGGTTATGAATATGCTGTGCATTTTTTCATCGGGCTCTTTAGTTTATCTAGAATGTTTATAATTTTTCGTACCCATTGATACACATTACTAGAACATTCAGTAATACTGGGATTGGCCTTGCCCGCTAATACACATTACTACAACATTCAGTAATGGCTCAACGTACGTTATTGGTAGTAATATAATATTATACACAGTTCCTGTTTCAGTCAAGGCGCAGCGCCACCACAGCGCTTGTCCTATTGGCTCTGCTCTCCCTGACTGCAGCCAATCCAAGATGGCCGACAGCCAGTAGCGACAGTAGCGCTGAGCGGTGTACACCGGTGATGCGGCCGGACCACTCGATGGCGTTGATATGGTAGGACCCGAATCTCTGCGTGTTTGTGTGTTTAGTACATGTTGAGTGTGTTGATAGGTAATCGTGACGTATTCTTGTCACAGTTATCCGGTGTCAGAATCTCGACCTCAGATGAAAGTCAACTATGCACCAGCCTACACCAGCCCCGTGCAAGACCGCCAAACAGACAACTATCTGTACAATAGTCTGTCTGATATAATCACTCATCAAGATTCAGCGATTGACCAGTGGATCAATAAGTTTAAGAAACTGGAGGCGAAGTTGTCAGATATTGAACAAAACGCCTTAACAGACGATCGACGGGCAACTGGCCATGACCAAACATCAGGTAACAAGATTGATTTGCAATAAATTATGTAACAGGTTAGATGATGCAAGGTTTAAAAATGTGAAAAACTCATAATTCAATGAACTTCTCTCCATGGGATGTACGTAGTTTTTTATGCCTGGCATAGAAGGCACATTCATTCCGTTTTTAAATCAGTAGTTGTATATCTCATGTTGTCAACGTTGTAAAGCTATGACGGAAATATGTAGTACGTGCTAACAACAATTCTTCATTCATCCTAGGTTGACCTTAAAAAGCGTTTTAAATCAGAGCATTTTAAGATAAATTATAAGTTGTTAATTATGAATGTTGCTTTCAGCAGTTCCCGGTGGATTGAGAGGCCCTGTTGTGAAGCATCATAGCTATAATGGCGAAGCTCTGAACCAGCGTCTATTCGGGTCTCGTCCAACAACTTCGGGCAGCTCAACTATTCCTTGTCCCCCGGGCCCACCCGGCGCTCCTGGGGGCCCAGCAGGCCCACCAGGCCCAACGGGCCAAGTTGGTCTGCAAGGTATAACAGGCCCAGCAGGCCCAACTGGTTTAATTGGAGGCGTGGGCCCACTCGGAGCTGCTGGGGTTCAAGGCCCAAGAGGACCCCAGGGAGCTCCTGGTGGTTAAAGACTCTTCTATTGGTGCTCGACGTTTATTGACGACCTTGACCGAAGAATGCTGTCACGTGCTACACTCTAAGAGTAATATCTAAATTGAAAGAAATCGTAGCTTCTAATATTTGAGGAATTTGATGTACGAATTTCCTGCTAAGACACGTGTAATTCTACAAATCATAAACGCAAAATCAAGTAAAAGTTTATTAATACAGATACATATTTTTAATGCAATGTGTTTGTTGAGTAAGTAAGTCAGCAACTTAAGTATAATATTATTTCTTGTTTATAACCTTATTTCACTGTTGAACCAAATAATAATCTTTTTTTTCTTTATTTTTTACAATTAAGAATGTATACAGTGTAATATTTATTTAAAACATATATAAATTTGCGTTTTTTATTGTATTGCGCTTGAAATAAAAACAAATATTTGAAATAAGCAAAGTGTGGTATTTATTTCATTTAAATGTATACAGGGTGATTCAACAACATCATAGTCAGTGCAGTGATTTGTAGTCTTTAGACAGATTTGTCAAAGAAACTCGATGGAAATGAATAATACAACATGGGGTGTCGCCCCCTCTACCCCCCTCCCATCCCAAGTTGCTCCCCCCCCCCCAAATGTTTGAAAGTAAAGAGGCCGCAAAGAAGAAAGTTGACAGGTTAATACAAAGTAAGAAAGGAATGAGAAGAAGTGAGGTAGCTTCTTACAGACTTGGGAGGATATTCTTCAGCGCAGAAAAAAAAGAGAAAAAAGAAAGAAAATATTTTTTTAAAGGCAAATATAAAATGAAACGAAGTTTCCTTGTCATTATCGTTGATAATGACATAATAATTTCTGGGACTGAGTCCTACCAACAGCTCTCGGACATTCCTTCCCCAATCCAAACCCCTAACACATAATGCAGACGGGCACATCAGGTAAGGCTGGTGTGCCCCCATAACAGCTATTCATGCGAACAATTGTTATTATCAACAGAGAAATAGGAACTAATATACAAAGACTCCTGTATGTTCGGTGTAAAAGATTACTGTGGCCCACAGTGGTGTTGGTAATTTCTCGAATACAATAACACTCTTTTAATTTTTCGTCACATGTCAATGTCCCAATTTAATCAAGAGTCTTCAATAAATGGTAGAAAATAAGTGCTTGCATAGCTCATATCAGGTCAGCGACTCAAGGACGATATGACGTCACGAGGGTTGATTGGACTTATATAAACATGCTTTAGTTCTATCTTTACACCTATTGTTAATCACACCTACTCGACAGTTAACCGAATCATCGCGCATCGATACCACCTAAAATAGACTAGATGCCTTCTGGTGGCAAGAAAATAAACTTCTACGAGGAGTGGTTTAGCCGTCAATTGTTCATTGTTGTTTCATTGTCATATCATCAATGGCGCTGATCAGAGGTCGCTTAGCAGCGCCATCTGTTTTGAGTCTGTGGGGAAGGATGTGCGAGAAAGGGACAGGGTCTTACGACTGGCAGTGTCGTTAACGTGAACCTTGCGCCCAGGCAGGGTTCACTCATAGTAATACTGAAAGTAATGGTATTAATGTCTTACACCGTGAAACGTGTTATTGTAAAGCTTCTTTCATTGCATTCATGAGTTATTCATAACGAGTATGAGTCATGAATCTTGTAGATTCACTTGAAACTATAAATGCCAAGAATATTGATTTTCGTATTATACATTTTATACATCTTTACATAGATATAATATAGGTTTTTATTTTTAGTATTTTTTTTTAGCTTATTTCTTACTTTAGGTATAGAATACTATTGAGGGCATGAAACAATCCTAACTCTCAATCAAATACTATTGCGTTAACCAATAGTAAACTGTTGGGGAATCTAATAGTAAACTATTACTACAGGGACAAAAAACCTACAATTTTGATAAAAATTTCAACTTATTTAAGTTAAACCTCTTGCTACATTATGATGGTATATGAACTTGTTCACTTTTCCTCTGTAGTCTACTATTTGATCTTAGAATATCCACCCTTAAGGGCACATAAGGTTGGATATTCTAAGATCTTACTGCTACCAGAGCAGTAATTTACCAGTCTATTGTACATGTCAAGTGGAGAAACAGCATTTTGTCTTCCGTTCACATTTGAAATAAACAACGTTTCATCTTAACAAAACAATTTAATCCTTTTTTTATTCTCAACCATACGAAGCTCTTTTTTCAATTAGACTTACATTAACATTTAATTTAAATTATTGAATTATTAACAATTTTTTATTATTTATTATTAAAAAAAAGAAAAGCAAACTATTTGCCAATGGCTTTGCACGTGTTTCACCGCTAGTGCAATGACTTATAATTGTAGGACACAAGTTACACGGAAGAAACCGCCACGCATACTTTTCTTTCGATCACATAATTGACCGTTATGCCAAAGCTCCAAGGAAGAAAATTTTACAAATAAGTAACCATAGTTTTTCAATGAGAATAAAGTAGAGGTATATAAGACAAACAAGACGTGCTAGTTCGAGCCAGAGGTTGTCAAACACATGTGTGATTCAGACGTGACGTCACTGTGAGGAAACTGCGCGACGAACAACAGGAGGCCGTGAGAATGAGAAGGGTGAGTCCATTTTATCAGAACGTGGGACACTCAGAATTTTACCCACGCGAGGGTACAAATTTTACATAATTTACTTGTCAAGTTTTCCACTTGTTTACTTGCTTGCATCAACATACAAATTTCTACAAGATGTAAGGAAAAAAGTAAATAGTTTCAATGTAAATGTATTTGTTATGTACTGAAAGCATTTTTATCGTTGTAAGCCTTTCTGATAGAATAATTTTACGTAACACATTGTTGGCAGCGAATGTAATGAAAGTATTAACAAATTATAGGCACCGAGATTGGCCACTGATGGCGCTAGTGAAAACGAATGAAGCGCTCCAAGTGGCAAAGTCGCGCAACAACCTGCTGAAGCAGCGTCGTTCTTCCTACGTCAATAAAGGGAAATTGTGAAAATTGTTTAATTAAATATGGGTTTTAAAATTTTCGCGCAGATTATGAATCCCATCAGTAAATCTTAAAAAGGCAAGCCACCATTTTAATCAGGACACGTTTTAGACGTAAAAACAACAAATAACACACAACAAACACAAACAAAACAAGACAATAAAAGCCAAAACAAAAACACAAAACAAAACAACAATACAAAATAAATACACCTCAACAATAAAAACGAAACAAACGCCAAACAAAAAACAAGATATATCACAATAATATCCCGCACTATTTTCAACCGCGGAATGAAATCTTCAGCAGTTTGTTGCTAAATTTGGCCACATACAGCGCTGTATGTACTAACACACGGTGCCTATAGAAGTTGTATAATATGATACAACAATTGTTGTTCCAGTTTCGTGCGAGTGCGACCGCAGCGCTGGTCTGCCTGGCGGTGATCGCCGGCACTAGAGCCACCCCTAGTCCGCTACCCAGATACGACCAGGCCAGTGGAGAACGTTGTGTGACTATCAGACGCCGGGACCATACGCTGGCCGTCATATGGTAGGTTACACTAGGGTTCAAGTCAAGGAAAATTACAATTTCAATCATTTTTAACCTTCCTGGCTCCAAAGTCATCGTTCACTTATATACTAGTGTCACATTGATACATCTTACGAATTAAAAAGTCCCAGATCACACACACACATGTAAGCCCGCCGACCTTTGGCTCTATCTATCATGTACCTGTTGAACTACAAGTTCCGCGTTACTTCACAAATAGCGCCACGCGTCTGATTTTGCCCGCCTTCACTTGGCGCTATCTGTCGCGTACCTGTTGGACTACAAGTTTCCCGTTACTACACCGATAGCGCCACGCGTCTGATTAGTGCACGTTGGCCCGCCTTCGCTTGGCGCTATCTATCGCGTACCTGTTGAACTACAAGTTCCCCGTTACTACACAGATAGCGCCATGCGTCTGATTAGTGCATGTTGGCCCGCCTTCGCTTGGCGCTATCTATCGCATACCTGCTGAACTACAAGTTCCCCGTTACTACACCGATAGCGCCACGCGTCTGATCAGTGCATGTTGGCCCGCCTTCGCTTGGCGCTATCTATCGCGTACCTCTGCAACTGTCAACGCTATTGGTTGTACGGCAGCTATGCGCGTTACAAGACCTTGCTAATGTTGCACCGCGCAGGCGCCTGACTCACTATCTAATGCCCCCAGTGACCCCTTGACCGAGCTGCAACACCAACGCACCGCCAGCCACCCCACCGCCTACTCCAGTCCGCAACATCACCAACCAGCTCTTGCTGGTGACGTCATCAATTATGAGGTCACCAAGAGTTGGAGGAATCGTTTTCATAGGTTGGAGATGAGGTTGGATAAACTGGAAATGGAACTGAGCGAAACTTCAGACTTGGGAGACTTGAGTAGAAGCGCGTTGCCTGCAGGTAAACCGGAAGTATAAGGCTATATTGTGTTATCAATTAGTGGAGGGCTACTCCTGAAATTTATCTCGGGTGTGAGTCTCTTAAGGACTTGTTTATAGTAACGGAGATGCTGGTTTGGAGGCTGGAGTAATAGCCAATGGTAGTTTCCTGTTGGTGAAGTAAAGCATATTGAAATAGTACTGTTGTCAACGGCCACAGCCAACTCTGGCTGTTCAAAGAACTCTACAATGTAATCATGATCTCTGCCTAGGAGAGGTTAGTTCAACACGATTTAATTTCTTTTTAAAGTTGTGTTTCAGAAACCCACAATAGAACTTAATTTGAAAAGAAGAAATATTTATTAGAACACAGTCTTTCAAAAGAAAGTAAGAGATTGCGTATTATGTGTTTGCTTTTTGGCATTTTTCTAACATTTAAAAGTAACTGAAGGATCCGAGTGTGATAAATTAATATATAACTTAACCCCTCTGGATTTTAAGGCTGTCCCATCATCTTGTGACACAATTGTGTTAAGACTGGTAGGTGATCGCAACATATGGCTCTCTTGTTGACAGAGTTTAGTGAAGAGCTGGAGAAGATTCCCAACTACTTCGCTACTACAAGACAATTTATCCCTCCGGGCACCATCATGTGTCCGAGGGGCCCACCTGGGCCGGCAGTCGGCTTACCGGGCCCACCAGGCCCACAAGGGACACAGGGTGTTGTGGGTGCACCGGGCCCACCAGGCAAACAGGGCCCTCCCGGCCCACCGGGCACGCTGGGCCCAGTGGGCCTAGTCGGGCCCAAGGGACCAAATGGGCCGCCTGCGAAGTAGACAACTGATGATGCAAGACGAGGTTGGATGGAGAACCCAAGCGAGCTGAGTACAGAACACTGGACACGAGAAGAAAATGCAGCGATACAAATCTTAAAAAAAAGTTTTTCTTGTTTTACAATAACTACAGGACAATCACGTTGGTCAATTAAAGGCAAGTAATGGTTTTTCCCTTTTTAATGAATTAATGTTTGTTGTAAACTGTTAAAAATATCAAAATCTTAACATTTATTTTACCGTTTTATTTGTTTTGTGATTACAACGTATATTTATGTATTTATTTATTTCCTTGTAAAATGTTTTAATATAATGTATGAGGAGAGGCAACTTTAGAGCAATGTGTTTGTGTTTTGTGTGCACTGTATCGTGGCAGGATATTATGTTAGGCCTGTATCGTGTGTTTATTAATTTTATTTCATTGTTGAGCACATTTTAGCGATATTGCACAGTTCTTGTTTAAATTTTAATAAACATATTATAATTCTACTATATTTGTAATATCAATCATCATGTATTCAAACTATATAAAAATACAACCATGTTATTAATCCATCCCTTTAAATCATGTATATTCTGACTAGTCATATACCCAGGACAACTTGTCCATCTTCAGTGAACTATTTGCTACGAACTGTCTACAAGTTGAACGTGAACAAATCTGTTATAGTGTTTACATGGAAGTTGAGATCATACTAACAACCAGCGCTATGGCTAAGAAAGATAACCTTATATCTAAAAGTATTTAGTCGTTATTTCCTCCAATGAGCAGGTAAGATCGAACTTATCAAAATAATAATTATCATTGAGAGGGTTGAACTATAGATATGATGAAAGGGGTAGAAGGGAAAATAAATACTAATTATCAGCTCTCATGAACTTACTAAATAGTTACTAAATAGTTGCTGCTGCTAGTAGCTGTTACTAAAAAGTAGACAATGTATTATTTATTATTTGATAGGTGCGTTCACCTAGATAGACTATATGACATTACTAGATGTTGAGAACCCTCTTTTCTCCTGAAGCCAACCCGTAAATTAGAAATGTTATTATTCAATACGATCACAAACGATCTAATCCGATGTTTACATATTGTTAACATTCGTAATTCTCAAAGGTTTTATTTGTCCACATTCTTAATATTTCATCTACTTACGATACTTCTGACTTAATAACTTGCTGTCGGCTTCGCGGCCGGAGTCTTAAATAAAATTTGCTGTCGGGTATCGCGGCCTCCATTGAAATTACATTTTTCATATTTTTAGCCCATTTTACCGTCCATTTTCAGAGTATATTTATTTATTTATTTTTATTTTTTATTTATGAGTTACCAACAACAGGGGACAAAAATTCCATAAAAATTATTAAATCTTACCTGCCTGTTCCTTGTATGTACTGTCGTGACGGATGTCTTTAGACAGTCCTAGCGTGGGCTCTATATACGGTATGGGTAGGACAAAACAAATATTTACTTTCAAAACTCTCCTGAACTCATTTTAAATCACACATGATTCTCACCACATTATATGTTGTCTATTGATTCACATGTTAGGTTGAGTCAGAACATAAACACAGTGAGTTGAGGATCTCAGGCTGTATGTGAATCAAGCCCCGTTCTTCTGTTGTTATATTCTGTATCGTGATTCATATGGTTTGTGAAAGTGTTTCTTCCTGGGCTGAGAACAACTGTTTGGGATTGAATGTGAATACAAGAGGATTTAAACTTAACTAAACTAAAATAGTTTAAAATAATTGACAAAATATATTTTGTGTTGCTTGAATTTTACTAAGATTTATTTTCGTTGAAACACTAACCAAGATTACAACATAGATATTTCCCATACAATCAAGTAATAGAAAAAAATCCGTCTCGCCCGGAGAAAGAAGTTTCAATCATCTGGTTAAATTAAATATAAGAAGCAATGTTATTGTAAAAATATCTAATGGCAATAGTTACTTACTACAACTAAGTACTTTTAAATAGTTAACAAAATATATTAAATGTTTATCCAGCTTGTTTTAGTCTTCTTCGCTGTCACAAGTTTTGTGTGGCTCTCTTCTTGTATTACAAGTACGTACACCCTTTCTTAGACTGTTCTTCATAATTGGAAATAAGAATAAATAAATAGATACATTTGGCACTGTTATGTCGTTATGGCCGGAGAAATGATAACATATAATTGTTGACGGTAGTCGTTCATTCGTTGAGTTGAGTTGAGTTGTCAGCTTCTGTATTGAGGTCCCTTTGAGGTTCGTTAACATCGCAATTGAGGTGTGTGTGTGTCTGTTGTATTGTCCACTTCCTTTGAGGTGCGTTAACATCGCAATTGAGGTTCTTTTGAGGTGCGTTAACACCGCAATTAAGGTTCTTTTGAGGTGCGTTAACATCACAATTGAGGTTCTTTTGAGGTGCGTAAACATCTGCATTGAGGTGTGTGTGTGTCTGTTGTATTGTCCACTTCCTTTGAGGTGCGTTAACATCGCAATTGAGGTTCTTTTGAGGTGCGTTAACATCGCAATTGAGGTTCTTTTGAGGTGCGTTAACATCGGCATTGAGGTTCCTTTGAGTAGAGTCAGCATGTTCATTAAGGTATGCGTGTCTGCTGCAGCTACTCTTAGAATATCGGTCCGTATTCTTAGGTAGCTGGCGGACATAGTCGAGTGCAGGGGGGGGAGGGGGCAGCCCCCATTTGTGCCCCCCCAATGATCAACCTATACTCTCGCCTAGGCTGGTGGACCTTGAGGGCCTGGCGGGCCCTGGACACCCGGCGACCCAAGCGGGCCCTGAGCTCCAGCCAGACCAATGGTACCGGGTGGTCCCGCTAGACCTGGTATGCCGATAGGGCCCGTTGGGCCTGGTGGGCCGGGGGGGCCCCCTGGTGGGCCCGGTAGGCCAGGCCTGCATATTGGTGACTGAGACTGCTGAGGTCGCTGGAAGAACTGGCGCACGTTCCCGTCCGGCCCCACAGGTCGCACTGATCCAAACGTATCTGTGAACATAGCTTACATTAGACGCCGTGTAGCTTACATTAGACGCAGTTTAGCTTACATTAGACGCCATTTAGCTTACATTAGAGGCCGGTTAGCTTACATTAGACGCCGTGTAGCTTACATTAGACGCCATTTAGCTTACATTAGACGCCATTTAGCGTACATTAGACGCCATTTAGCTTACATTAGAGGCCGTTTAGCTTACATTAGACGCCGTGTAGCTTACATTAGACGCCATTTAGCTTACATTAGACGCCATTTAGCTTACATTAGACGCCATTTAGCTTACTTTAGACGCCGTTTAGCTTACATTATAGGCCGTTTAGCTTACATTAGACGCCGTTAAGCTCACATTAGACGCCGTTTAGCTTACATTAGGGCCGTTTAGCTTACATTAGACGTCGTTTTGTCTGATTTTATGTCTCCCGTGATTCCTGTTGATCTAAGAATATTATAAACAAAACGTATTAAAAATATAATATTGCGTTTGAATTACAGGGGATGGAGAAAACAAGTTAGCGGTGGGTTAAATATTTAGCCGGGCGTTATAATACCGGGCCTCATCATTGAAATTTTAAAATTCGTTCTGAACACATTGAATTTTGAATATTTTGTTGAGTATATCTGTAGGTTGTAATAATATCAAGCTCTCTACTATTTGAAAATCTGATATTGAATATTATTTTGATGATACGAACGGTGTTCAAGCTGTTTGTGTCAAGGGATATTCACGACGTGTATGTTCCTCGATCTACATTCGAGCTTCCTCCATACACTGTAAACGTATTCTTAAAATATTGACATTCTTATTTGTTTACTGTATTTTGGCATTTTGTATCTCTGAATAAAGTTTGCAGTGACTCAATCTAGGTAGGCCTATATTGCTAAAATGTGCAATATTTGTGATAGGGATGGAGAGCATAGATTTGTTTGGACTAGTGTATAGTCCTCCCAACGAATCTATTCTCATGCTTTCATCACAGGCCATGTCCAGAATGGCAACTTAACTTGTCATTCCTCCGTGTGCTTGATGGAAGATTGCGTCGGATTGTCTCAGTTCGTGAGTTGGCCAACTTGTCCGACGTTGATAAATGGTAATCCTCTCATTTGTGTAGGTTGCTATTAATAATATTACACGACGAATATTTTTAAAAATTAAATACAAATATAAGTTTGTAGTAACAAAACCAATAAATCCTGTGTGGAGAGAAGTGATAATTGAAAATAGATCACGGGAACCCAGCCATTCACAGCTTTCGATACCAAGAAATGGCGGAAACGCCGATGTTTAAACAACTTATTTCATAAAACAAAAGTAGGACGGACTATACCTTTACAGTTTAGACCTACCTCTAGAACACAGTGGAATATTAGAATAAATACTTGCTGTGAGTAGTAACTTTATGGATCTACTCAGTAAAGTGTGAATTTTGATACATTTTGACAGGCTTTCAATAAAAACAAAAGACTGCCAATGTTGCTCACAGCTTGCTGGATTTTGATAGTTCCTGTGAACTTTTTCGAATTCTCCAACCCTCATTGGCTACACAACAAGGTCTACTAAATCTCCACCTAGCGGAGGCTCGTCGAACTCCCGAGTTCGACAAGCTTCCACCAGGAAAGTTACGTGATTGCAGTGCAGGAGCTGCTAATTTCGTCGAGCGCCATCTTAGTATTCGGCAATAGTGCGCGCATGAACACAGGCAGTAAACCGTCCGCGGAAGTTTATTTCGAGGCCTCAGGGGTTATGACGAAAGCATGAGAATAGATTCGTTGGGAGGACTATAGCAAGCCGCTAACCCTCAGATAGCAATGTTTAACAAATAAATAAATAAATAAATAAATAAATAAATAAATAAATACAATAAATAAATTCACATTTAGAGTCTGCCCACTCAGTAACTAAACTGATTTTCAGTGGGAGACTTTAATTTAAAGTGACTAAACCAACCCTGTAGGCTTCGAACACCATCGACGAGTGAGCGATATAACCAATCAAAGTTCAATATTTCAAATACGAAACATATGAATCAGTGATTGGACAGTGCGAACACCTGCGGACAAATGCCAGAATCAACAAGGTCGATTCAGAACAACTTTGAATTTATTGAGTGCTTCGTTGCTAGGACGGCTCCAAAGTCACCGTTTACTTATTCCTAAGCCAAGAAGTAATGGAATTGAATCCACATTAGAAGTAAAAAAAACTTCTGCCAAAAGGTTATTACCTGTTTCATAGCCTGCTTGGCTCCCCTGGTGCATGTCCACTTCAATCTCAGTCACCCTCTGCTCCAGCCTATTGTAATGTCTCATCCAATCCTTGATGGCCAAGTCTTGCCGGGCTATGACGTCAGACAGTGTTTGATACAGAGAATCGTCCTGTGGGATATCTTCTACGTAACTAGCAGGAGCGTAAGTGTGGTTGATGATTGGCGGGTAGTGTTGTTCAACTTTTGGAAAACTGTTGGCAGAAGACAGACGTGTGTGTGTATTATTGCTGTTGGTATCATCTGATATTCCACACTCACACAGTGGTGGGCGACGAAAGAATATCGGCAATATTAAAGCCATGCGAAATTTCCGTTTTAAATCATATCTCAGGACTCTTAAGAAACGTTACTGTTAAATAACTATTAAAAAATACAACCATGTTAGCTCCATTGTTAATTTGGACCAACTATCAAGTTCACAAACTATTCAATTCAACTATTCAACTATTCAGCTATTACTATTGGGTCAAAACTAAAGTTAATAGTTTATTACTGACAGGTGTAATAAACTCCCCAATCACTTGCTATTGGATTCCCCTATCGTTCAATATAGGATTCCGCAATGGTTAACATTTTCCAATAGTTTGCTATTAGATTTCCCAATAATTTACTATTAGATTGCCCCATCTGGGCCCGGGAAAGAATAGGCCCAGGGTGACTCTGCCAGTCGTAAGAGACGACAAAAGGAGACCCTGTCCCCTCCCCCCCCCCCCCCCCCCCCCCCCCCACCGTCCTACAGAAGATTTCTCTTCCCACATGGCCCTGGGCCTCCCTTGCTGGACTCCCCTTATGACGACTCCCGCGATATAGATGGATCTGATTCGGAAGACGTCATATGACCTAAGCTGTCGAGTACGTCGTTAAACACCACCAATCAATCAATACTATTGAAAGTTCGAGTTATTTGATAGGGTCAACAGTATTCACCTACCATTGTATCGCCACTGTCTGGTCGCCTCTTAGTACCGGCGTGCAGCGCTCACCAGCAGAGTCAGCGTTACGTAGAGGATGCCTGGGATTGGCTCCTGTCAGGGAGAGAAGAGCCAACAGGACGACCGTTGTGGTGGCGCTGCGCCGTGACTGAAACATGAACTAGGGGCTTAAAGTGACGTCATCTTCCTCTTAGACGAGACTCCTACGATATTCGTGAGTCTCACAGTAGTGTGTGGTGTGTGGTAGTGGTTGTAGCAATAGTAGTGGTAGTAGTGGTCATGGTTTTGTTAGTGTTAGTAGCAGTGGTAGTTGTATTTTGTTGTAGTGGTGGTTGTAGCAGTAGTGGTAGTAGTGGTCATAGTTTTGTTTGTGGTATAGTAGCAGTGGTATTTGTAGTTTGTTGTGGTGGTGGTTGCAGTAGTAGTGGTAGTAGTGGTCATAGTTTTGTTTGTGGTAGTAGCAGTGGTTATTGTATTTTGTTGTGGTAGTGGTTGTAGCAGTAGTGGTAGTAGTGGTCATAGTTTTGTTAGTGTTAGTAGCAGTGGTTATTGTATTTTGTTGTGGTAGTGGTTGTAGCAGTAGTGGTAGTAGTGGTCATAGTTTTGTTAGTGTTAGTAGCAGTGGTTATTGTATTTTGTTGTGGTAGTGGTTGTAGCAGTAGTGGTAGTAGTGGTCATAGTTTTGTTAGTGTTAGTAGCAGTGGTTATTGTATTTTGTTGTGGTAGTGGTGGTTGCAGCAGTAGTGGTAGTAGTGGTCATAGTTTTGTTAGTGTTAGTAGCAGTGGTTATTGTATTTTGTTGTGGTAGTGGTTGTAGCAGTAGTGGTAGTAGTGGTCATAGTTTTGTTAGTGTTAGTAGCAGTGGTTATTGTATTTTGTTGTGGTAGTGGTTGTAGCAGTAGTGGTAGTAGTGGTCATAGTTTTGTTTGTGTTAGTAGCAGTGGTTATTGTATTTTGTTGTGGTAGTGGTTGTAGCAGTAGTGGTAGTAGTGGTCATAGTTTTGTTAGTGTTAGTAGCAGTGGTTATTGTATTTTGTTGTGGTAGTGGTTGTAGCAGTAGTGGTAGTAGTGGTCATAGTTTTGTTAGTGTTAGTAGCAGTGGTTATTGTATTTTGTTGTGGTAGTGGTTGTTGCAGCAGTAGTGGTAGTAGTGGTCATAGTTTTGTTAGTGTTAGTAGCAGTGGTTATTGTATTTTGTTGTGGTAGTGGTTGTAGCAATAGCAGTGGTAGTAGTGGTCATAGTTTTGTTAGTGTTAGTAGCAGTGGTTATTGTATTTTGTTGTGGTAGTGGTGGTTGCAGCAGTAGTGGTAGTAGTGGTCATAGTTTTGTTAGTGTTAGTAGCAGTGGTTATTGTATTTTGTTGTGGTAGTGGTTGTAGCAGTAGTGGTAGTAGTGGTCATAGTTTTGTTTGTGTTAGTAGCAGTGGTTATTGTATTTTGTTGTGGTAGTGGTGGTTGCAGCAGTAGTGGTAGTAGTGGTCATAGTTTTGTTAGTGTTAGTAGCAGTGGTTATTGTATTTTGTTGTGGTAGTGGTTGTAGCAGTAGTGGTAGTAGTGGTCATAGTTTTGTTAGTGTTAGTAGCAGTGGTTATTGTATTTTGTTGTGGTAGTGGTTGTAGCAGTAGTGGTAGTAGTGGTCATAGTTTTGTTAGTGTTAGTAGCAGTGGTTATTGTATTTTGTTGTGGTAGTGGTGGTTGCAGCAGTAGTGGTAGTAGTGGTCATAGTTTTGTTAGTGTTAGTAGCAGTGGTTATTGTATTTTGTTGTGGTAGTGGTGGTTGCAGCAGTAGTGGTTATAGTGGTCATAGTTTTGTTAGTGTTAGTAGCAGTGGTTATTGTATTTTGTTGTGGTAGTGGTTGTAGCAGTAGTGGTAGTAGTGGTCATAGTTTTGTTAGTGTTAGTAGCAGTGGTAATTGTATTTTGTTGTGGTAGTGGTTGTAGCAGTAGTAGTGGTAGTAGTGGTCATAGTTTTGTTTGTGTTAGTAGCAGTGGTTATTGTATTTTGTTGTGGTAGTGGTTGTAGCAGTAGTGGTAGTAGTGGTGATAGTTTTGTTAGTGTTAGTAGCAGTGGTAATTGTATTTTGTTGTGGTAGTGGTTGTAGCAGTAGTAGTGGTAGTAGTGGTAATAGTTTTGTTTGTAGCAGTGGTAATTGTATTTTGCTGTGGTGGTGGTAGCAGGTCTATTTGTAATGGTAGTGATAGGCGAGGGGTAGTAGTTGTAGTAGTGGTCATAATAATAGTAGATGTGGTAGTGATAGTTTTTAACTACGTGCCATACACTATACATTGTCAGTATATTATACTAGTTTAGTGCATGCTAGGGCCTTAGCTCATATGAATGCCGTCATTACATAGTTTGAGAAATTCGGAGGCTACTTCAGCATCGCGATCATTTTTATAATACATACTATACTAAAACACATCAACAATAACAAATAACAATACATTTAACGCAATACATCCAGTAAATAGCTAAATGATAGCTAACAGCTAATGGAGAAATGTTCAAGAGAGAAAAGAATGAAATAAGACAAAAATACATTTCAAAGGGTCCCCTAAAAATGTGCTAGTTTATAAAAACCATCAAGATCTTCAAAAATATAAATAAATAATCGAAACTATGAATTGTATGTGACAAAAACTTTCAAAACAATGTGTTTAAGAGAGTGAACCGAAATGATTCATTTTATCTAAACAGACAACGACAAATATTTAGTAAAATCATTCTAGTCTCCATTTGTTGGCTAATAAGCCTCGGATTAATTGTTATTATTGAATGTGTAGTCAATTGTCATCAAGGTATGAACATTGAAAAGTTAGTTTAAAGGAACAGTCAATATGCCCTTCACCCCTCAACCTTCTTTGTATAATTATCATCACGGTCCTCTCTAAACAATAAGCAACAAACAAAAAGAATTCCCTTACAAAACTCTTTAAAAAAGTCACTTTCGATAGATGATTATCTTATGTGTGTCAACTATCAATGAACCTTGATATGAATTAATAAAAAATAATTTACAATTTCTGTTAAATCAATTTGAAGGTTTTAATATATTTAAAAAAAAAATCATAACGGATTTGAATAATATTTCGTGCAATTATTAGCAACATATCGAGAATGATTGTACATAAATTCTAAGGTTGTAACTCTAACCGCCATCTTGTAAAAAAATATATGTATATTATAAAGGTTTATATTTTTTTAAGCATTGTATGATATGCAAAAGATTTGTTTGCTTCATTGAAAACAAAATCGCTCATCTGGCAACGCGGAGCGTTTTCCTAGTTATTGTGATTGGAGATTTAATGGACCCCGATTAAAACCTATCTACATCATTTTGATACTGGTCTGTGTCATTTGTTAACCCTAACCTTGCTTATAAGAATGAGAGTTTGGTAATCTCACCCTTGCCATAGTAGCTCCGTCTGTCACTGCTTCGCACTGTTATACGGTCCTTCTCGTCTTGGAAACCTCTGTTCCACGCTGAGACTAGTCCCCAGCTTATATATAGACAGATCTGCCAACCCATCACCAGTTAATTGCACATCATCAATAATTAGCATTTAAACAGGAGTGTGGCGAGTTTTGATTGAAATGAAACATGAATCCTAGTCGAGGGTCGTTGATCTCTGCTGATCAATGTTACACGCGAATCAACGACATGTGCTTTAGGCACGTTCACGTGTTGCTTCAACAAGTACTGAGTAGCTGGAGGCTGACGTCAATTATCTCATTCGATTCCGCGTGTTTCGTTCATTAAGTGTTAAAAAAGATTAATTATTGCATTTTTGAGGTAGAGGTTTTGTGCACGAAAGTGTTCTGTAGATCGATGACCTTTTTTGAAAGAAGTTTTTGGATATCTTGGGATGTATAACGGTTGCGAAACAAGCTCCCATTTTCAAAATTGATCTAGGACTCTTAGGATGGAATTCATAGTCGGCCCCTAAACCTAGGGGCACCAATTGTTGATATGGATTTGTTTCGTTCATGTGAAATAACATGGAAACAACTGTTACCTTGGAAACAATGGGCGCCCCTAGGTGTTGACTATAGACTGAGTTAATTTTCGATGACAACAATGAAAAACGAATCTTGACATAACATTTGAAAATTTGTTTTCATTGTTGTGCATTGTTGTCATTGAAGATTTAGAGGAACGTGATTAACTCAGTCTAAGGATTCTAGATCAATTTTGAAAATGGTTTGTCTGTACTGATATCCAGAGAGCGCCACGTCAACCCGAAGGATTTGGGTTCCAGTTTTAACAGAATTGTATAGCAATACTTTCGTTTACAATGGGATTTATTGAAATAGCGAAATGAACACAATGTTGCTATCATAAATGAAAAAGTTATCATTGTTAATTTATCTGTGGTGCTACAAGTATTGTGATCTAAAAGACACATTCTGTTTGGGATATGATGACCTGTACCACCCGCCCATTTAATGTCATGTACTTCACTGATAGAAATAATAAGAAAAATAACAAAAATGATAACATTGCAAGCAATACTATTAATTATTTTTATTACTGAACTAAATGCATAAACTTTTCGGGCTTACGTAGCGTCATTAATCAGTAAAACATGAGAGTAGATACAAAACAAGTACTGTACGACGAGACGTTGGAGCTTTCATAGCAATGAATCACATCATGAATGGTATAAGTATAATGTCCCCCATCGGAAATCAGTTCTTGTAACTGGGTGTGTAGAGAATAATTACAGAATATATTTAATTGATTTATAAATGAATATTATTCATGGAAGAGATATTGTAATAAATAGCAAGACTTGGGCGGATTGACAGTCGTATTGTTTGTGGTTGTCATAGAATAGGGTTATTACATTACATGTTCCAAAAGAACAACTAGATCGCTAGTAGCGTGCGCGCAGCGCGCGAGTTCGACGACACCCCGCCAGGGGATTTAGTGGACCTTGTAATTAGCTACATATCTTTTATTTAACTCAACTGTTCGATATGATTGCGAAATTAACAATATTCGTGTTGCTCTGTCATTATTTGTACAGGGTATAAAACCCTGTAGCGAGTTACGTTGTTTTTGCAATTCTCCACACTTGCTACTCCTTGGCCCACCACGTGACAGCTATTAAGAGGTCAATAGTCGCCAGTTGGATCCGTTTGCATTCCAATCTTTTCGATAATTGACAACGTACAACTAATTATAGATGGTCACGATTCATTTCTTGTTGTACAATCGTTTACACAACTTTGGTGTAATTAAATATAATATTTAAACGTTCTCGAACCATCTCAACATCTTCATCCCCCCCCCAACCCCCTCCTACCCCCCAAGGGCACCTGATATTTTATTTCCAAGAAGGTTGTATACCCAATTCCTCGCGAAAAACTCGCATCAAGTTCTTAACTCTCAATTAACATATTTGTTGATGGGTGCGAATAAAGTTGAACGACACTGGTCGTTGATAATCCCATGAGGAGAGTTTTTACCCCTTGCCAATATCGGAAGTAAAAACGTCCCTAACACGCCACGGGTTTCAACCCGTACTGCGGACTGGCCTTGGATAGGGACGTTAACTCCAACATTCTTCAACTATCGACCTAACCTGCCGGACCATTCGACTCAATAAGATATAGTTGACGGATTATCTATAACCAAAGATACATTTTCATCTCGCGAGTTAAACTAGTTTAGTCTAGAACAGTTTGGAAACCTGGAACTACTCGGAAAGTCGAAACAAGCTACACAGCTGATAATGGCGAAGGTGAGTTTTCATCATTTTTTTGGCACCGACGTGGACGATGGATAATCATTGTCCCCGCAACGGCGGGGGGGGGGGGGGGGGAGGGGTGGGGGGAGGGGAGGGGGGCAGACACTAACATGATCTATTGTTGTGAGAGAGAGAGAGAGAGAGAGAGAGAGAGAGAGAGAGAGAGAGAGAGAGAGAGAGAATGAAGGTTATTCAAATTTGCCCCCCTGGTAAAAAAATCTTTAGGCTCGCTACCGGTATTCTACTGAAGATACAGAACAAATGTTTTATACAGTGATCTGCTTTTGTATCAGATAAACAATGGATTTAAATATGCCATTTTCGAACATTGCAATCGATTGATATTTGTGTTGTTAACTTAATAATTTAAAGTACATGAAATAAGAATTGTAATGATAACCATTTTATTACTTTTTAAATCCATTAGCTGATTTCCTCCAAAATTTTCTTTGAATATGTCGCCATGCTTGTCTTTTTCTTCCAATCACCCCCAGCATCATGACCTTCAGTTGAGTAAGTCGCTAAACACCGCAATGAAATAAGGCTAAAGTTACTTTGGGGCAACTTATGTGGTTAACGAAATAACTAGGCCTAGCCAACTGGTTGATTACAACTATAGAAGCTGAAAGAACACAACTGTTGAATTAATAGTTTCTGTTTCAGTCACGGCGCAGCGCCACCTCAGCGGTTGTCCTATTGGCTCTGCTTTCCCTCACTGGAGTGAACACAAGATGGCCGACAGCCAGCAGCGATACTAGCGCTGAGCGGTGCACGCCGGTACTAAGAGGGCCACACATTGGAGCAATACAATGGTAGGGGTATTTATTTATTTATGAATTGACCCCATACAGCATTTTATGCCATTTAACAGTATAACAACGGATGATTAACAACGATGCATGATGATGAAGAAGGGAGGAGGGGAAACCCGGTACCGGCACGTAGCCTACTCCTGTCGAAAAGTACCAAGGGGACTATCAGCTTTACGTCTCATCCGAAAGGACGGTGTAACTGACCAGTCATATAGGTTCCTCCACTAACCAGGACTGCCGAGCAGTTGACGAGAAGAACGAAGCTGTTACACAAGCTTTCGAACCCTCCAATCTGCTCTAACTAACGGTAACTAGTGTTTCAGAGGAGAATGGTCACCCATCCACCTCCTGACCTAACCCGAGGTTGTTTAACTTCGGTGTTCGTATGGGAACCGGCTAAGCGACCGCGGCTAAACCGTTGGCTAGATAGCTAGTTGGTATATTTGTGTTCTATTTGTGTTTACTGTGAGTGCGTGTGTAACTATAGTTCTGTTTTCTTCCTACAGTAGCCCAGTGTCTCGACGCCAGCCTATAATCCACTATGCACCAGGAAATACCAGTGAAGTTCAAGAGGAAGAAGGTGACAGTCTTGCGAATCGCCTGGCTTATATCATTGCACGTAAAGACGTGGCCATTATTAACTGGATGAGCCTCTACACAAAGCTTGATACTAGTTTGGCGCAGTTTGAGAACCGATCACTCGGACACTCAACCATTCATGTTTTCCCAACAGGTAACAAACTTTTATTTGATTTGAATATTTATTAGCAGAGAAAATTACTGTTTTAACATACTATAAAGCTATTAAATATAGGAAAAATTCACAATGACAATATGAAGAGCAGCATCAATTTTATTTCAAGGCCTACCGATACTTTGTATAACTAAATATAAATTAAACAATGTACTTTCGAAAATAATGATCTCTGTACGTTTCTGGCATTTGAAGATGACTATGCATCTATTTTAAATCGTGCATATATATTTAAAATGAAAAACAGTTCCGTTTGTAACTATCTCAACGTCGTTTTTTGTTCATCCAAAAAGCTGTTCTTTTCCAACTTTTTTCTTCACAATATACATATTACAGCCGTATAAATTGTGTTTGCTAAAAACTTAAAGCGTTAAGAGCTAATACAACTAAGGGATAATGTTATACTGTTCATAATTTTAAACAAATTGTTTCTCTAAGAACAGAAATGTGGTTTGTTTGCAGTTGTTCTGGACAAGAAACATCCCCACAACAGTGACTATCAGAACACACGAATGTTTTCATTCTTCCAACCTAGGCCGTCACCCAGGAAGAGAATCAGCTGTCTACAGGGCCCACCAGGAGCTCCCGGCGGCCCCCGTGGCCCACCAGGCCCCCCTGGACCAGAGGGCCCACGGGGGCCACCAGGCCCTCCTGGCATCATCGGGTTAGCTGGAGATAGGGGCCCGACGGGGGCCCCCGGGGTCCAGGGCGCACCAGGCCCACAGGGAGATAGTCTTGACATACCACTCTAGTTTCCCCCACCCTATAGTACCACCCTAGTTTCGTTACTAGTTGACGAGGATCTTTCAGTTCCCATTAAATTAAAAACTGTCTACAACCTAAAACCTTAAAATATTAATAACTTAATATCCTGTCTAGAGTCAATGTGTATCGTCAAGAAGTAAAGTGAAACATGCTAACCTATAATATTCGATCAGATCAAGGTTAAAAATACATTCCTGGACCATTGATGATATTTTAATCTCTGAACAACGATATTATAAATTCACTTTGATTCTTAAATGCAATTTGAATAAACAGGGGGGTCCATGGTGTGGGTTACATAAAATAACAACACATTTTGTAACCAGCAGTAAATATATACTAATTTGCGGTTCTGATAAACATCAAAATAATAGGAAATTAATATTTTTGTAATTCTTCTGAATATATGAATGTACTCACTAATGTATGTTGTATTTATTTTTTATAGTAGTGTATTTATTTATTTATTGGTTTCAAGTATCATGATAGGCCTACTTGTTACTTGTTCTTATATGACAATATTATGGTGTGCGTTTCTTTACTAATATATATTTTTTTACACATTTCTCCTTCATGTTCTTTCATATTTATATATCTTTATTTTTATTATTTAATATAAGCATTTCCACTTTATTTTATTTTATTTTATTTCTCAATTATTTTTTCTTGTTGATTTTTTATAGTAAAGTTGTTTGTTATGTTTTGGTGTTATTGTTATTTATGATTTCATTATTATTAATTGTTTGCATAGCGTAGTTTTATTAAAGGTGCTTGCTCCTTTGTAAACCAGTTTTTATAACTGAATAGGATGAACATTAAATAAATAAATAAATAAATAAATAAATAAATAAATAAATAATATCGCAGTTTCATTATTCAAGCGAATGAAGTGAGCGTTTCCATTCGATTTTTACACCTTACATCGTTTTTCTTTAAATATGTGTAAATATATGTCGCGATCATGGTTGTTGTTGAACAAAGATTCCAATCAAGTTAAAATTTAGAACATCCACAAACTTCAACATGCATCGTACAGCATTGTGACAACATCGTACATGAATTCAATTATTTACACCAATACGTAGTTACACGAAATATTTTTTAAACAAAATAGCTGCAAAAAATGGAAAAGCCTTGTCGTAGTACATTTCCGTCTCGTCACGAATATGTTATTTTCAACGCGATCCGATAAGTACTGAAGAATCACAGAGTGCGGCAAGCGCGTCAATATAACCTCGGCGCCCCGCACCTCTCTCGTGTGTCTATAAGACGGCCGACGCAGAGCGCCTTGCACTCAATACAAGTCACGTGGTTTAAAAGTTCCACGAAATTATTACCTGAACCCCCTTTATAAGAAATAGCCACTAAAAACACGAGCATTCGTATTTTTCCTTGTACCAATGAATATTCTAATGTATTAGTTATTGTGTGACACTTCTCGCTTATCACGTGCTCGCTTATCAAGGCGTCACACAACCTAGAGTATTGTTTTGCTAGTGCCAGATGCAGCACCACAATGTTTAAGTACTTTACAAGGTCTTGTATTATGGGTTGTTTGATGATATCGTTCGTCGTTCGTCGTCGTTGTCGTTGTCGTTGTCTTTGTTACTGAGTTGGTTTTGTTTGGATACAATAAAGGAAAAGATGTTCAAAAAGTCAATTTATTATATGTTTATTTCGTTTTTAAAAACAATGGTAATTTGCCTCCAAACCAAAATTGTTATATTTGCTTAACATCGAAATAGAATTAGCCAACGTACAATTTACATCGTGGCACAATTCTATCTCCCCAAAAAACAAAGACATTGTTTAAGATTTGCATTTTGTTATTATATCAGAAGGATTCACAAATAAATATATAAATAATGAAGGCCTACGTACGCTATACTCTACATGATAATGTGGAAACATTTGAACATATTTCATTTGTAAAATGTTAAGATTTGAACATTTGCCAGTAGTTTAAAACAAAAAGTTAGGTACAAATTAAAAATATTTCACAATTTTTAACTCTCCAATTTCATTTAATTACACGCTTGTAAACATTGTACTCTTCCATAGTTGATTTCACTTTAACATCATGTTGACATTAATGTTCTTTTTCTCAATTTACATTTTGTTTCCAATTCACATATGGGTTGATGGCGTATTCATGTTTCAGTTGTAAGGTAGTTGTCATCCATCCATGAGCAAGTTGTCTATGTCTAACCGGCTGGCCCATTTGGTCCCTTGGGCCCGACTAGGCCCACTGGGCCCAGCTGCCCCTGTGGGCCAGGAGGCCCCTGTTGACCTGGTGGGCCCGGTGCACCCACAACACCCTGTGTTCCTTGTGGGCCTGGGGGGCCCGGTAAGCCAACTGCCGAACCTTGTGGGCCCGGGGGGCATGTAGGGCCGGTCACTGTATATTGTGATTGTTGTTGTTGTTGTTGTTGGTCTGGGTAGGATTGCCGTAGTAGGTTATAGTTGTTGTTAAGATGGGGTCTGAACACATCTGTGAACAAGAGATAAGTGTAAATGTTCTGTAATCATCCCACTCCATCTAAATAAATTAACATTTAAAAGCGTTCACGTCTATCTTATCGTGTACGTCTGTATAGAAAGTATGTGGCAGAAAATTTTAAATATAATACTATGGCTAACGAAAGCATTATAATATATGGTACCAATATATGGTATAATCCTCCTACATCCATTTCAAGCTCAATTTAATATAGGCTTAAAAATGTATTTTTATGTGTTGTGAGCAAAATCTAAATAGAATTATGATATTTTTAAAAAAAATCTGCAATTTTGGGAATTTTTTAGTTCCAAAACTTGCGCAAATGTTGAAACAAATTTTGTTGAAAGCATAGACTTCGTTAAAAAACTAATACATATAAATGGGCAATTGCATTTAAATTGGTCAAGTTATTTAGGACCAAATGTAACTTTTCCCAAAATCGTTTTATTTTACATATTTCAAACTTTCCTTTTTTCGAAAATCTTGTAAAATTGTGTAAAATGGTCAGACCTACGTACAGAAAACATAAAAGCTTTGTTTTGAACGGTTTTTGTTTCATGTATTAACAAACCACAATGTTTAGCCTACCTGCAGGGAACGCGCTTCTACTCAAGTCTCCCAAGTCTGAAGTTTCGCTCAGTTCCATTTCCAGTTTATCCAACCTCATCTCGAACCTATGAAAACGATTCCTCCAACTCTTGGTGACCTCATCATTGATGACGTCACCAGCAAGAGCTGGTTGGTGATGTTGCGGACTGGAGTAGGCGGTGGGGTGGCTGGCGGTGCGTGGGTGTTGCAGCTCGGTCAAGGGGTCACTGTAGAGTCAAACAACAAACCAATAGGCTACTAGCAACACCAAAAGAAAACAATGAAACAACGATGGACAAACAACAAGCTGTCAAAAAATAGTTTCTTCTGGTTTTGGAAAACAAAACAAGAAACAAACAAATACACATACAAAACTTTCACTTAGTCGTTGTCTATCATTAAAAGTTTTAAATGGCGAGCAGTTACTATTGCTACACTTGTTTTTATTTCTATGGTTGCAATTTTATTATTTTGACAGCTGATTGTTTGTCCATCAGTTCAATTCATTTGTTTCATTGTTGTAGTCCTGATGTGACGTCAGTTGCGGGTTCCCTATAGGCGCGTGAATAGTGAGCTGTTGGTTATAGAAGAGCTTTCCGGATAGATGTTTCTACTTGCTGGGATTATAAGTTAGTTCAAGTCTTCAAGTCCCTTCCACTCCACCCTTCTGCGTGCGTACTAGTGTTTGTGCTACGGTGCTGCGGCGCTGTGAGGGAAACTTGAACTTCTCTAGGCTTTGTACTGTCCTTAAAGGGTTTGAAGTTGAACGAAATTAAATCCGAACTAAAATTAACCAATAATCACGATTTAACTTATATTATAAAGAAGTTCTGCGTACGAAAGAGGAGAGGAAGCTTTGGTGTTCCGTACACTGGGTACTTTAATAATCCTATCGAAGTTTTAAGCGATGGTCACTGACGTAACAGATCTTAGAGTGGGAACAATATTTTGATCACTTTGTCATGAAATATCTTATATTGCTTCGAATTTTAGACAATGTTCTACTCTTTCTGAAACGTGCATCAGTGTCTCGAAACATTTCAAACACCAAGGTTGATGTATATAGAAAGAAAATAGAATTTACAAATACATCGGAAGAATACTGGTTTTGACTTTGACTTTGGAGACGTCCTAGCAACCAAGCACTCAATAAATTCAAAGTTGTTCTGAATCGGCCTTGTTGATTCTGGCATTTGTTCACAGGTGTTTGCACTGTCCAATCACTGATTCATATGTTTCGTATTTGAAATATCGATCTTTGATTGGTTATCGCTCACTCGTCGATGGTGTTCGAAGCCTACAGGGTTGGTTTAGTCACTTTAAAATTAAAGTCCCCCACTGCAAATCAGTTTAGTTACTGAGTAGGTGGACTCTAAATGTGAATTTAATTTATTTTTATTTTATTTATTATGGCCCGGTAACATTTCGGGCCGCTAGATATTTAGTTCAGGACTAACTCGTTCCCTATGGCAACCACCAATCAGAAGCGTGGACTAAATACTTAGCAGAGCGTCATAGCAATACGGTAAGCCGGGGTCTTGGAACTGCGTGAGATATTTACCATATGACGGCCAGCGTCTGGTCCCGGCGTCTGATGGTCACACAACGTTCTCCACTGGCCTGATCGTATCTGGGTAGCGGACTAGGGGTGGCTCTAGTGCCGGCGATCACCGCCAGACAGACCAGCGCTGCGGTCGCACTCGCACGAAACTGGAACAACACATTGTTAAGATTATTTTGCAGCTAACATGTTTATAACATTTTCTGACAGACAAATTTTAGTGTAACGCTGACAAAAAATACCTCCCCCCCCCCCCTCCCCCCTAGGGGAGGTATTCCACCTCCTTATATCGCTAAATTATATTATTATCTTATATTAATATTTTATTTCCATAGTAATATTTTTACAGATATTGCTTAGCCCCATTGAATATTGGCTCAAGATACAACTATTGCGTGTATTTAAGGTATTATTTTTAACGTTTTACTATTTAAAATTTAATGTTAAACACCGGTATTCAGTGTTGAAGAATCCCAAACAATGACGTCGTCCATTCATTATTTTCTAAGCCAATGGTAGAATGATTACGGTAGTAAAATGTACAAGACATTTTTATTTTATTTTAATCAAATTTCAAACGCTTAGTTTTCTTATTTCCATGCAAGTGCTTGCATTGAAGGTATCTCGTATTGATTTCAAAAACCCTGTCTAGATTTGGAATAAAATTTGGCTTTGGGTGACTCTGCCAGTCGTGAGAGACAACATTTCGAGTTGTCGAGTTAACAACCTGTACCAATGAGCTTGTTCCATTACTACATAAATGTATTTGACTTAGTAAAATGTATTAGCCGATTTCTTTAAGTCTTAAATGTAAACACTTAATCTTAAGCGCCAATAGTTGTGAAAATCCATCATGTACATGTAAAACGCAAAACAAAAGTTCAATTATGGAAAAAGTAATTATTATTGAATGTAATAATAATTATTATTTGTAGAGTTAACTCGATATGTCCAAGAATACTTGAGGCTAACCACCCTGTGATTCAACTTATGTAGTAAAGCGGTGTATTCCAATATAATATTAATAAATCAAGACATTGGCTCACCCGTGCCATGGTAGATACGCCGTAGAGTATAACAGACTCACACAGTCTGCCGAACAGCAATGCTACATCCTGAACATGGCAGCCTTCTTATATAGCTAGCATAAACGTTCTATCGTGGCTCGACTGACAAGGGATCATCTTTCTGATCGAAACTTTTTGTCGTGGTTTTACGCACGCGGGTTCATTGGCTGATAATATTGACCAATGATATTCTCTGGTTCCTTCACTTCCTAACGTCTGTTCTTGGAAAACACCTGTTACACAGCTTTTTCTTGCACATTCTTGAGCACCAAATGTGCCCGATCAATGTTGTAATCATTCCAGTCAGCCCTCAAGCTACCGTAAGACTTAATTACGTTCAGTAACATATCATTCAAAACACTCTTCGTCCTTTTAATACATAATAATATACAGATTTTAAAGTGATTTCGATACAAGGCAAGTTATTACATGAGTATCTGTTGATGGCAATAAATAATTCACCCCACACATTTAGGCCCGGTATTGTGAATCTCTGCTAAATATTTACTAGACCAACATTGCAACAAAGAATTTTAGAAGCAGTGCCAGAACATTGTGGTAGTTTACTGTTTTGCACTGAAAAAAAGGTTCCTAATTAATTTCTGAATTTTTAAGTTTCGCTAAAACTGTTTCTCAAGTTAAATTGGGCAGTGCCCCCAACCCCTCAAGTGAGTGTCAAGTTGGGCCCGGTGGGCTTAATCCGGGCCCGGTGGGCCTGGTACACCGGGCGTCCAGACCAACTGTTACAACTTCAAGGCCCAATAATCCAGTTACTACTGCTATAATAGATATCACACATATCACTTACTGTATTTTTGTATTAGAAGAACTTGTTAATTTAATAAATTGTACATTTTCTTTAATGTTATATGTTGTTTTCATGTTTTCCTCTGGGATAGTAGGCAAAGTATTGTCCACCGCGATACCTCATTTACAACGTGTACAATTTACATCAAGCTTTCAAATCAATTTAAAACTAATTGAGTTTTAAAACCTTATTTTATTTTATTTATTTATTTTTTAATGTCTATATCCTATTCAGTTATAAAAACTGATTAACAAAGGAGGACGTTATATAAAACTAGGTTATACACACAATTAATAATAATGAAGGCATAAATAACAATAACAACAAAAACAAAACAAACCAGTTTACTATATAAAATAAAAATCAAGAACAAGAAAAAATAATTGAGAAAGGAAATAAAATCAATTTAAGTGGAAATTTGCTTAACATATGCTATGTGCGTTGAGCTTGCATTCTAGCTATAAGCCCGTTTTCACTTTTCTGTAGGGTTAACATGAAAAACCGCCACTGTCATCTACATTTATAACTTTCGTTGCAAGCTGGTGTAAACTCTAACCAGTGGTTTACGTTAAAGTTAGAATTTGCTTTTAGGAACAAGCAAGATCTTTTATAGATAGCAGCAAAGCAGCTAGCGCTCTCTAACCTGTCGAAAATAAATATTTGTTGCCAACAACCAATGGAGAACGGTATTTTGCAATCATTATTAGTGTACATGATAATAACATTATTACGTAGTCAACTTTTCGTTAATCTATTAAAGAAGTTTCGTGGGCTTCTGATGTTTGGTTCACCACATGATTTTTCTAATTTACCGGTGCGTTGGATACACATTTCGATGGTTTGCGAAGTAACTATATCTAACACAGAAAATCATTTGTTTTGAAAGTATTATTATAGTAAATCATTTTTGTATATGAAGAACTTTAACAATTTTGATTAGAGTATTAAGATCGTGAGATTAATTTGAATCAAAATCAAAACGTAAGTAGTTGAAATGATTGATAGCGCTTAGCGGTTCTTGCGCAATCGTTTCAAACCTTGGGTTTCGGTGTCTCAGCCAACTCGTGCAACCCCTACCATAAGGCGGTACTTCTATGTCTCTTGGATGAGTTCTGCAGCAAAACGTGCAACAGCGACGGCAGCGCAGTCTGGTGCGATAACTTGTCCCTCTTAGGCTTAACATTACCTGTTGGTCTGGTTAGCAAAGTGAAATGCTCTTTTGGTGTAAATGGTGGCAACTATAAGATACTGGAGTAATATCCTTTGGAATTTACAGCTATAGAAGATTATCCTCCCTTCGAATCCATTGGTCTATACGTTTTAAAATTACAAGGTGTCATAATGAAATCTTATTAAGGCTAGACACACAATGCCCGGCGTTACAATACAAAAGCAATGCAAAAGTACCTTATTATTTCTGTCGAACTAAAGGCCTTAATAGTTGTTTTTCACATAGCGGGTAGATTACTATTAAATTAAGGTTCAACTATTGGTTCAACAATCCCCTCAATGGCCATCTCAACGGACAAATAATATCAAATCGTTATAACCAACCAGTAACACAGAGTTCCTTACTTTATTTTAAATTAAGCTGTTTTTAACATACATTTTTAAAAATGTTGTAATTCTTATTTTTGTTATAACATATGATCTGCTTCTTTATCGAAGATCGACTTAATGGGATAGTATTAGGAATGTTATTGTTGTTGTTGTTGTTGTTGTTGTTGTTGTTGAGAAGTTGTTGTTGTTGTTGTTGTTGCTGCTGCTGCAACTGTTCGGGAATAATACAAGAAACAATGTGCAAACCGTTAAATTAAAATTTGTTTATTTTATTTATTACAAACAAATGACAAATTGGCTCTATCCATAAATTATATTATTATTATTATATAATAATGGCGAAAATGGAAATAAATAACACGTGTTCATGACCCCAAAATGTATAAATATAATATTTTAAAGGAAGTAGAGATTTTCAAAATGTTTGTAATAATTTACCATTTCACACACTCGTTGTAACCCAACAAAATCAATCATGAACAAGTTTTTAAAAAAACGTTCTTTTATTCTAAGTAACCAACAGTTAATTTTATGATTTCATGCATGGTTCTATGAGCACGTTGCCATGCATCTTCTTCTTCTTCTTCATCTTCTTCTTCTTCTCGTGTCCAGTGTTCTGTGCTCAGCTCGCTTGGGTTCTCCGTCCAACCTCGTCTTGCATCATGAGTTGTCTACTTCGCAGGTGGCCCATTTGGTCCCTTGGGCCCGACTAGGCCCACTGGGCCCAGCGTGCCCGGTGGGCCGGGAGGGCCCTGGCTGCCTGGTGGGCCCGGTGCACCCACAACACCCTGTGTCCCTTGTGGGCCTGGGGGGCCCGGTAAGCCGACTGCCGGCCCAGGTGGGCCCCGTTGACATATGATAAGATTTTGTGATCCTAGATTACTGTCGAACTGACGTAGGTGAGGGTTGTTGACAAGCGGAGCTCCAAACGCATCTGTGAACAACAAGTTCTCTTATCTCGAGAATAAACATTACAGAATAAACAAAACCGTTTGTGATTATCTTGTGTCTTATCGTTAGAAATGTGCCAAATGTTTTTTTAAATTCGAAATTTCGCAGCTTGACAACAGAAAATCATTTTTGTCTTTGTGTTAAAAAACCGTTCTGCCGTAAGAGTGACAAAGAAGGTTACAGTTTGATGGTATTTATATGAATAGCTTTAATCTTGTAATTCGTGATGAATTTCAACAATCGCTTGCACAAATTACAGGATGATTAATATACGATTGATCTAAAAGAATAACAAGTACATAAGATTTAATTCTGAGGTCAAATTCATCTCAAATTTACTCTAATTTTAAAGAGAGTATCAATAAAATTCTACGAGCTTATTCGCGCTTTAATACACAATTGCTAATTTCGCCACTAGTTCGCTGTTTCACCTATAATATAGCAAACACTCGTGACTTAAAGTTGCTCCCATTCAGTCACAGTTCAGGTGGTTTGTGAACAAACTGAATTTGGAGAAAAACCGCTGAGCCACCGCTTGGGTTCCATTGCAACTTAATCGTTGGCACGAAACACAATTCTCCATGTACAAAACATGTATTCTATGTATCAAATGCTCTTCCTGTTTACCTGCAGGCAACGCGCTCCTTCCTAAGTATGACGTTTCGCTCCTCTTCACCTCAAGTTTATCCAACCTCATCTCGAACCTATGAAAACGATTCCTCCAACTCTTGGTGACCTCATCATTGATGACGTCACCAGCAAGAGCCGGTTGGTGATGTTGCGGACTGGAGTAGGCGGTGGGGTGGCTGGCGGTGCGTGGGTGTTGCAGCTCGGTCAAGGGGTCACTGGGGGCATTAGATAGTGAGTCAGGCGCCTGCGCGGTGCAACATTAGCAAGGTGTTGTAACGCGCATAGCTGCCGTACAACCAATAGCGTTGACAGTTGCAGAGGTACGCGACAGATAGCGCCAAGCGAAGGCGGGCCAACGTGCACTAATCAGACGCATGGCGCTATCTGTGTAGTAACGGGGAACTTGTAGTTCAACAGGTACGCGATAGATAGCGCCAAGCGAAGGCGGACCAACATGCACTAATCAGACGCGTGGCGCTATCTATGTAGTAACGGGGAACTTGTAGTTCAACAGGTACGCGACAGATAGCGCCAAGCGAAGGCGGGCCAATATGCACTGATCAGACGCGTGGCGCTATCTGTGTAGTAACGCGGAACTTGTAGTTCAACAGGTACGCGACAGATAGCGCCAAGCGAAGGCGGGCTTACATGTGTGTGTGTGATCTGGGACTTTTTAGTTGGGAATATGTATCAATGTGACACTAGTGTACATGTGAACGATGACTTTGGAGCCAGGAAGGTGGAAAATAATGGAAATTGTATTTTACCTTGACTTGAACCCTAGTGTAACCTACCATATGACGGCCAGCGTCTGGTCCCGGCGTCTGATAGTCACACAACGTTCTCCACTGGCCTGGTCGTATCTGGGTAGCGGACTAGGGGTGGCTCTAGTGCCGGCGATCACCGCCAGACAGAGTAGCGCTGCGGTCGCACTCGCACGAAACTGGAACAACAATTCGCTTAAAGTCGATCCACTGTTTACCCAACTATTTGTCATTGTGCTCCAAATCATGTTGAATATACACTTAAATATCATGTTAAATATTAGCGAAAAATTAAGTAGTTTCATCGACTACTTTTTTTAATATAAATATTTGAAATCCGTCGATTTCTTTATCCCCTACCATTGAAACTGTCAAAAATCATACACTTTCGAATATAAAGCATCGACTAAGTAGATACTAAACATTTGTCATTTTCTTTATTTTATACTCAATTTGAAGATAATTGAACGACAATTCTAAATATGTATGTATGAATACAATCTCTCGACTCGTTTTCGGTCAATATTGGCTTCACTACAAGAACATTTGATGGGAAATCGGGCGAGCCGTGAAACTATGGCAACACTGCGTGCGATGACGTCATTTCTCTTTGAGCCCGCCTCCGCCTCACGTCAAAACATGAGCTGGCTGTCACATTTCCACGATGCGACGTCACTGGACTTTTTCTTATTTACATTTATTGTCGCTTATTTCCAATAACATTTTGCGTCATACAAATAATGCACTCAATTCAAATTGAAGGCACAGTTAGAAACGGGAATATATCTGAATACGGTACGTGAGGCCTAGCCTAGGCCACCTTTATTTAGACTTAGGCCTAGGCCTATATTGCCTGATCCGAAATGAAATTCATGTATTGTACGTCCGTAAACGCAAACATTTTCCCCAATGTAGATATGCTAAGTATAGTATGCCAGGAGGCATCTGTATAATATGAAAGAAAATATGCCAAGCCCTAAGGCCACTCAAGGACGTGTTGTGATCATTTGACATGTGCAAGGTCTAGGCCTACCATTTATGTAGCCCCCCTACACGCATTTGAAATAATTTACATCCATTGCATGCCTTCACATGTCCTAGATGGACTTAAGTTACTTGAGATCACTTCGTCAGGTAAACAATTGCTCAAACAACATGATACGATACAAAATATACAATCCTATCATTTTCTTTTATCGTAATAAAACGTCCTCCGCTTCGTATTCCGTATTTTTTCGACGCCATTTTCACGATCTGACAATAACAATGTCTTTGCAGCGTTGCCAAGTATATTGGAGGTTGGCAATACTTTGTCGATGAATATTAAAAACGAGATTTTTGTTTCCTTGGCTTTGTAAATCAATTTAGATTTGTATCCATTATAAAGTCTATAATTTGTGAATGTGTTGTGGTGTAATTAAAGCCAAAAGCGAGATAAGAAGTTGACTACTATTTGGAGTTTTGTTGAACTAATTTCGTTTTTAGGGATTGGCTATTCTGCAGTCAAACTAGTGTCTAGAATCATGCCATTATAAATAACTGCATTTTCGTGTAAATACTGGATTTTAAAATAGTATTCTTACTTGATTACTGAATATATTTTACATTTTATAATAATTTAACATAATAATTGTCAAAGAAATAATTATTTGTGATTTTAAACAGATATTAAAATCATTGCTTGAAACTGGTAGTTTGATCAATGGAACGACTTTAATTCGTTATAAAGAACTTCACTTTGGCATTTGACACAATCACATTCACTTCCATAATTGTAATTGTTGTTAGTATTGTTATTATTATTATTATTATTATTATTATTTTTATTATTATTATTATTATTATTATTATTATTATTATTATTATTATTATTATTATTATTATTATTATTATTATTATTATTATTATTATTATTAGTATTACTTTGATATTCAATGAAATCCCTGCTAATTTAAAACATTTAGAAACATTGTCAGTCATAAAAACAGAAATTAAAATGCATTTGTTACAACTACTATGCTAGTAGATAGTTATTGTTTTATATAAATGATTTAGCCTGGTTATTGCCAATTGTGATTGTCTGTATTTTCTTTCTCTATAATATTTTGTACATGTAGAATATATGTATTGTTTTGGATGTTCCAGTGTTGGTTATGCTTATTATGACAACAATAACATGATGTAATGTAAAACCATTCTTTCTTTCAGAAACATGTTCGTGTGGCCAAATGCTAAAGTAACATTGTGATAACAATAGAGTAATGAGGTTGTTCAATGCAGAACTGTTCTAGGTATGCTATAGTATTAGATTTGGGCGCAACACGGCAATAACATATTCCTTTTTCAAACAAAAAGTGAAGAAAAATTAATAGAAAACTAATAATTTCTATTATTAAATATAATGAGAACTCACCCGTGCCATAGTCTATGTGTCTCTGTTCTCGAATGTCTCAAAGGTTTTCCTACAGTCTGCCGGTTAACAATGAGCCAACCTATCAGACTGTAGTCCTTATATACTTCCATTATATTTAAACGTTTCGAGATCTCACTCAATGGAGAGCATTGCACGCATTAATCTATGCTACCCTCAAATCTTCACGCGTGTTCTTTTAATTATTGTCACGCGTGACTCGAAGGTTAAAGCACAACACCTGTTACTTAGGGCTAAAACCTTTTTCGTACGGATTCGTTTTAGAAGTGTTGCCCAATCAGGCCTCAAGCTACTCCGAGTGTCAATGACACAACAAGTTCCAGACGAATAGACGGAATGTTTGTTTATTTTCTCACGAAAAAATTATTTTACCTTTAAAAATAACTGATTTAATAATAACTAAGTAATGCCGAATGTGTAGATACACTACCGATTCACTTCTGTGGTTATGAAGGGGGAGGGCGGGGGGGGGGGGGGGGGTAGGAGAGGGTTGTTTGCGTGTGGGAGGCGAGTGTGTTAAAATATAGTAACATTTTTTATTGTAGGCATTCTTTTCATTGATTCTTCTTTCTTTTTATTTCTTTGTTCCAATAAATATGTCTGTTTTACAAATCAACTTCTTTTGACTTGTGTAACGTGTTGTGTTGTAACAGAGAAGCATTGATAAGATCGATCGTTAAACTCTCTAGGGGATGACATAAAGTAGGTTTCTTTTCAAACAATTTTTGAGCATTTGAAAACAATTTACACCTACATAATTCGGAGGTTGCACAGCGAGGTCAAGATGCAGTCTTAAAAAGATGTGAAACATGTCTATTTTTTATTTATTTTTTCATCTTACCTCATTGGAGACGATTATATATTTTCTGGAAAAGAAGTTTAGAGAAACTTCGTTGTAAGCTGCACCCGTCCTCTTTTATTGGTTTTCCTGATCGTAGCGAGAAGATAATAACGTACCAGCTTAACTGCATTATGATGTAATATATTTTTTAATAGTACATACACTCATTTCATTTCATGAATTTTATATTTTAAATTAAATACTTATTATATTATTTTGCACGTATTATAACTTTCTGTTAATAATTATACTTTTCACATGTGGTTATACTTTTCACATGTGGGGTCTGTATTTTACCAAGCACTATTCTGTGCCATTTTCTTTTTGAGACCAAATTGCTGTTAATGTTTCGACACATTCCATTTTTATACTTCACAATCATCATTTCAATACTACCATTACATTGTAGTTTATTAAAGTTTTAATAATGTATCTTGATTAATTTATTTTCTATTATAAATGTATTTTGTTGAATAGTCATCCAATTTTTATTGGTCAGCCATCGATTTTTGATTTGTTTTCTTTTATTTCATAATAAATAATACATAAAGCAAGTGTTTCCTCATCTAAATGATGGACTGATGTCTGCAAAGCCAGGAGCCGAAAGTTTGGCATTGCGTGAGGTGTCTACTAGTTTTTGTGTGTAACTCATTCACTTTTAGGCGTAGCGTGCCTCATGCAGTGTTAAACCTGTCATGTCAGACAACTGTGTAACACGTTACATGTTTTTCTACGACATCACTTCAAGACTTTTGCTGGAATCAATTATTACTGATTGCGAATTATCTCATATTTGAATGGAAAAAGTTTTGATTTTAATGATGGTTCATGTTAGTATAATTCGGATGGTTCTCATGACCCTAGTCAAGTGTCATTCACTTACAATAAGTGTAGCGTGCGTCGATGAAGATTTGTCTAGCTCTTTATCTGTTGGATGCGCCATTTAATGCCAACTATACTATACTAACCAACCATTTTAATTCAAATATTATTCACGTAGTATTTAGCTCTTACGAACACAAATTCAGCTCGTTTTTTTACTTTTTTGATAGGGTGAACATTATTGAGTTATGATTTTAAAAGAACGTAAAATTCGCTCAGTTTTAATAAAGGTGGTAGTCATAAAAGTTGTCACCGACCGACAGTGGCTCGAATTATCAACATGCGGCTGTACAAGGAACTAAATTTAGCTTAAAACCGACGAAATAAACTTATAATTGCCAATGTTTAGATAAAATAACTTTAAACTTTGTTGTTTCATGAAAATGCTAGTAAAATATTTCAAATGTGTAGGATACACTTTTAAATTAATCCACAAAATTGGTTGTAGAGTTTAGAACATATTTATTAGCTGTTAAGCGTTAATGTATTGCGATACATTCCCAACCATTATTGTACTAAAACTTTCACGTCAATTTATGATTTACATCCTTTTCTAAAATTTGAAAATGAAAACCCGTCTGTATTCTTGGTAGAATAGGCCTGGTGGTATAGTGACTCTGCCTGTCGTGAGAGGCGACTATATTTCCTTCATTCTCTCCCATCTTAGTGTCTAACTAGTATAGACTAGTAAGCAACAATCATACATGGGAGCGCGCGGCTCTATCATACACTGGGTTTACTCGCTTCCAATGAAGAGTGGCCAGGGTTCTAATGAAGAGTGGCCAGGGTTTTATTCCCGGTTTTTACTACGATTAGTTAACTTGTGAGAGTTAACTTAAAATGTATCAGAATGATATTGGCATACATTTTAAAGGCATTATACTGACTAGGCTAATAATAATAATAATTAATAATTTTCTTAGGAAACCTTCCCAGGGAAATCTCATGTCCCTCTTCAGATGATTAACTAGGTATCGTGGTATTTGTAATAGTTGGTAAGAAACATCCGAGGGCTGTTCGTATGACTCAATCCCAGCATACGCTTTGTGCCTGAGGGAAACCTATTGCCGTTAGCGGGTATCGAACTGGCGTCCTCTCAAATGAGAGTCTCTTGTGCGACATTCTATCGATAAGGCTAGCAATAAATGTAGCAATCAATCATCCAAGGTAGACAATAAATTCATACATCTTAAACGTATTTATCTTCATCATTTGTCACGTCCAACTCTTCGTTGTGACGTCATGAAAACTATAATCACTCTTCCCTTGCCACCATGTTCCAGTCTTCTCTCTTCTTCTCACCATTCTCCACACCTTTCTGTCGTCGCTGTCTTTCTCTCCTGCCATGACGCTTGAAGAACCGACCAATCACTATTGACAACTTCATGATAACGTTTTTAATTGTATATTTGATCAACTAATATATACTCAGTTCTCTTCACTTACTCAAAACATGTTGAGGTTAACAAGGCACTCAATAAATTCGAAGTGTTCTAAATTGGCCTTGTTGATTCAGACATCTGTCCACAGTGTTCGCACTGTCCAATCACTGATTCATATGTTTCGTATTTGTAATATCGATCTTTGATTGGTTATCGCTCACTCGTCGATGGTGTTCGGAGCCTACAGGGTTGGTTTAGTTGCTTTAAATTAAAGTCCCCCACTGCAAATCAGTTTCGTTACTGAGTGGGTAGACTCTAAATGTGAATGTATTTATTTATTTTATTTATGAACAAGGTATTGTGTTTTTAACAAGTGCAATATAAACGTGTCTGTAGTTGCTCCATGCACCATTGGAAGCGATAGGCATACGTTGATATTTTTAGGTTTTAGGTTTTAGATACTTAATCGGTGAACATACTTTTGAAAACACTTCTTGTGAATTTAGTAATTTTATCAAATAGCATATTTCCATATTTTGGAGCATACTTTCTCAAGAAACGTTTAATGGTCAGAAATAAGTAACGCTTTCAAAAGTTTTCATTCAATTGTGAACATAAGCATAATTTTGGTTACACGTTTATTTGTGGAGATCCAACGGGTAAGCCAACTATTTCAGTCACTGGTGTACAACGAAACCGTTGATTAAATATATGGAAGTAATATAGGAGAAGGGTTCAAAAATCAATTATTTTCAAACTAGACCTAATAAGTGGCGAAGCAATGTTAACATTTATTTATTGTTTGTTATTCAAGCATGATACAACCGTGTCTCGATAAAAGCATGTTATGTTATCAGCAGTATTACCACCTTCCCTCACAACCACAGCGTCAAAAGCACAAACATTTACACCACCAATTAGGGGTGGTTGCATTGAGCTACCTCCCCGATCACATATTCTGGTTGTCTCAGATAACCATGTGTTACAAACACATTCAGCTATCACAACAACTGCCTGTCTGATTCTTTGCAGGGAAGGATGGGAAACGGAAGCAGGATAGTTGTATTATTTGTTTTGTTATAAGCAGCAAATGTAATTGAATTGAATAATTGAGAAAATAATGATTAACGTAGAGATAGAGTTGTGAGAAGTCAAATTCATAGCTAAAGTCGTCTACTTCGCTGGGTTTCCTTTAGGTCCCTTGGGCCCGGCAATACCAGGTGGGCCCAGTATGCCCTGAGGGCCTGGTGGGCCCTGAAGACCGGGTGGGCCCACTGCTCCAAGGATGCCGGTCGTGCCCTGAGGACCAGGGGGGCCTGGTGGGCCTATAGCGGAGCCTGGTGGGCCCGGGGGACAAGTAATGGTCTGGACTGATGACCCACCCGACCCCGACGGAGGACCAAAGAGGCCGAACTGACGGATCTTCGGGATCTCTCCCTGGCTGTGGAAACTGTCGAGAAGTGGACTGCTGAGCACATCAAGGATAGCTGGGAACAAACAGGTCATGTATATAACCAACACGTCGATAATGAAGTTTCCCCTTTGCGGAATAGACCATTTTCAAAATTGATCTAGGACCTTTAGACTAAGTTAACGCTACTAGCAACATCAAAAGACAACAATGAAACAAATTAATTGAATCGATGGACAAACAACAAGCTGTCAAAAAATAATTTTTTCTGATTTTGGAAAACAAACAAATACACATACAAAAGTTTCACTTAGTCGTTGTCCATCATTAAAAGTTTTAAATGGCAAGCAGTTACTATTGCTACACTCATTTTTATGTGTATGGTTGCAAATTTATTATTTTGACAGCTGATTGTTTGCCCATCAGTTTAATTCATTTGTTCCATAGTTGTATTCCGAAATGACGTCAGTTGCGGGTTCCCTAATCTTCAATGATAATGAAAACTAGTTTTGAAGATATATCAAAGCAAAGATCAAGTTTGTAATCTTTGGTGAATGTTAATTTTTCATTGTTGTGTATTGTTGTTATTAAAAATTTAGAGGACTGTGATAAGCTCTTCTTAGGGTCCTGGACCAATTTTGAAAATGGTCTATTTGGACCTGTACGTGTGTTTACCTGCTGAGAGTTCTCCGCTATTCACGTCATCTGCTTGTGGTCTGTAGATCGACTCCAGTTTGAGCTTCTGTACTCTGTCCTCGAAGGAGTCTACGCGCTTGGTCCACATCCTGAGCGCTTCATCGTGACGCAGCACGTCAGTGAGCGCGTGATGGAGGTAGTTGTTGCTGAGCGCGTTGCGTGGAGGGCTCTGATAGGCTGGCGCGTAGCTGTTGTACGCGAGCTGCGGCTGTGGCTGGTCGGAACCCTTGTAACTGTGGACAGGACACAAACATTGCTAAATGTCTCTCACACCAACAAGTAAGATAGTATCAGGACCGCCCACAATTAGTTTCCAACTCAACAAGTGCGAATCACTAACGTGTTTCCCGATAATCGAGTACAATTTGGTTGCGTTAAGTTTTTTGACGGAAACCTGCTTGAACGTTTTCTTGTGCGCTACCGTCAAAAAACTTACCGCAACCAAATTGTACTAGATAATCGGGAAAAACGTCAGTGATTTGCGCTTGTTAGGTTGGAAACTAATTGTGGGCGGTCCTGATACTATCTTACTTATTGCTGTGAGAGACCTATACCTCGCATAGGTCTATCTGTTCACTCGTTCATCACGATATACTTGAACTGTGTAAAATGTGGATCAAAACTTGGTGACTTCGAACATTCATATTTCATTTATTTAATCTCAGTAATATGTTTATAATTTGTTTTTAATAAAATTACTAATATTTGTTAGAACAAATTGGACAAAACAACAATTCTCATTGAATCCTTATTGAAATGTTAATGCATTGAAATGTGCTTCAAAAGTCTTCGGGTCAGCAACATGGTGATAAACATTTTAGAGTTTATCAATGCATCGAGCGTAAATCCAAACATTTCATGTGGTTTAAAATGTTGTGTTGTGTCCATTTAGTTTAGATTGTTCAACGTTTTCTTTTTCTTGTTTTTTCACTCTCCCTGATAAGAGTCTATTGGATCATTGATCATCTAAATGGGGCATCAGTATTTCTCATGAGGATAGAGAAATTCTCCCCCTACCCTAACCCCCCTCACCCCCCCCCCCCCCCCCCTCACACGTACCACACGACTGTCATGGTCCTGTTAGCCCCCATGACTGGCACGCATCTCTCCTGCTCCACCCCTTGCTGCTGCCACCTGGGCCCACTCACCCCCTCACACCCCCCACCCCCCTCACACGTACCACACGACTGTCATGGTCCTGTTAGCCCCCATGACTGGCACGCATCTCTCCTGCTCCACCCCTTGCTGCTGCCACCTGGGCCCACTCACCCCCTCACACCCCCCACACCCCCCACACGTACCACACGACTGTCATGGTCCTGTTAGCCCCCATGACTGGCACGCATCTCTCCTGCTCCACCCCTTGCTGCTGCCACCTGGGCCCACTCACCCCCCCTCACCCCCCACACCCCCCACACCCCTCACACGTACCACACGACTGTCATGGTCCTGTTAGCCCCCATGACTGGCACGCATCTCTCCTGCTCCACCCCTTGCTGCTGCCACCTGGGCCCACTCACCCCCTCACACCCCCCACACCCCTCACACGTACCACACGACTGTCATGGTCCTGTTAGCCCCCATGACTGGCACGCATCTCTCCTTCTCCACCCCTTGCTGCTGCCACCTGGGCCCACTCACCCCCTCACACCCCCCCCCCCCCCCTCACACGTACCACACGACTGTCATGGTCCTGTTAGCCCCCATGACTGGCACACATCTCTCTTGCTCCACCCCTTGCTGCTGCCACCTGGGCCCACTCACCCCCTCACACCCCCCCCCCCCCTCACACGTACCACACGACTGTCATGGTCCTGTTAGCCCCCATGACTGGCACGCATCTCTCCTTCTCCACCCCTTGCTGCTGCCACCTGGGCCCACTCACCCCCTCAAACCCCCCACACCCCTCACACGTACCACACGACTGTCATGGTCCTGTTAGCCCCCATGACTGGCACACATCTCTCCTGCTCCACCCCTTGCTGCTGCCACCTGGGCCCACTCACCCCCTCACACCCCTCACACCCCTCACACGTACCACACGACTGTCATGGTCCTGTTAGCCCCCATGACTGGCACGCATCTCTCCTGCTCCACCCCTTGCTGCTGCCACCTGGGCCCACTCACCCCCTCACACCCCCCACACCCCTCACACGTACCACACGACTGTCATGGTCCTGTTAGCCCCCATGACTGGCACGCATCTCTCCTGCTCCACCCCTTGCTGCTGCCACCTGGGCCCACTCACCCCCTCACACCCCCCACACCCCCCACACGTACCACACGACTGTCATGGTCCTGTTAGCCCCCATGACTGGCACGCATCTCTCCTGCTCCACCCCTTGCTGCTGCCACCTGGGCCCACTCACCCCCATCACACCCCCTCACACCCCCCCCCCCTCACACGTACCACACGACTGTCATGGTCCTGTTAGCCCCCATGACTGGCACACATCTCTCTTGCTCCACCCCTTGCTGCTGCCACCTGGGCCCACTCACCCCCTCACACCCCCCCCCCCCCCCCCCCTCACACGTACCACACGACTGTCATGGTCCTGTTAGCCCCCATGACTGGCACACATCTCTCCTGCTCCACCCCTTGCTGCTGCCACCTGGGCCCACTCACCCCCTCACACCCCCCACCCCCCTCACACGTACCACACGACTGTCATGGTCCTGTTAGCCCCCATGACTGGCACGCATCTCTCCTGCTCCACCCCTTGCTGCTGCCACCTGGGCCCACTCACCCCCTCACACCCCCCCACACCCCTCACACGTACCACACGACTGTCATGGTCCTGTTAGCCCCCATGACTGGCACACATCTCTCCTGCTCCACCCCTTGCTGCTGCCACCTGGGCCCACTCACCCCCTCACACCCCTCACACCCCTCACACGTACCACACGACTGTCATGGTCCTGTTAGCCCCCATGACTGGCACGCATCTCTCCTGCTCCACCCCTTGCTGCTGCCACCTGGGCCCACTCACCCCCTCACACCCCCCACACCCCTCACACGTACCACACGACTGTCATGGTCCTGTTAGCCCCCATGACTGGCACACATCTCTCCTGCTCCACCCCTTGCTGCTGCCACCTGGGCCCACTCACCCCCTCACACCCCCCATACCCCTCACACGTACCACACGACTGTCATGGTCCTGTTAGCCCCCATGACTGGCACGCATCTCTCCTGCTCCACCCCTTGCTGCTGCCACCTGGGCCCACTCACCCCCTCACACCCCCCACACCCCTCACAGGTACCACACGACTGTCATGGTCCTGTTAGCCCCCATGACTGGCACGCATCTCTCCTGCTCCACCCCTTGCTGCTGCCACCTGGGCCCACTCACCCCCTCACACCCCCCACACCCCTCACACGTACCACACGACTGTCATGGTCCTGTTAGCCCCCATGACTGGCACGCATCTCTCTTGCTCCACCCCTTGCTGCTGCCACCTGGGCCCACTCACCCCCTCACACCCCTCACACTCCTCACACGTACCACACGACTGTCATGGTCCTGTTAGCCCCCATGACTGGCACACATCTCTCCTGCTCCACCCCTTGCTGCTGCCACCTGGGCTTGGCCGGACTGAGGGCGAGCATAGCAAGTAGGAAGACACCCGTCGTCGCGCTATGACGTTCCTGAAACAATAGGGGAGGTTTAGGGGAGTTTTCTACTGTCACAGAAAAGTTGACATTTCTCACATTTTACAGGGTTGTTTAACTAAAATCTATACATTTGGAGAGTAAAAAAATCCTTAATGTGCTGTTTTTTGGCATTTACAAATTTGTGAAAACAATAACCGTGATTCATATTTCTATTTGAATTGCTAATTTATTAAAATGTAAAGAAATCGGCGCCTTTATTTGCACTTTCTTAGGTATACACGCACAAGTTTCAACAACTATCTTCGGAGAAAGCGACGCAAAACTACAAATGCTAAGAATATGACTATCGTAAGCCACCTAAACGATAGATAGAAATAGCTTTACAAAATGTATGTTGCAGCTGACCGAAATGAATCAAATATAACTTTTACATACTATATTTTCTTTACACTATTGTGAAGAAATGGAGATTCAAAAAATATTACAAAAATAATATTGAAATTAATAATGCACCCAGATTTATGGACGTTATTGTGACTTACGGTCAAATGCATAGTCGTTCCTCACGTGCTCCTCAACTCAGCCTTTCCTCAGACTCCCCCAACCACCAGTCACAGAGCAGCACTCATGGCAATGCTGCTCTGTGATTGGTGGTTGGGCGAGTCTGAGGAAAGGCTGAGTTGAGGAGCACGTGAGGAACGACTATGCATTTGACTCTTAGTTGCAATTGCCGATTAAGTTTATCCCAACTGGAAAATCCAATGTATCATTAGCGTTCTCGTTCTCTGTGTATGTTTGTTTGTTTGTTTGTTTGTTTGTTTGTTTGTTTGTTTGTTTGTTTGTTTGTTTTCAGTACAGTACGTAGTTTGTTTTGTTATCATTTCCTCCTTTGTAAATCGGTTTTATAACTGATTAAGATAGACATAAAATAAATACAAACAGTAAATGAATGAACTCACCCATATCATGGCTGCTAGGTTCCTCGACTGCTGAAGCTGTCAGTACTGACGAGACCAGAGCAAACTATGGTCCAGTATATTCTGCTAAGACTGAGCGAAGAGTCAATCCTTATATATTACCACCTATTACACTTGGAAGCTTTTAATAACAGCCCAGCGCTACCTGGACGTGGTTCCATTGAAGGGGACAATTAGGAGATAAAAACACACTCCAACCCGCTGCTTGGATTGGCCATAGCATGATTGTCCAAGGTCGAGCAAGGACAATTGGCCGAAAAGAGAATCATGCTATGCGTGATGGCAAGTCACTTCTTTTGGCACTCTGCAATGTACTTACTTGAACTCACATTTCTGCGTAAATGAGTTTGTAATACCCGATATAGACAGGTTTTTGTTTGATCAAAAATGTCCTGTGATATACATCATACTTTTTCTCTATTTTTTTAAATTAAATAGTCTTCAAAGTTATGTCTTGTACAATGATAGTTCCTTTTATATTGGTAGGCCCGTTTATAAAGTAGTTTTGGAAAATCCCAATTTTTCCGTTGATCGCTAAAACGCGTAGATTTACAACATTTTCTGTGGTAAAAGCTCCCGCACTCCTTTGAGTCTATTGTGTCCTGTAACTTAAACTCAATAAACCCCTTCACCCCCTATAACGAAGGCGTGGATATGCCACAGCCCATCCTCTTGTAACTTGGAGGAAAGGGCTAAATTAAATTTAAATCGTTCGTACCTTGGTAGGTAGGGGATAGTGGAGGGTCTCATTTTGTCGCCTCTTACGAATCGCAGAGTCAATCTGGATAACTCTACCCCACGTTTGGGGGGGGGGGGGGGGTTCTTCGTCATGAGAGCGGGTATCGTGTTACGTGCAACTATTCTGTTTTTGGTCACTAAATGGTCTAAAAGCGAAATCCGTCACTTCTTGAAACTAAACTGGCAATCAGGATAAAAAGAACCAAAGTGCCTCTACATGTTGTCTATCTTTTTATCCTTAACACTTAGATAATGTACAGAGAAGAGTATTTTCATTTAATTACATGTTGCTGAATATCGTTTATAGTTAAACATAGTTTTGGGGTTTGACGCCCACTTACATGACACTGTAGCTTCGCCCGCGGTGTTTCAAGGTGGTAATTAGTGTTATAGATGGGTGTAATGGTTTGCGTGTAACAGTCGCGCCAGTAGTTATAACAACAGAACTGGCTGTGCATATTGGACTTGTCAAGCGACAAGGATGTTGAACCTAAAAAAAGCCAACTTTTTTGTTAAACGGGAGAAGCTTTGCAGATCCAAGGTATTGCTGTGAATAATGATGCAAGTCTGAGTTCAGGGGACACATCTTCGAAGTAAAATTGTGCAATATTTTGAAAGAGAGGTAGGCCTACCTGCGTCTATAAAAGCACGAATATAATGCATATTATCTAATTTTAATTATTCAATAGTTAACTAAATACGGCTTGGATAAATAGTAAATTATTTTCTAAACTTGTTGTCCTCGAAATGTTTTAGTGTGTATTCGTTGTCACACGTAGATATATGTGACACTTCAAGAAATAAAAAATGTCATTTTATTAAAAACATAAACACCTAACATAATATAAAATGTGAACAATACATTTCTATTTAATAAAAAAAAACACTGTAAGACTTACACAGTTAAAATTTTGTCGATGTTGTTCAACATCACGTCACGCACAACTGACAGCTCAGTCGTGCCTGATGATGACAGCAGAGCAGCTGTCGAAATATTGCGTGACATGATGTTGAACAACATCGAAATTTTTTTAACTAAGTCCTACAGTGTTCTTATTACATATTTTCCAGTACAGTGTTTTTATTACACATTTTCCAGTACAGTGTTTTTATTACATATTTTCCGGTACAGTGTTTTTATCACACATTTTCCAGTAAACTAGAGTGTTTTTTATAATTAAATTTCGATTTGCTGGGGATGAAAAAATTCATAAAGAATGTATGTTTCATGTGTGTTTTCATGTATGAAATATGTATTAGTCACGAAATATTGGCACTAGATACATGAAACAGTCAATCAAAGAGACCCATCATCATAACTTACTGTTATTAAACCAGTCGTAGACGCCAACGAAACTTATTCACGAAACTATTACATTCCGTAGAATGAATATAATTAAACCTCCCCGCCAAGACTGTTCCAGAGCCATCCCGCACGCACGCAGCCTAAGTGCGTGTGGACCACACTTGTCATGCGTGCGACCTTGCCCGGGGCACACTTCTTGTAGACAACCAAACGTCGCGTCAAGCTGATCTTTTCCCAGTAAACCTGCACTACCCCACTTCGGCATCGTTCTAGTGTTAAATGGTATATTATTAAAGTTTTTAAAACAATGTGAAGGGTTCATATATACAAGGTGGGTGACCTATAGTTCAATTGAAGAGCCAGCACGCAGCACATGGTGTCGTGGACGGACTCGCCAGAAGCGCGTTTACCGCCCGCGTCCAACGATATACGCCCCGCGTATGTGCCCGCCATACGCTAACAAACGAGGCGCGCGCTATGCCGGCGACGCCGCTAGATACAAATCGACGTAGATCTTGGTGTTACGCCCATGTGCCGGCGTCGAGGGCTGGATCATTCGAAGCGTCGCGTCGCCTTGAATTAGAAAACGTGATGAAACATATGGCCGACGTGGGTCGTTACCAAGCTAAAAAACAAAATAACCGATGCCGCCAATGTACTTGTGCCCATTTTCCATGCAGATGCTACGTCGGCGTCGCCGATCCTGGTGTTCCGCCCTAGTGATGGTAACGTGAGTGGGCTCCTTCGAAGCGTCTCGTCACGCCGAACAAGAAAATGTGCCCAAATATATGGCCGACGTGGGTCGTTACCGAGCTATGTACAAAAGAACAAATACCGCCAATGTACTTGGGCCCGTCTTCCACGCGAAAGCAATGTATATCGGCGTAATAAATATCTCAACCGTTCGACATGCTACGTACACGAAACCCGGTGGTTGTCGACATTATGAGGTGCTCTGTCCGACGCAAGTATAAACACCGACGCCGGGCGTCGCCACGCCCTCGACAACGTTTGCAAATAGGCAACCGTAGATCCGATCGGAGCCGTTCTTTCTGCATTGTAAAGCGGTACACACGCGAAATGTACGTTTCTAGTTTCGTACGAGTGCGACCAACGGTGTGGCAACGGCGAATTTTCTAAAAAATCCCTTTCTCCGAGTGATGACGTCACTCGTCATTTAGGTACTTGGTTTATTTTTTCACGGCCAAGCGGTACGGCCAAGCGGCAAACGGTTAACGGATTCGTGATCGTCACCTTGTTTTCTATCGAAATCGATTTTAAAACGGAAAAGTGTTTCGATCGGGTAACAATTTGACCGTGCAATTAATGGTGGTTTCAAAAAATTCAACCGCTCGTAGCCGCCAAACGGTTCGACCGATGATTGATTTTTATTTTTTTTATTTTTCTTCCGCCAAACATCTAGCGACAAGTGCAAACGAGATTCGACTGACGCACGTACCCGCCGAGCTAGAGCCGCCCAAAATCTCGTTTCACCCCTCGCGGTGAGCAAATTTGGAGACTATTGGACTTTGGAAATTACTTATTTTTTTAACACAACGGTTAATTTAGGTGGGCTACCCGGTAATCTAGAAATGAGATTAGAAAAATTCTAACGTCGACCGTTTAGCCGTAAAAAAATAAAACGTGCGAAAAAGTGCTATTTTCAAACGCGAATACGACGGAGACCGTCCTCGACGAGTAGAAAATTTCTTCTTCGTCGTTTAATTATTATTATAAAACCTTTCATCCGGGATAATAAATTTCATCGCTTAACGTCGCGACGCCACCAACGCCATTTGTAACTCGAAGACCGGAGGTCCGATAGGCGTCGTTTTTGCTTCGTAACACTCGTGATAAACATTTCTGCTTACCGAATAAATTTCGATTTCGTAAGACTAACGGTTCGGGTACCTAAAAAATTTTTTTCGAAATAAAGTGGGCGTCGCGAGCCCGTGATGAAACAGTAGCGTGCGTCTCGTCGAGACGAACACGTAAACGGTTTTCACATCCTTCTACGTAAAACGGTACAAGTGTTATGAATTTTTTAAGACACTTCGATTCGCGTTGACGGCCCGGTCCAACTCGGTAACCGTTCGTGCTAGAGCGATGAGATTTTGTACAGGGACGCGAGTCGTTTGCAAATTGACGTATTCTCACCTCGATGACGTGTGACGTACGGTTTATCCGACGACGACCCGTGCTACTAGTCTTCGGTAGGTGAGTTGTTACACACTCCTAAGCGGATTCCGACTTTCATGGCCACCGTCCTGCTGTCTTATGCCTCTAACTTCAATGTCCAGTTAAAGTGTTAAGTAAATTTAACTGTCAGGTAAGCCAAGTTTGGTGTATTTTTATTGGCCGTTGTCATGGTGAAAACAATTTAACTGGAAAGTTAATTTTAACTGGACATTGAAATACCGGCTCTTTAGCAACCAACGCCTTTCATGGTATCCCATGAGCATCGTTTTAGGCGCCTTAACTCGACGTTTGATTCATCCACAGCACTAGTTCTGCCTACCAAAAATGGCCCACTTGGCACTCGCTCATCCACTTTAGCGCACATCGACTTTATGCGTTTAAGCAAGTCGATTTTCTCACCCATTTAAAGTTTGGCGACGACCTGGCCAAGTAGACCTTGGTTTGCTCGCAGACTCCAGCAGGCAGTGGTTGTTTGCAAACAAACAGACGAAGCGTTATCAACGCCCGAACACGACACCAGCAGGATGAAGGCCCATCAAAGTTTCAGCTCGCGGCCGTCGGCAGCTTTAGTCAACAGAAGACACACAGGAGGACACTCAACGTTCGGCAAGGCTACTTCGTCTATATTCGGTAACCCTGCCGACGAGAAGACTGTCTCATTGTGAGTAACGTCTGGGAGGGGGGCTTACTTGCAAGGGGACTGCTACCTTTGTAGGTTTGTGTGCATTGCTGATCCCAAGAGCTATGCCGGTGTGCTTCCGCTTGGACGCCACCCTAGCCGGAGAGTTTGAGGTGGAGAAGCCAGACGATAAGGCAGTCCACATCCGCCCCCTTCCCGTTTCCTCCCCTCTTACTTTTCCACCCCGCTCTTCTAATTGTCCCAATCATCCAAACGTCTTTACCTTCATATTTCACCCACACATCGTCTCGATTAGCCAAGTTGCAAAAGTATGAGTTTTAAACCCCAAATGTCGTCAACGTAAGGGTTTAAAATTAGCGATCCTACACTGAATAAAATGTTCATTTCAATCGATCAACATTTAGTTAGGGCCTATGATATTGCTCGTGAGCATTTTGATTCCGAACACTCTCTAAAGAAGTAAATACGTTCCCCCGCTTTTTAACTCCTGCCCAAAAGTAATGTGATATAACACTCTATTTTCTTTCTCAAACCACCTGGCCAGGGATGCCATCTTATCCTGGTGGCCTGGTTTGTGTTCTTTGTTGATCGTCCCGAGATCTATGCCGGCGGAAGCGTATGCTTCTGAAGAGCCATCCTAGCCTGACGTCGAGGGGGAGAAGCCAGACGAAAGGCAGCCCACGTCCTATACTTCTCACTATCCTCCAATCACCCCACGACGTCACGTGACGTAGATGTCGAGTAGGTTATAATGATGTGACTCCGCGCATGCGCAGATGGGGCCGGCTGACGCGACTGCTGCGATCTATCGGGCGACGTCACAACACCTCGCTGGGCTTCTTCGCGCAACAGGTCAGCAAGATCGGGCGACTCTGTCTGACGCAGGACCTTGAATTGGGCCACGCCCACAGGCAGAGGATTGAAGGTGGGTATTACTCAGTCAGTGATTGGCCGACGCTGTCTGACGCAGGACCTTAAATTGGGCCACGCCCACAGGCAGAGGATTGAAGGTGGGTATTACTCAGTCAGTGATTGGCCGACGCTGTCTGATACAGGACCTTGAATTGGGCCACGCCCACAGGCAGAGGATTGAAGGTGGGTATTACTCAGTCAGTGATTCGCCGACGCTGTCTGACGCAGGACCTTGAATTGGGCCACGCTCACAGACAGACAATTGAAGGTGGGTATTACTCAGTCACGGACTGGCTGACTCTGTCTGACGCAGGACCTTGAATTGGGCCACGCTCACAGACAGACGATTGAAGGTGAGTATAACTCAGTCACGGACTGGCTGACGCTGTCTGACGCAGGACCTTGAATTGGGCAACGCTCACAGACAGACGATTGAAGGTGAGTATAACTCAGTCAGTGATTGGCCGACGCTGTCTGACGCAGGACCTTGAATTGGGCAACGCTCACAGACAGACGATTGAAGGTGAGTATAACTCAGTCAGTGATTGGCCGACGCTGTCTGACGCAGGACCTTGAATTGGGCCACGCCCACAGACAGACGATTGAAGGTGGGTATTAATACTAAGTGACAGTTACTGTAGAGTACAATCTTAGGATCCATTCGGTGTTCGCTCGACTGGGCCCGAGGTGACTGACTGCCACTCGTAAGATTTTAGCGATTGATCAGTTCCCTTTTCTTCCCTAATCCTTTTGACGGATCCGATTGATTGAATCCAATTTAGAAAATTGATTAAAATGCACGACGCAGTGTGACTCGTCGATGGCGTTCGGAGCCTACAGGGTTGGTTTACTCGCTTTAAATTAAAGTCCCCCACTGCAAATCAGTTTCGTTACTGAGTGGGTGGACTCTCAATGTGAATTTATGTATTTTATTTTATTTTTTTACAATGTTGTCTCGGTTTCAGCCCTGAAGCGGCTCGAGGACCTCGACCGCGACATCACCGACAACCAGTTGTACCAACAGGACGAACGCGTCATCATCTGGTCGGCCCTCGTCTGCGTCTTCCACTTCCAGCAACAGTTGCGCGGCACCGGTTGCCTGGAGTGTAACCGCGTGTCCTACTACGAGCGAGCCGTGCACGTCTACGACAAACTGCTCAAGCGCACCGTCCAAGACAAGCCCGTGCAGGTAGGTGGCGGGCATATTGTCCCGGCAACAGTTGCGCTGTCTGGAGTGTGTCCTACTACGAGGGAGCCGTGCACGTCTACGACAAACTGCTCAAGCGCACCGTCCAAGACAAGCCCGTGCAGGTAGGTGGCGGCCATATTGTCCCGGTAACAGTTGCGCTGTCTGGAGTGTGTCCTACTACGAGGGAGCCGTGCACGTCTACGACAAACTGCTCAAGCGCACCGTCCAAGACAAGCCCGTGCAGGTAGGTGGCGGCCATATTGTCCCGGCAACAGTTGCGCTGTCTGGAGTGTGTCCTACTACGAGCGAGCCGTACACGTCTACGACAAACTGCTCAAGCGCACCGTCCAAGACAAGCCCGTGCAGGTAGGTGGCCGTCATATTGTCCCGGCAACAGTTGCGCTGTCTGGAGTGTGTCCTACTACGAGCGAGCCGTACACGTCTACGACAAACTGCTCAAGCGCACCGTCCAAGACAAGCCCGTGCAGGTAGGTGGCCGCCATATTGTCCCGGCAACAGTTGCGCTGTCTGGAGTGTGTCCTACTACGAGCGAGCCGTGCACGTCTACGACAAACTGCTCAAGCGCACCGTCCAAGACAAGCCCGTGCAGGTAGGTGGCCGCCATATTGTCCCGGCAACAGTTGCGCTGTCTGGAGTGTGTCCTACTACGAGCGAGCCGTACACGTCTACGACAAACTGCTCAAGCGCACCGTCCAAGACAAGCCCGTGCAGGTAGGTGGCCGCCATATTGTCCCGGCAACAGTTGCGCTGTCTGGTGTGTGTCCTACTACGAGCGAGCCGTACACGTCTACGACAAACTGCTCAAGCGCACCGTCCAAGACAAGCCCGTGCAGGTAGGTGGCCGCCATATTGTCCCGGCAACAGTTGCGCTGTCTGGAGTGTGTCCTACTACGAGCGAGCCGTGCACGTCTACGACAAACTGCTCAAGCGCACCGTCCAAGACAAGCCCGTGCAGGTAGGTGGCGGCCATATTGTCCCGGCAACAGTTGCGCTGTCTGGAGTGTGTCCTACTACGAGCGAGCCGTACACGTCTACGACAAACTGCTCAAGCGCACCGTACAAGACAAGCCCGTGCAGGTAGGTGGCCGCCATATTGTCCCGGCAACAGTTGCGCTGTCTGGAGTGTGTCCTACTACGAGCGAGCCGTACACGTCTACGACAAACTGCTCAAGCGCACCGTCCAAGACAAGCCCGTGCAGGTAGGTGGTTGGCATATTGTCCCGGCAACAGTTGCGCTGTCTGGAGTGTGTCCTACTACGAGGGAGCCGTACACGTCTACGACAAACTGCTCAAGCGCACCGTCCAAGACAAGCCCGTGCAGGTAGGTGGCCGCCATATTGTCCCGGCAACAGTTGCGCTGTCTGGAGTGTGTCCTACTACGAGCGAGCCGTACACGTCTACGACAAACTGCTCAGGCGCACCGTCCAAGACAAGCCCGTGCAGGTAGGTGGCCGCCATATTGTCCCGGCAACAGTTGCGCTGTCTGGAGTGTGTCCTACTACGAGCGAGCCGTACACGTCTACGACAAACTGCTCAAGCGCACCGTCCAAGACAAGCCCGTGCAGGTAGGTGGCGGGCATATTGTCCCGGCAACAGTTGCGCTGTCTGGAGTGTGTCCTACTACGAGCGAGCCGTACACGTCTACGACAAACTGCTCAAGCGCACCGTCCAAGACAAGCCCGTGCAGGTAGGTGGCGGGCATATTGTCCCGGCAACAGTTGCGCTGTCTGGAGTGTGTCCTACTACGAGCGAGCCGTACACGTCTACGACAAACTGCTCAAGCGCACCGTCCAAGACAAGCCCGTGCAGGTAGGTGGCCGCCATATTGTCCCGGCAACAGTTGCGCTGTCTGGAGTGTGTCCTACAACGAGCGAGCCGTACACGTCTACGACAAACTGCTCAAGCGCACCGTCCAAGACAAGCCCGTGCAGGTAGGTGGCCGCCATATTGTCCCGGCAACAGTTGCGCTGTCTGGAGTGTGTCCTACTACGAGCGAGCCGTACACGTCTACGACAAACTGCTCAAGCGCACCGTCCAAGACAAGCCCGTGCAGGTAGGTGGCGGGCATATTGTCCCGGCAACAGTTGCGCTGTCTGGAGTGTGTCCTACTACGAGCGAGCCGTACACGTCTACGACAAACTGCTCAAGCGCACCGTCCAAGACAAGCCCGTGCAGGTAGGTGGCCGCCATATTGTCCCGGCAACAGTTGCGCTGTCTGGAGTGTGTCCTACTACGAGCGAGCCGTACACGTCTACGACAAACTGCTCAAGCGCACCGTCCAAGACAAGCCCGTGCAGGTAGGTGGCCGCCATATTGTCCCGGCAACAGTTGCGCTGTCTGGAGTGTGTCCTACTACGAGCGAGCCGTACACGTCTACGACAAACTGCTCAAGCGCACCGTCCAAGACAAGCCCGTGCAGGTAGGTTAGTCCACTAACAAGTGTTTGACGCCATCTTGTTCCCCTCGCAACAGGTGATAGACGCCATCATGTCGTGCATATCGACGGGCAAGTACTGGCAGCTGGAGGACGTGTGTGTGTGCGTCATGAGCCGCATCATGGTCTACGGGGCGCCCTGCGAGATGATGCTCAACGCCGTCCTCGATCATCTAGAGGACGAGATCAAGAAGACGGACGTTGAGGACGCTCGCCACGTTGTCCGGGTCCTCTACGCCACGTTGGAGACGTGAGTCACGCGTGCTATCTCACTCTACATAGTACCTAGCTTTTTTGTTTTTTTTTTCTGTGCAGAGTTGACCTTTTCAGCCATTCATCTTCTTCTTCTTCTTCTTCTTCTTCTTCTTCTTCTTCTTCTATGCATTTTCTGGTTTTCCAGTAGAGACAGGCTTCCTTTTCCTCATAGCTCATGCCAGGTGAAAGGGCATCTACTTCATCTTTAAGACTTGGACATCTCATCTGATGCTCTCTGTTCTGTTCCTCCCTCCCACATAGACTGCTCATACTGCTGTTGGTGATTCCCATTCGATGTAGGTAGGTGCTTTCCAAGCAGATCGTGTCCTGTTTGAAGTCTTAAATGTGCAGTGGCATTTTTCTTTCTTGCAATCCAATACAAGACTGCCTCCTTCTCTGTCCTGCTCATTTCGTTGGGCAGGGAGTCAATGTCTTTCTTGAGAGCGGCGCATCTTACGAGCTGCGCTCTGCCTTACCTAGCTTACCATTCTCATTCCGACATAGAGTATCAAGTCATATTCAAGTATCAGTGATCCATTCAAGTCAGGAAAGAGAAAGGCAAAGATAAAATGTGGAGTGAGCTAGTTAAAGAAAGGAAAAAATGAAGAACGGATCAGTATCGAAAAAGGACAACGACAGCACAGTTCTGTTTAGATACTGGCCATGACTTACTTAAAGCACCTGCATAGAATGGGGTTGGCAGAGAGCAGTACATGCAAGCTCTGTGGGAATGGCATACAGGACAGGCAACATCTATTCCATTGCTCGATACCGAAAGAGCACAACGAAGGAATGCCAGGAGGGCTGGACAGGAAGGAGTTGGAGGCTTGTCTCTATTGGTTGGCGAGATGCATGATGACATAAATGTGTCAATGTGGGCATAGGAGACGAAGAGAGAACATTTTATTCATTCCTTCATGCGTACCTACTTAATTGTATAGAGATAGAGTGCAATAGTTCTGCCTCTAACTTTGCTGGAAACTCTCTCACGGGCTGGGCCCTTAAGAGCAAATGAATGATACAGGAGCAATAACGCGCATGCGTGAGGGCTGGGGGGTTAAGATTAAACACTGTCTGTAGGATGAATGAGGGTAGAGCCTGCTTCAATGGATTTCCGATGACAAATTGTGTGGAAACCCGACAGACCGGTAACGCTTTACGGTACATGTTGACCTAGGCATTCTCTTCCCTCCAACCAATACACTCGTGTCTGTCTCAAGGTAGATACCTGTGGCCGGCTATGACGTCATCGGCCATTAACGCAGTCCAGCGCCTTCTTGAGATCTACCGGACGTCCGCCATAACCAGGGGAAACGACGCGCACACCCACAACTACTCCAAGCTCAAGTGAGTACGCCCGCAATAACCAGGGGTAATGACGCGCACACCCACAACTACTCCAAGCTCAAGTTAGTACGTCAGATATTGGTATAGTGCGCGCCCAATCAAAATACACGGCGGGAAAATGCAAACCCATAGGGAAGTTGTAGGTGTTATTGTTCATAGAGACCATAAAATATGTCAATCATGCCTTTCCTCTTCAAAGTACTCACATTCCCTTGTAGTACAGCGGTCAGCTCCGATTGGTTATAGATTTATTATCATTAACAATTCTAAAATTCGGTGTACTTGTTTATTCGTTTTGTTTTTGGAAGCTACCTCTGCAGCGAATGCTTCTGGTAGTACCACCCTAGCCGGACAGGTCGAGGGGGAGAAGTCAGGTGAAAGGTAGTCCACGTCCCACCCTTCCTCTTTTCTTCCCCTTTACGTTCTAAGTGTCACTTTCTTCCAAACATCCCCCGACGTCATATGATCGTTGTTGTCGAGTACCCCACGTCGTTAAACAACGTGTTATCTACCCCCCCCCCCCCCCCCCGCAGGAAGGGCCTGGAGGTGTGGACCTGCTCTACGTCATCACGTCCACGGCAACAGGTGTCAGCAAGTAGTGTAGTATCCCCTCCCTGCGCAGGAAGGGCCTTGAGGTGTGCGCCACGCGCATCTTCGACAACATGAGCAACGTTGACCTGCTCTACGTCATCACGTCCACGGCAACAGGTGCCAGCAAGTAGTGTAATGTCCCCCCCCCCCCCTCCCTGCGCAGGAAGGGCCTCGAGGTGTGCGCCACGCGCATCTTCGACAACATGAGCAACGTTGACCTGCTCTACGTCATCACGTCCATGGCAACAGGTGTCAGCAAGTAGTGTAGTATCCCCTCCCCCTGCGCAGGAAGGGCCTTGAGGTGTGCGCCACGCGCATCTTCGACAACATGAGCAACGTTGACCTGCTCTACGTCATCACGTCCACGGCAACAGGTGCCAGCAAGTAGTGTAATGTCCCCCCCCCCCCCTCCCTGCGCAGGAAGGGCCTCGAGGTGTGCGCCACGCGCATCTTCGACAACATGAGCAACGTGGACCTGCTCTACGTCATCACGTCCATGGCAACAGGTGCCAGCAAGTAGTGTCATGTCCCCCTCCCTGCGCAGGAAGGGCCTCGAGGTTTGCGCCACGCGCATCTTCGACAACATGAGCAACGTGGACCTGCTCTACGTCATCACGTCCACGGCAACAGGTGCCAGCAAGTAGTGTAATGTCCCCCTCCCTGCGCAGGAAGGGCCTCGAGGTGTGCGCCACGCGCATCTTCGACAACATGAGCAACGTGGACCTGCTCTACGTCATCACGTCCACGGTAACAGGTGTCAGCAAGTAGTGTAATGTCTCCCCCCCCCCCCTGCGCAGGAAGGGCCTCGAGGTGTGCGCCACGCGCATCTTCGACAACATGAGCAACGTGGACCTGCTCTACGTCATCACGTCCACGGTAACAGGTGCCAGCAAGTAGTGTCATGTCCCCCCCCCTGCGCAGGAAGGGCCTCGAGGTGTGCGCCACGCGCATCTTCGACAACATGAGCAACGTGGACCTGCTCTACGTCATCACGTCCACGGCAACAGGTGGCAGCAAGTAGTGTAATGTCCCCCCTCCCCCTGCGCAGGAAGGGCCTCGAGGTGTGCGCCACGCGCATCTTCGACAACATGAGCAACGTGGACCTGCTCTACGTCATCACGTCCACGGCAACAGGTGTCAGCAAGTAGTGTAATGTCCCCCTCCCCCTGCGCAGGAAGGGCCTCGAGGTGTGCGCCACGCGCATCTTCGACAACATGAGCAACGTGGACCTGCTCTACGTCATCACGTCCACGGCAACAAGTGCCAGCAAGTAGTGTAATGTCCCCTCCCCCTGCGCAGGAAGGGCCTCGAGGTGTGCGCCACGCGCATCTTCGACAACATGAGCAACGTGGACCTGCTCTACGTCATCACGTCCACGCCAACAGGTGCCAGCAAGTAGTGTAATGTCCCCCCCCCCTGCGCAGGAAGGGCCTCGAGGTGTGCGCCACGCGCATCTTCGACAACATGAGCAACGTGGACCTGCTCTACGTCATCACGTCCACGGCAACAGGTGCCAGCAAGTAGTGTAATGTCCCCCTCCCTGCGCAGGAAGGGCCTGGAGGTGTGCGCCACGCGCATCTTCGACAACATGAGCAACGTGGACCTGCTCTACGTCATCACGTCCATGGTAACAGGTGCCAGCAAGTGGTGTAATGTCCCCCCTCTCCCCCTCCCCCTGCGCAGGAAGGGCCTCGAGGTGTGCGCCACGCGTATCTTCGACAACATGAGCAACGTGGACCTGCTCTACGTCATCACGTCCATGGTAACAGGTGCCAGCAAGTAGTGTAATGTCCCCCCTCCCCCTGCGCAGGAAGGGCCTCGAGGTGTGCGCCACGCGCATCTTCGACAACATGAGCAACGTGGACCTGCTCTACGTCATCACGTCCACGGCAACAGGTGCCAGCAAGTAGTGTAATGTCCCCCCTCTCCCCCTCCCCCTGCGCAGGAAGGGCCTCGAGGTGTGCGCCACACGCATCTTCGACAACATGAGCAACGTGGACCTGCTCTACGTCATCACGTCCACGGCAACAGGTGCCAGCAAGTAGTGTAATGTCCCCCCTCTCCCCCTCCCCCTGCGCAGGAAGGGCCTCGAGGTGTGCGCCACGCGCATCTTCGACAACATGAGCAACGTGGACCTGCTCTACGTCATCACGTCCATGGTAACAGGTGCCAGCAAGTAGTGTAATGTCCCCCCTCCCCCTGCGCAGGAAGGGCCTCGAGGTGTGCGCCACACGCATCTTCGACAACATGAGCAACGTGGACCTGCTCTACGTCATCACGTCCACGGCAACAGGTGCCAGCAAGTAGTGTAATGTCCCCCTCCCTGCGCAGGAAGGGCCTCGAGGTGTGCGCCACGCGCATCTTCGACAACATGAGCAACGTGGACCTGCTCTACGTCATCACGTCCATGGTAACAGGTGCCAGCAAGTAGTGTAATGTCCCCCCCCCTGCGCAGGAAGGGCCTCGAGGTGTGCGCCACGCGCATCTTCGACAACATGAGCAACGTGGACCTGCTCTACGTCATCACGTCCATGGTAACAGGTGTCAGCAAGTAGTGTAATGTCCCCCTCCCTGCGCAGGAAGGGCCTTGAGGTGTGCGCCACGCGCATCTTCGACAAAATGAGCAACGTGGACCTGCTCTACGTCATCACGTCCACGGCAACAGGTGTCAGCAAGTAGTGTAGTATCCCCCTCCCTGCGCAGGAAGGGTCTAGAGGTGTGCGCCACGCGCATCTTCGACAACATGAGCAACGTGGACCTGCTCTACGTCATCACGTCCACGGCAACAGGTGCCAGCAAGTAGTGTAATGTCTCCCCCTCCCTGCGCAGGAAGGGCCTGGAGGTGTGCGCCACGCGCATCTTCGACAACATGAGCAACGTGGACCTGCTCTACGTCATCACGTCCACGGCAACAGGTGTCAGCAAGTAGTGTAATGTCCCCCCCCCCCTGCGCAGGAAGGGCCTGGAGGTGTGCGCCACGCGCATCTTCGACAACATGAGCAACGTGGACCTGCTCTACGTCATCACGTCCACGGCAACAGGTGTCAGCAAGTAGTGTAGTATCCCCCTCCCTGCGCAGGAAGGGCCTGGAGGTGTGCGCCACGCGCATCTTCGACAACATGAGCAACGTGGACCTGCTCTACGTCATCACGTCCACGGCAACAGGTGCCAGCAAGTAGTGTAATGTCCCCCCTCCCCCTGCGCAGGAAGGGCCTCGAGGTGTGCGCCACGCGCATCTTCGACAACATGAGCAACGTGGACCTGCTCTACGTCATCACGTCCATGGCAACAGGTGTCAGCAAGTAGTGTAATGTCCCCCTCCCTGCGCAGGAAGGGCCTCGAGGTGTGCGCCACGCGCATCTTCGACAACATGAGCAACGTGGACCTGCTCTACGTCATCACGTCCATGGCAACAGGTGTCAGCAAGTAGTGTAATGTCCCCCTCCCTGCGCAGGAAGGGCCTCGAGGTGTGCGCCACGCGCATCTTCGACAACATGAGCAACGTGGACCTGCTCTACGTCATCACGTCCACGGCAACAGGTGTCAGCAAGTAGTGTAGTATCCCCCTCCCTGCGCAGGAAGGGCCTGGAGGTGTGCGCCACGCGCATCTTCGACAACATGAGCAACGTGGACCTGCTCTACGTCATCACGTCCATGGCAACAGGTGTCAGCAAGTAGTGTAATGTCCCCCCTCCCCCTGCGCAGGAAGGGCCTCGAGGTGTGCGCCACGCGCATCTTCGACAACATGAGCAACGTGGACCTGCTCTACGTCATCACGTCCACGGCAACAGGTGCCAGCAAGTAGTGTTATCTCCCCCCCTCCCTGCGCAGGAAGGGCCTCGAGGTGTGCGCTACGCGCATCTTCGACAACATGAGCAACGTGGACCTGCTCTACGTCATCACGTCCACGGCAACAGGTGTCAGCAAGTAGTGTAATGTCCCCCCCACCTGCGCAGGAAGGGCCTGGAGGTGTGCGCCACGCGCATCTTCGACAACATGAGCAACGTCGACTTGCTCTACGTCATCACGTCCATGGCCGAGTGGACGACCCAGCCGGATCTGACAGACGAGGCCGTGCTGGACATCAGTTCGATGCTCGAGTACGCGGCGAGCAAACACATGACGGAGCTTCTGTCGGAGAGCCTCAACAAGGAACTGTTCATGACGCTGCTGGGCATGGTCTCGTCGGACAACAGACTCGTCAGTCTGCTGGGTAAGAATCATTTTTACCAGGGCCAATAAACGTCACTCTTCAGAAATGGTGCTTATCCCGGGAACCACTATCAAGAAGCTTATCCAATGATCGTAGTACAGGGCTAAGCCACCTGATTGGTAGTTGCCATGGTGATAATAATGCCATGGTGGGTAATAATAATTTTTACTAGGGCCAATAAACGTCACTATTCAGAAATGTTGCTCATCCCGAGAATAACTATCGAGAAACTTATCCAACGATCGTAATACTAATTGGTAGTGGTCATGGTGGAAGCAAGTTATCCAAAGGATACATAGGTATTCCGAGGGGGTAAGTATAACGTTATTTGAATAGTTGGCAAGGTATGTCCGAGGGGTGGCTCAATGGCTCAATCCCAGCATTCGCCTTGTGACTGAGGCAAACATATTTTTAAATAAACTTCAGTAGGAGCTGCCGGTGCCGATATCGATATCAAATTCGGTACTTTGGTCCGTTTATTGAGAGTACAAAATCACCGGAGGTCACTTGTTCTTGGAAGCTATGCATCCAATCTTCTTGCTGGTCGGAGATCCTGTCAAGAGAGCAACAAATCAGTCGATTTTGGAAACCAATTTCGAACAAGTGTGGTTTATTTCGTCGCAGGTAACCGCGTGCTTCACTACCTGTTGGATCGCAACGAGAACCGGCTACAGTTCGACACGCCAAAGATCTTCTTCGAGAACACCCACTTCAACGTTGTGGTCGGCGAATACTACTCGGAGGACAAGACCTTCCTCCGTCAATACCGCGAGCAGATTCACGACGCCTTCATGAGGGCCTTCATGGTGCACGGGTACAACCGACTCAACCTGGGTGAGTAACATGTCCAAGTAGAACCGCCTACCTACATTACCAATCACTTGGATGACGGCAAAGCCAAAATCCACCCTCCTCAAGTCCAGTCTTACAATGTCCCGATAAGCTGTTATTCGTCGAATAGCTTGTTTTCTCCGTGGCAACCACAAATCAAAACCTTTGAAATCCTCCAAATAGCTTAACTGCTACAAATAACTTTATTATTAGGAGATTGTAAGAACGTTTCAAACCTCAGTTTTTTGTTGCTATTTCCAGTCTTATTAGAAGATCGTAAGACCGGCCCTAAGAACGTTTCCGAACCTCCGTTTTTTGTTGCTATTTCCAGATCTAGGTCCAGATTTGTCGACATCAACAATGTCTACTCTCAGTTCATTGCTTGTTGATTATTGTTGATAGCGTCGCCTCTTTGCTTGGACATGGACTTGGCAACGATTGAGCCGGCATTCCCCACAGGATACATATTAAATACTTACCCGCCACTGCACATATAAGTCGCTGATAGGTGGCAGGTCTTGCACCACGCACTACCACCTCATGGCAACCGTGATAGACAAAGTACCAGAGATAGACGACAGGTAGCGCCAAACGTCGGCAGGCTAAACACGTGGCGCGCGTTCTGTGAAGCAACGCCGTAACTGCCAACGCATTTGTGCAACGCCAGCACAAGAACAGCCCAATACTCGACCGTGTTTTTGGGGTCGAGGAGTAGGATGTGGGGGAAACTACTCCCCTCCCCCCCCCCCTAAGGATAAGAGATGACAGATTGTGTTACAGCCGCCGCCTACACCACCATATGTCTGATGGTGACGGAGGTACCCTGCGGCTACACCGCGGCAGCAATAGTCTGTCTCACGATGAACATACAAACCGAGGCCCTCTCCGAGAAGATTGCCAACGAGTGTTTGATTGTTACAGACGCTGCCTACACCACCATATGTCTGATGGTGACGGAGGTACCCTGCGGCTACACCGCGGCAGCCATAGTCTGTCTCACGATGAACATACAAACCGAGGCCCTCTCCGAGAAGATTGCCAACGAGTGTTTGATTGTTACAGACGCCGCCTACACCACCATATGTCTGATGGTGACGGAGGTACCCTGCGGCTACACCGCCGAGTGTTTGATTGTTACAGACGCCGCCTACACCACCATATGTCTGATGGTGACGGAGGTACCCTGCGGCTACACCGCCGAGTGTTTGATTGTTACAGACGCCGCCTACACCACCATATGTCTGATGGTGACGGAGGTACCCTGCGGCTACACCGCCGAGTGTTTGATTGTTACAGACGCCGCCTACACCACCATATGTCTGATGGTGACGGAGGTACCCTGCGGCTACACCGCCGAGTGTTTGATTGTTACAGACGCCGCCTACACCACCATATGTCTGATGGTGACGGAGGTACCCTGCGGCTACACTGCCGCGTGTTTGATTGTGTTACACTTACAGACGCCGCCTACACCACCATATGTCTGATGGTGACGGAGGTACCCTGCGGCTACACCGCCGCGTGTTTGATTGTTACAGACGCCGCCTACACCACCATATGTCTGATGGTGACGGAGGTACCCTGCGGCTACACCGCCGCGTGTTTGATTGTTACAGACGCCGCCTACACCACCATATGTCTGATGGTGACGGAGGTACCCTGCGGCTACACCGCCGCGTGTTTGATTGTTACAGACGCCGCCTACACCACCATATGTCTGATGGTGACGGAGGTACCCTGCGGCTACACCGCCGCGTGTTTGATTGTTACAGACGCCGCCTACACCACCATATGTCTGATGGTGACGGAGGTACCCTGCGGCTACACCGCCGCGTGTTTGATTGTTACAGACGCCGCCTACACCACCATATGTCTGATGGTGACGGAGGTACCCTGCGGCTACACAGCGGCAGCCATAGTGTGTCTCACGATGAACATACAAACCGAGGCCCTCTCCGAGAAGATTGCCAACGAGTATCCCGAGATGTTTGCGTATCACCTGCACGCGACCGTCATGTCCATTATGTCGTTACTCTGCTGGGTTCACCGGGCTGACGAGTTCTACGACTACGTCAACAAGGTGCGCACCACCTGCTGCGTGTGACTCGTCCTGCTTCCACAGCAGAAGGTCCAGGGTTCGATTACCCGTACGGAACTATGACAGCAAGACCAAAACGGACTCTTATTTGTGATCACTTACAGACCCTCTCTAGGAACCCATATAACACTATTGGCTGGCTTGACTAGTTTCTTCTAGAAGAGTGTTTCATAAATATCTCCCAAACTATTAAAGTTAGAGCAAAACGGACGGGTTTCTGTGATCACTCACAGACCCTCTCTAGGAACCCATATAACACTCTTGACTGGCTTGCCTAGTTTTTTCTACAAGAGTTTTTCATATAAATATCTCCTAAACTTTTAAAGTTAGAGCGAAACGGACGCGTATTTGTGATCACTTACAGACCCTCTCTAGGAACCCATATAACACTCTTGACTGGCTTGCCTAGTTTTTTCTACAAGAGTTTTTCATATAAATATCTCCTAAACTTTTAAAGTTAGAGCGAAACGGACGCGTATTTGTGATCACTTACAGACCCTCTCTAGGAACCCATATAACACTCTTGACTGGCTTGACTAGTTTCTTCTACAAGAGTTTTTCATAAATATCTCCTAAACTTTTAAAGTTAGATCGAAACGGACGCATATTTGTGATCACTTACAGACCCTCTCTAGGAACCCATATAACACTCTTGACTGGCTTGCCTAGTTTTTTCTACAAGAGTTTTTCATATAAATATCTCCTAAACTTTTAAAGTTAGAGCGAAACGGACGCGTATTTGTGATCACTTACAGACCCTCTCTAGGAACCCATATAACACTCTTGACTGGCTTGCCTAGTTTTTTCTACAAGAGTTTTTCATATAAATATCTCCTAAACTTTTAAAGTTAGATCGAAACGGACGCATATTTGTGATCACTTACAGACCCTCTCTAGGAACCCATATAACACTCTTGACTGGCTTGACTAGTTTTTTCTACAAGAGTTTTTCATATAAATATCTCCTAAACTTTTAAAGTTAGATCGAAACGGACGCATATTTGTGATCACTTACAGACCCTCTCTAGGAACCCATATAACACTCTTGACTGGCTTGACTAGTTTTTTCTACAAGAGTTTTTCATATAAATATCTCCTAAACTTTTAAAGTTAGAGCGAAACGGACGCGTATTTGTGATCACTTACAGACCCTCTCTAGGAACCCATATAACACTCTTGACTGGCTTGCCTAGTTTTTTCTACAAGAGTTTTTCATATAAATATCTCCTAAACTTTTAAAGTTAGAGCGAAACGGACGCGTATTTGTGATCACTTACAGACCCTCTCTAGGAACCCATATAACACTCTTGACTGGCTTGACTAGTTTCTTCTACAAGAGTTTTTCATAAATATCTCCTAAACTTTTAAAGTTAGATCGAAACGGACGCATATTTGTGATCACTTACAGACCCTCTCTAGGAACCCATATAACACTCTTGACTGGCTTGACTAGTTTTTTCTACAAGAGTTTTTCATAAATATCTCCTAAACTTTTAAAGTTAGATCGAAACGGACGCATATTTGTGATCACTTACAGACCCTCTCTAGGAACCCATATAACACTCTTGACTGGCTTGACTAGTTTCTTCTAGAAGAGTTTTTCATAAATATCTCCTAAACTTTTAAAGTTAGATCGAAACGGACGCATATTTGTGATCACTTACAGACCCTCTCTAGGAACCCATATAACACTCTTGACTGGCTTGACTAGTTTCTTCTAGAAGAGTTTTTCTTAAATATCTCCTCAACTATTAAAGTAAGAGCGAAACGGACGCGTATTTGTGATTAGTCGCAGACCCTCTTTAGAAACTTATATATCACTTTTGGTTGCCTTGGATAGGAGCTTCTAGAATCGTTTTGTCACACAGTTTTTTTTTGTGTTACACTTATTATTTACACTAGGTCTTATTAAAAAAACCTATCTGTTATGCTTTTTACCCTTGTGAAGAGGTAACGCATCTCCTTAGATGTTTCTGTGTTCAACAGGTGATGAACCGAAGGGCCACTGAGGCGCCCCACCTCAACCCCCCTCTGAGAAAGATCTACTCGTTTGCCCAGCACCACGTCAAGTGGAACAAACCGGATCTGTTCTTCGAGGACTGGGAGGTAACGACACACTCTGCGGTCTCGGGTTCAGCTCCCGGCACACGCAATGTATTACCGGCTGAGTCGGGGAGTACCTCGGACCATAGTCGATAGAGAAGTTTCTCTCCCGAGGGCGATACTTCTTTATCGTCTCTGGTCGGACTTACACGGTGACTACCGGGCTCCGTGGGCTAATGAAACCCTTCGGACATTCCTGCTGTATTATTGAAGTTTGCTCTTTTGTAACCATTACATTTGCTGGCCAAATAGCGTTTAACAATAATGCCAAACTCTCTACTTCCTAGCGTGTACTTGAAACATTTAGTAGTAGTAGAAGTAGAACTTTTATTTAGCAATTTGCTATTTTTACATATAATACAAGTACTTATTACCTAATGGTATATAATTAGTCATACCTACAACAAATCCACCACTTAACTGTGGGCTCTATCTCTAGTAACATAATATTTTACAATACAATTATTCACATTTTTATTTTATATTGTTTTATTAGTATACATAATTATTTGTGTGTGACCTGTGATTGGGCACCGCAGCTGCGGCTAGTTTAGCTAACAGTTTGAACCCTCTACGTAAACGAGGCTGATGTTTTCTCTCTGTCCATAGATACGCTACGGTCTGTGGAAATGCTTCAGGACGGGAGAGCCCCAGGAAGGAATGAGGGTCAGTGACGACTTCTCTTAGTTCCACAGCACGTCGTCGACTTCTCTTAGTGCCACAGCACGTCGTCGAGACATCTTTGTGAAGAACGAATTCTGTACCGAACTTACATTTAAATGTGTGTTTATTGATTGAATTTGAATGTAAATTATAACCGTTGGTTTTAACGATTAATTTAAATTAATATTAGTCTAGTTTTTGTATGATTGTAAGATTATAATTCGTTATATTTTTTAGTTTATTTCGGGTTCGAGTACGTGGCACTAGCAACACCGAAAGACAACAATGGAACAAATAAATTGAACTGATGGACAAACCATCAGCTGTCAAAATAATAAAATTGATACCATAGAAATAAAAGCAAGTGTAGCAATAGTAACTGCTCGCAATTTAAAACTTTTAATGATGGACAACGACTAAGTGAAAGTTTTGTATGTGTATTTGTTTGTTTTTGTTTTGTTTTTCAAAATCAGACGCAATTATATTTTGACAGCTTGTTTGTCCATCGATTCAATTCATTTGTTTCATTGTTGTCAAGCTTTACCGCCGTCGTTTTATTTTCGTGCTGCTTCCTACACGTCAGTAGTAGAAGCTCACCATCTGAGTCGATAAAGAAGGTCTACCATCGCTCGGCCATCGCCGAGTTGACTTTATGCAACCCGCGTTACACACAGAGCACAGTGTTGTATCATGCAGCATGATTCATGATGTAGCGGTAGTCACATTTTAATTGCTTCTCATCTAACTATTATTTTGTAAAGAGTAAAGACATACTAAAAAACTAGATGTATGACCATTGACTGACTTATTTACTATTATAGTATGGTCATGTTTGTGGTGTGAGGGGGGGGGGGGGGGGGGGCTTCAATTCGCAAAGAAGGCTGACAAGTATGTATGTAGTAGAGGACGAAAGTGATATTGTTGGAACTGGAAAGATGATGAAGGCCTTATGAGATGAGCCTTCTGCAAACTATTGTAATCTCTTCTTGTGAAGGCCTGCGAGTAGCTCATACTCATTGGGGGACAGATTTGTACATAAAGTTTTAAACCAGTATTTTGTAATGAGATAATTAAATAAAAAGATAAAATCCTATGCATAAGAGCCGTACTTGCGAGCACCGGTCACCACACCACGATAGCGACCCACCTCGAACTGTTAACCTTGCTTGAAGAATAACTAGTTGACTAAACTTGTTTTGTATTGTATGAATAGAAATATTGAATAAATATTAATATTAATAAATAGATTTGTTTGCCCGCCTTCAGCCTGTTGTAGTGTAGAGTAGACAGTAGACAGTAGACAGTATAGGCTATTGCAGAGCCACCGTCTGTGCGGAGGCTCTCTTCAGCCGTACAGTTAGTTACACATGTCAATATACAGTAGCCAGTAGACAGTATAGACAGTACAGTAGACAGTACAGTAGACAGAGCCACATGGGCCTGAAGGGGAATAGCGTCTCAACTTTTTAGACCGCGAAATCGAAGGTTTTAGTAATATCTTAAGAACGACATAATTAATCTTACAGAGAACAACTGGACACAATTAATTAAAAAAGTGGTATGATTACTAAACAAACTAAACATGAAAACAACTGGAATAACTTTATTTTAAATACAAAATTAAAATTAATCTTATGAACGACACAACATTAAAAAACGTGATTATTAATCATGAGAACTAAAAACTGGAGTAACAGAAATTATAATATTACAATCAGAACAACACTCGATCTAAAGGATGCCCCCCCCAGGCACGCCCAAGGTTGTGATGTGTGTTGTGTACAGTACAAGATCGTACGATACTTGTTTGTCTGCAATGACAATGTTGCCAATGAGTCAGACACCTGTTAGAGCTAAGCTTGTTTGTGACATAGGACTCGCCCAGCAAATTCCAGTCAGCGTACATAGTAATATACAAACAACATGAGCCACAAATACATTGAAATTGGTAACTAAGTAGTTGAAAAAAGTTTCAAATATTTTAAATCTTACTATTGTTATAATGGGAGGTTTTGAACTCGTAATTAATTAATTTAGACGGCTCAATGTTCCGCTCAATGCTCCTTGAATTCAAGGACAAAAAAGGATCACGAAAAGTAGAGTAAATTGTTGTGTTTTATTTATATTGTCTTTGAATTCAAGGAACATTGAACCGTCTAAATGTTGCAATGTTTAACTGAATTGTTGTCTAAAGGGTATTTTCAAAACTGCCTCATGTACCAACAAACCTGCAAGCCACTACGCGGTTTGATCGGCTGTCAAATGAAATCACAAGAAGGGTGTATTTTATTTCATTTATATGGGTGTTTTAGATGTTGGGCTTTGACTTATATGAGTATTATTAGGTCCTGGGCATGTTTGAGCTTAGAGGACATAAATGCCCACTTAGTAAATCAATCGCTATTCTGCCCTTGAACGAAGAATCCTACGCCGTACTTCCCGCCTTGCACCCTGGACCCACAACACCGACGTCTACAATACGATCTCCTTCCTTCCCATCCACGACAGATTCATAGCTCTTATTACTGGATACAAAAACCGCGTGCAAAATTATGACTTTCCCAAAATAAACTCACTAATGTTTGAAGAAGTAACTTTCCTTATGAAACCAAAGTTCAAATACCCTTATACCCCACACAAAATGCAACCATTGTAACCTCGAACTTTATCATTTTTATAAATTAAGTTCCTTATAATCAATATATTATTATAATTATTTAATTGTATTATTTCATATTCCTTTATATTTTGTATTAGTGTTATTGTACTAATAGATTGTACCTATCTTGTACTGTGTACTATGTAATTGTGTTGTATATTTACATGTGTAACTAACTGAGAGAGCCTCCGCACAGACGGTGGCTCTGCAACAGCCTATACATTAAAAAATAAATACTTAGTTAATCTTGGGGAAGGTGAGTCTCTAAGGCTGCCACTGGGTAAGGAGGGCCCAACTGCAGGCAAACAAGAGAAAATTAAATGAAATGAATATTATACAGAAGAATATTATTATCTGAAGATAAAAGTAATCTTCCGGGCATTTGTGGCAGATAAAAGAATAGAAACATCTCTGCCTCCGGCGTTCTCTATAAAATTAATATTTTTGGTTGATTGTGCGCCCCCCCGCCCCCCCCCCCCCCCTCCTCACCCATTCATTAATGTCTCCGCACACCCATAACATGCACACACACGTCATCGCATTGGTTTAATATTTTTAAAGGACATCGTAGTTCTATCTAAACACTATTATTAATGTAATGATTAATTGAAGGAACTATAATGAAAACTAGAAATCGCCTTTTCACTCCAGGAGTAAGCTATACATTATTTGCAAGTGATAAACTGATAATACACCTTGAGTGGCGGCGTTTGTTTATGCGTGACGTAGTTGTTGCTACTCCAAAGCAGCCAGCCTGGCGGGAGACGATAGGTCGTACGAAAACTATCGTAGCAAAGCAACTGTTAGGGGTAGCTCACTCAACTCAATTGCAAGTTAATCTGTAAGTGTTTGTCTTTCTACTCAATGCTTCAATGAGATTCCTATCTATCTTACGTAATGGGGAAAATCTGTTTTTAAATACGCACACATTTAAAAAATATCTAGTTAGTGTAAGGAAGTCTATTAATTTTACGTTAATTACTCTGGGAAAATAGTTACAGATTACTGTCTGCACGATTGTACCATACATTTGCCCAGTCTAAAACTAAAACTATACAGAAGATGAACCACAAAGCAAACTGTTAAAAAAAATCAAGTTCATTCTCTTCAAAAAACAATTAGTCTATGTGTAATGAGATTTAGAGTAAAAAATTATTCCCCAAACTCCTGCATGAAATCTCGGTTCACTACTTTTAGACAGGAGTAGGCTGTAGTTTCGATTAGGTTCGTAGCATGGAGGACGTTAGGCCCTGTTGACGTAGAATAATCAATACTTCGTTCTAATCTCGTGACGTGATAGCAGGCTAGTTCTGTATTAGTCCACATAGCGACACAGTCAGCTGGTGACGACGTAACTAGAAACAAGGCGAGGCATAATGTTGGATGCACCCTGGCGCAATGTCTCATTCGCTGGACAGAGTTCGTAGAGTCAAAACATCACCAGGTAAGCCTCGGCATTACATATACGTTATCTGTCTGCTTTGATATCGCCCATTGTGTTCCATTGTTTGCTGTTTCTGTGTAGTATTTCTCAATTCATTCAATATTATTGCTTTTTTAAACTTTATATTTGCATCGCAGTAAATTTTAACAATTTAACCGAATATTTTATTTACAAAATATTATAATTTACGATACTTTTCAATTCTATTTCGTTGGGTCCGGTTGTTCACTGTTTCTGTGTAATCTTGCTAAATTCATTCAATATTATTTCTTTTGAAAACTATAGATTAAATTTGCATTAGCGCTGTTTTAGCAATAGTTTGTGCTGAATATTAGTCAAAATTAAGAATTTTTTAGACTAAAATATCGATGTCGTTGTCCGTTGGCATTTGTGTGCGATCTTGTAATCTGTCCCCATCCTCTCAGTATTATTGCTTCTCTTTCATTATGTGACACGGTTTGCTTTGTATTATTGTTATATTCAGTTAGACGTATAACAAAATAATATTTTTATAAATTCTTGAATTTTAACCCGGTCGGGGGGGGGGGGGGGGGGGGCCTCGTGCATGTTTTAAATCGTCACTTTGCTCGGCATATATCTCGCTGCAAGTTACTCTTTGTGCTGTTCCGATTTATACGTGAGTCACTGCCTAAAGTCGCTCGGAACTCTGATTAGAGAGGTCGCTAGTTCGATTCCCAGGCCCCTCATACCCACAGGTAATGTTAGATTAATTCCTAAGAACATTACTGTGCCCCGTTTTGAGCTCCCAATATGGAACAGGCTCAGAAAGTGTCCCTCGTAAAAGAGTGAATGTATGTTACCCAGCCATAAGGCGACAACCATAGCAAATAGCATTTCTATATATGGGAACAGATTATTTTCTTCTGGGTTATTTCGTCGTGTCGGTATAGAGTTTTCACTCGACGTTTCGCCGCGAGTGAAAACTCTGTACCGACACGATGAAATAACCCAGAAGAAAATAATCTGTTCCCATCTACGGGTCGTGAAAGCCTCCAACAACTTAGCATTTCTAACTTATATATTTTTCTCTTGATCTTGATCGGGATGTTTTCGGCCGTCGAGCTTGCAACTTTATTGTTACAGTAACGCACACGTTTTCATTTTGATCTGTTACTTTTTTTATTATTATTTTGCAGTTCCTTCAGAAAGTTATTAAGAAGAATTGTTAACAATCAAAATTAATAACCCCCCCACATGAAATGCAGGGCCTGGGCGCGCCATGGTAGCTGGTCGCGTCGTGGGTTCATAGTTTCCAAGGGGTCTCCATAATCCTCTCATTGATCACGTGACTAATGAGTGTTTCTGTTGTTTCAGCTGGTCTGGTTCATGGGCGCCCGCAGGGGGGGGCAAGGGGGGGCACTTGCCCCCCCCTGGCTGCCAGCAAATTACTTAAAAATTGTTCTTATTTTTAAAAATCTAGGCCTAGAAAATAATCCTATAATGTAGTATGAAACCTAATTTCTTAGTTCTGAAAATAAGGCAATTTGGTGCAAAGTTAACAACAGCGCTGTATAACTGTTAGTCTTTAAAAATAAATTTTACGGTCTATTAGACGAACATATTCTCTCAAATTCTTTCATTTCTACAATGCCCGGGCTGTCACCGGCCTATCTGATTCTCCTGTCGCCGCTGTCACTCAACGGCCAGACTGCCCGGATTTGTCACGTTGTCTTCTTTGGTTTATTATCGTTTTCCAAGAACAGCTACAAGGCAAAGGGTAGCAGGAAATGAAGAGGGAGGATTTAGTACTAACTAGTAGCAGTGGTCGAGCAGACGCGGACGTAAACAGTTGATGTGTTGAATTACGTTGGTGAAGTAAATGTGAATGTGTGTTGAAAGTGTGCGCGTTTGTTGTACCGTATATATATCTATAACATAACCTAAAGATTAAATTATCTAAATTCGAATTTTATAATGAGTGATAACTTATAAGAAAATGTTTTAAACGGCAAAAGACGTCTAGTGAACCTGTAAGTGGCGCCGAGTCCGAGTGGGTTAGTCATGATGTTTTTCAAAACGCTTGTCAAGACGCCGAGTCAACTCCGTCTTCATCCGGGAGTGCGGACAATGATACTGTGACCATAACTAAGGAAGTTCAATACGAAAGCGTTTTAGACGTCGGAAACTGTGATGTCCCAGTTAGTACAGACTTAGTACAGTTACAGTTTTTCTTGGTCGTGTGCGTGCGTGCGTGCGTGCGTGTGTGTGTGTGCGTGCGTGTCTATATATATATATATATATATATATATATATATATATATATATGTGTGTTTATGGAGGCATTAGGTTATACTTATTATATAACCAAATAACCTACCTGTGTGTTAATTTTTAATTTTCACTGCCCCCCCCTGACAAAAATCCTGCGGGCGCCCTTGGTCTGGTTGATGACTGATGACTCGTCCAGCTGTCGTGTCATCGTCGGAGGAGACACCCAGCTTACCTCGAGAACTTCTACGCAGTCACATGCGGCACTTCAAGATTCCCATTTTGGTGAGTTTAAACTATTACTATAAAGTAAATTTTACTATGTTTACCAAAATTAAACCTGTAAAATTTTAGAGTAAAATCATTCTAGTTTGCCTTTATCAAATACAAGATCATTTATTGCCATTAGTGCATTTTTCGTAGGTTACCTTAAGTAAATATGAATAACCTATGCCAAATCTTTGTGGTACAATACTAATTGCTACACCCTCATTATTTCAAATTTCTAAAATATCAATAAAATACAGCTTATAAGACTGCATAACTTCATTAGCTTGGGTTGAATCTACAGGGTACTGTTTGAAGTCAAGACTAGACATTTCAAAGTACAGTTTTTAATCCAATCTTATATAATACAATTATTGCAGATCTAAACTACATATGCAGCACAGTCAATATAATTGCCCATCAGTATCACATTGTTAAATATATTAATACATAATTGTATAGTCTACTCCCTCAGTTACAAGTTGGTGTGGTTCCATTGAATTGAAGCAATACTTGTTAATTTAGTCGAAGCAAAGTTAGAACATTCATCAAATCAAGAGTAAATAGGTTTATATATGCATAGGCTTAGTTTTGTTGTGAATATGACTGACGTTGAATCTCTTGTTTTCAGATGAGACGACTGAACGGCTGGAGAACGGCTACACAACACGGATATGCCTGGCTGCAAGAGGACCACCTCATAGCATAGCAGACACCCAGCTTACCTAAAGAACTTCTACGCAGTTGCGTAGTCGCCGAGTCATGTAGTCGCCGAGTCATGTAGTCGCCGAGTCATGTAGTCGCCGAGTCATGTAGTCGCCGAGTCATGTAGTCGCCGAGTCATGTAGTCGCCGAGTCATGTAGTCGCCGAGTCATGTAGTCGCCGAGTCATGTAGTCGCCGAGTCATGTAGTCGCCGAGTCATGTAGTCGCCGAGTCATGTAGTCGCCGAGTCATGTAGTCGCCGAGTCATGTAGTCGCCGAGTCATGTAGTCGCCGAGTCATGTAGTCGCCGAGTCATGTAGTCGCCGAGTCATGTAGTCGCCGAGTCATGTAGTCGCCGAGTCATGTAGTCGCCGAGTCATGTAGTCGCCGAGTCATGTAGTCGCCGAGTCATGTAGTCGCCGAGTCATGTAGTCGCCGAGTCATGTAGTCGCCGAGTCATGTAGTCGCCGAGTCATGTAGTCGCCGAGTCATGTAGTCGCCGAGTCATGTAGTCGCCGAGTCATGTAGTCGCCGAGTCATGTAGTCGCCGAGTCATGTAGTCGCCGAGTCATGTAGTCGCCGAGTCATGTAGTCGCCGAGTCATGTAGTCGCCGAGTCATGTAGTCGCCGAGTCATGTAGTCGCCGAGTCATGTAGTCGCCGAGTCATGTAGTCGCCGAGTCATGTAGTCGCCGAGTCATGTAGTCGCCGAGTCATGTAGTCGCCGAGTCATGTAGTCGCCGAGAGTCCTGCAGTCGCCGAGAGTCCTGCAGTCGCCGAGAGTCCTGCAGTCGCCGAGAGTCTTGGAGTCGCCGAGAGTCTTGGAGTCGCCGAGAGTCATGGAGTCGCCGAGAGTCCTGCAGTCGCCGAGAGTCTTGGAGTCGCCGAGAGTCATGGAGTCGCCGAGAGTCCTGCAGTCGCCGAGAGTCCTGCAGTCGCCGAGAGTCCTGCAGTCGCCGAGAGTCCTGCAGTCGCCGAGAGTCCTGCAGTCGCCGAGAGTCCTGCAGTCGCCGAGTCATGTGCATGTGGCACTTCAAGATTTCCATTTTGGTGAGTTTAAACTACATCTACAACTAAAATGTAACTTTTACTTTATATATTCAAAAACCGCATAAAATCGGAGTAAAATCAGTGATTTTGTATGAAGCTAGTGCGTTGGAAACTTGTTTCCCTTGGCTATTTCAAAGGTAAATTATCACAATATTGCCGTTAGTAGTGCATTGTCTTCAACAAATGTGGTAAATCTATTCCAAATCTTTGTGATACAGTATTTACCTACATCCCTAATTATTTTGAAGTATTGCATTGTTAAATAAATAAATTGTAATTACCATTCAAATTGAGAGTAAATAGGTTTATATGCATAGGAATTAGTTTCGTTGTGAATATGACTGACGTTAAACCTTTGTTTCCAGATGTGGTGTCGGCTGGTGAACGTCTGCCTGGCTTTAAGAAGAGACGTCTGGACTCTCACTGGATCGGCATCGTAGACATCCATCTTACCTCGAGATCTTCTACGCAGTCACATGCGGCACTTCAAGATTTCAATTTCGGTGAGTTTAAACTAACAGCTGTAACTACAACTTGACTTTTACTATATATTCCAAAATTATAGTCTCAATCAATTATATCAAATAAATAAAATATAAATGCAACATAAGTACTGCTTCATTGGCTCGGATTGAATTAACATGGTAGAATTGAAGGACAGGACATTACAAAGTACAGTATTTAATCTGATCTTTTCTGTTCTATTACAATTATTGCAGATCTAAACTACAATTAGGCAGTTAAATCAATAAGTAGTAGGGTAAATAAATAGTAAATATGCCTATCATTCAAATTGAGAGTAAATAGGTATATATGCATAGGCTTAGTTTCGTTGTGAATATGACTGACGTTAATCCCTTTGTTTCCAGATAAGATGACTAAGATGACACCAGCCCGGTGAACGGCTGCCTGGGTTTACGAAAAGACGTCTGAACTCCACTGGATCGGCATCACAGACATCCAGCTTGATTCGATACTACGTTGACGAGCATCCGAATCAACACGATTCGGTGAGTAAACTTCCCAGAGTAAATCCGCATTTACATCCACTCAACGTTTAAATAACACGAGTTCGGCAAATTTATATGAAGGTCTAGAGTGAATGCATTCGTGAAACTAGCAACAATTAACTTGAACCACTCAGACCTGGCAGTGAGACTTAGCTCTGCACTTGTAGCAAATGACCCAATTTTGTCAAATCCAAGAAAAAGTTTAATTTGTTTGAACTTTCGTCCTGGCTTCGCTTGGCACAAACCTCATTTCAATGTAGACAAAGCCATTTGATTTGTACAGACTCAACTTGTAGCTTAATGTACGAACGTAGAGAGAATGTAAGCACGGTATAAGGCCCGCCATAAATTGAACAATGTACAGACAGTTAATATGCAATTGAAAATTATATTTCTATTTTATATAATACACATTCTATCTTTTTTCATAAGCTTACAGGATGAAGGATAAAAGGGTGGTTGGAAAATAAAGGAAGCTCAATTAAGGACAAAGTTGTGTGCACAAGCATTTCGTTCCTAAAGATAGAGGCAAATTCATAAGCTCTTAGGTGGATACCTCTGCTAGGTTGACTTATACCTCTAGTGCTGCACTGCATTCAATTTGTGATCAGCCTCAAGTTGGCCATTTCACACATTACATTTGGCAATTTATTATAATTATATATATATATTAAATAATAAGTTATTCCTTCAATAAATATGAGGTTCTGGGTTCGATTCTTGGTTAGATCAGACTATTGAGTTCTAGAAATGGGTACATCTACCCACAGAACATTATTGTTCAAAGGAACTTGACTGGTATCAGTTTGCAACAAGACAATAAATAATTGTGTATGGTAATGTCTCCCACTCAAAATTAACTAATTTATACACAGTTGGAGGGGAGGGAAGAAATTAAATATTCCTAGGATGAAATACAATCTGGGTATTGATTCCTTATATGTCCATTTCAACTTGCATTGGCCGTCGGTAGGAGTGGCTTAAAGGTGCCGTAGGGAATGAAGCTTTGACCATGGACTAAGATGGATGGAATAATGGAATAGATGCATCTTAATTGCATTGTTTAGACCGTGGCTCTTGACTGACGTGTACGTTCTTGTTTTCAGACTGGCAGCTCGCCTCACGGCCCTGCATCACCTTCAAGACGGACGCAGTTTCCCACTCAACACTGAAGCCATCTCTAAGACCAGCAGCTTACCTCGAGGCCTCCACATCTCAGACGGCCGCTCGTCCACGTCTCACGCTACTCTTGGTGAGTTGTGTTGGTCAGTCTACTTCGACACACAACGTTAGGGTCACTCACTCTAGAGATACGTCTTTTTAGCGTTCCTTTTCTCTAAACTTAGCATCAATTATTATTCTAAATTTGGCATTTTGTAGCATCTAAAAATATGCTAAAAAACGTATCTCTAGACTGACACTGTGTAATACTTCCCACATTTAAGGAAACTACAATGATTTTTTTTACAAACATATTATTATATTTTTTTTTTACTTTTTTTTATGGAGGTCTGTGAATTTTGCGAATGAAATACCAAAATATATATAGGTACCACTCAAAATGAGCATTAAATAATACAATTTTTCAAATACAGTACAACCTTGATGTAACTTCGCTCAGGGAAATAATGACTGCCGACAAATCAAGCGCAACGTTTCACTCAAGCTAAAAAATAACAGATTAACAGCGTAGTTGGAAGTAGACATATTCTATAGGGCAATATCAAGCACAACGCTTCACACAAGCTCTAAAATAACAGATTAACAGCGTAGTTGGAAGTAAACATACTCTATAGGGCAATATCAAGCACAACGCTTCACACCAGCTCTAAAATAACAGATTAACAGCGTAGTTGGAAGTAGACATGGGCAATATCAAGCACAACGCTTCACACTAGCTCTATAATAACAGATTAACAGCGTAGTTGGAAGTAAACATACTCTATAGGCAATTCTTGCACTTCTAACGGTAAATTATGTGCAGATATTTAAAATCGATAAATTGTAACTACTTGCAGGGGTAATTCTTAACCAAATCTCAATAAACATGGGAACATATTGTTTCTTTTTTGTAAAATTAGCAATTTGTAGCGTTTTCAAATTCATCTTCATCGATGTAGCATGTAAATCTTAAACGCTAAAGAAACGTATCTCTAGTAATCATTTACGTAGTAGGTCTAGAAAGGAAAAACGCTTTTTTTCCGTTCTGATCGTTATTAACACACTCTCAATCCACTGGAGGGGGGGGGGGGGTAACGATTCCATTTAACTCTTTCCGGCACAGTGGTCACTAATGTTGACTACCAGACCACCATCTATCTGAGATTGTATACACAAATGCGTGGTGGCTACCAACGATAACCACCTTTTCATCGATAGTACGAAGGTCTCACAGATACCAAGATTTTTTCCTAAAGTGTTAAAGATAAATTTTTTGAGAATATTTAAATAGAATAGTAAAGTGTAAAGTAAGGCACAATCGGGCCGTTTATTGAAATGTCCCGGAAATTTGCTTTTTTAATAACTTAAGTTTCATTTGAGATAAAATTTAGAAACAAAATGTACTAACCAAAAGGGGTAAAAATGAGAATTTTCCTAATTTGTATTCAACACATGTCATGCTGAAAATTTCTTATTCATAAGCATTTCAAAATTTAACAAATTTTCAAAATATTGAAAATAACAACATTACCACGGTACTTACAAAAATCACAAAACATTACTTAGTTACACATTTTTATGGGCACTGAATATTTCAAATCCATGCTGGAAAGAGTAACTGGACTAAGTTGGGTTAAACCGAAGTTCATCTGAAACGACAGTATAGTGTGAATCATTTTACCTGTAGGGAGTATGGGCACTTACAATTGCACTAGAGGTTCCATCAGGGGACATATTATCTAGAGGAAAATAACATTGCGCCTTATGAGGATTCGCCAAGACCGTATCAAAATAATGTGATAGTGCGAGCGTGTTTTATTGAGCGACATAATAACAAGGTTGTACTGTAGCAATAATATGTATTATACACTGCGAAAAACAATGAAATTCTTAATGATAAAAAATAAGAAAAAACTGACATCTTTTATTACAAAGGTCATATTTTTATTAATTTGGCCTGTGTAAACGTGTGATAATATATATTTCCTAGTGTCTCAAGCCACCCTTAGTCGCGATTGAAAAACTGTTCAAATACAGCTTCTACTGAATTATCCCGAATGTTGATTCAAAAACGAATTAACTGCAAAATAAAACCATTTTCACGGACCTCTATGAATGAATTAATATTTATATGTGTATGGCTCGTTGGTCTAGTCGGTTTATGCAGAAGGTTCTGGGTTCGATTCCCGGTAAATCATGTAATCCATTTATTATGTGCTTCATTGCTGTGACTGCTAAAAAGTCACCATTTCTGTGTACACCAGTATTGTAATAATAAATAAATAAATAAAAATATTAAATTATAGTCTGTATTTTTCCACTTGGCAAAGCTTACGGCCATAAGCCCTTTCTTTCATATGGACAGATTAAAATTTAAAGTAGATTAAAATAAAATTAATAACATCAATTCAGCGAGGGATTTTTTACAATGGCTGTAGTGACGGCTTATATTTCATAGGAACCAAATAATTCATAATAAGACTAAAACGTAGGATCGGAGTGTAAATAGTTCTTAAACACGTTTGTAAGGTTTTGTTAGTTCAAAATTGATAATAGGGTAATTAGTGATTACTATGGATGTCAAAAGTAAAAGGAATCGATTGTTGATAATAATTATCAGCCCAATAAAGTATCTTGTACATACAAATATTGAGCCAGTGCATTAACGTCTCGTAACTTTTCATTTTGGTCACATGCACATTAAAATTGTCTTTTATTAACATGAAAAGAACACAAAATCTGCAATTTACTCTGGACAAACTCGGAAAACTCGAATAATGCAGGTTCTTCTATGTAGCTCAAATTGTTGCTTAAATAAATACAAAAAAATTATATTAAATATAACTGGCTATGTTCATCTTGCTACCTCTACAATGTACTTTCATACCTATGCTGTGCAATGCGAATGATCTTATATTCGAACTTTCGATATCTTTTGACATCCACAACAATTACTAACAGGATTCACCAATAATCCACTAATTATATTCAATTTTCAATAAAAAGTTTGTTGCCAAATAAGTTTTGTTCATTTATCATTTTTAACGAAATTAATTAGAATTGTATTGCTCGCGGGTCTATAGTGTTTATTCCTGTTTTGATCGTAGAAGGTCCAGGGTTTGATTACCGGTTTGGGATAGGGTAACTTAGGAAGTCGGCTTTGATCTATACTGGTACACACACGTAAATGGTGACATTGGAGCTGTCGTGACAACGAAGCACATAATGAATTGTATGTATTATGTCCCACGCAGAAATCTATTCTTGTAACTGAATGGATCTAGACAATAAATACACATATATATACATATATTAATTCAAATAATTCTGATTTTTAAGTTATCCCAGAGCCAATCCTTCAGTTCATGCTCAAGCCCAGTTGTTGAAACAAAATGAAAATTAAGATCAAAACCTTGTGTTCAAACATCCATTATGGGTTATGAAAGTAGGTGACAATCGGCTGGAATGGTATATAATGTGAGGAAAGGATCCAACAGCTTACCTTCGTGTAAGATGACGATTTGCGAGTTTGAAGTACACATAAAACATAATACAAATATAACGAGACGTTTCGACCGAGGTCTTGTTCACTCGAGAGAAGAATGGCTTCTTCTTCTCTTGATTCTTCTCTCGAGTGAACAAGACCTCGGTCGAAACGTCTCGTTATATTTGTATTATGTTTTATGTGTACTTCAAACTCGCAAATCGTCATCTTACACGAAGGTAAGCTGTTGGATCCTTTCCTCACATTATATAACATCCATCATGGTTAGAGATATGTCTAAATAGCATTTTCAATAGCCATTTCATAGAATTTTGTACAATCTGTGTTTTGGTAACAAATAAAATCTTGAAATTAAGTTCACATTTTAATTTTTAAATTATGACCTACTATTAAAATTAACTAATTTGCATTTACCGTAATCTAAGTATAAGTACTAAATCTTACATACGAAAAAATAACGGAAAAATCTTAGTTTCAGTTGAAAAATTGCTCTTTGTAACATCTATACAATGCTATTTGTACGTAACTCTAATTATGATGCATCTGGGTTCGAATCCCAGTCGTGCTTATGTCATCGATATAACACCACGTCCACAATGCTGCATAACCTGTAACTCTCTCCATCAGGCTGGCTAAGACCCGGTACTATGACGGCCAGCTAAATATTTAGTACGTGATGTAAACTGCTTTCTCCGTGGCAATCGCGCTTCTGAAGTGTGGTTGCCACGGAGAAAATGTCAGTCGCGGACTGAATATTTAGCGGGCCGTCATAATATCGGGCCTAAACAAGCAGTCTTGTCAACATGCAATACGTCTTTCTTACAATGTTCTCTGTTTCAGGTTGTTGGACATAATTATGTCCGTGTCGCTCAACAATGCACCACTTCACTGCTGCCATCCGACGCTTCTCTCGACCATCTCGACAAGGATCTGCTGGCCACACTTCCAACATCTTCGGCTCTTCTCTCGACTACATGCCATGCGCACCTCTGAAGCAATGAGCTTGTAAGCATTCTACATGCTAATCCCTAACCATTTGTTTTTTCAAGGCCATTGGACATAGCCTACTTTTGTACAACCAAGCTCGCTCAATACATGTTGTTGAACTTATGCTGTTGTGTTTACTTGTTATTTAATCCTTTTCTTTCCCATGCTTAACCCTTCGTGGGTAATTAAACTGATAGTCTTTTTTTCCAAGGCCAAATCCTGGATACTTCCTTTCCCAATAGACCAATCAACCAACAATAATAGGTTTAACCCTTCGTGGGTAATTAAACTGATAGTCTTTTTTTCCATCCTTGTTTATTTCCAATAACATTACAATAGAAATATTAAATATTTCTATAAATTTTATGAAAATTATTAAAATTTTCATAAAATTTAAGAAATATCTAGGAAAAATACAAGAAAAACAAGCAAAAAAACATGAAAAATTAGCCAAAAAATGTGCTTTTATATACCCTAAGTCTTTTTGCATTTTTCAAGCGACCAGGTTTAGCATCGAAACTTTTCAGCTTCACAGAGTGTTCACCCCCAACGCAAAGACAGGACTGACGACGGAACGTGAAACATTTTCCAAATCAATTCCATCATCAGTCCTGTCTGAGCGAGAGGATCGGTTGCATGCAAAGATACCAGAACCACACTACGTACACATACAATAATGAGCATGAATAATTGGAAGCACAGATCTGACAACGAACTCATCGTGAACTAGTTTATGGACTTAGTATATTTTTTGAAGGTCATATAGAGGTTGCGACCTAATTTATGAACGTGAACTAGTTTATGGACTTAATATTTATTTATTAAATGTTTCTATTCATATTATAAACAATAATGAATAGTGTTGGCAGGAAAGAGCACAGTCCCAAACACAAAGATTCCAAACAATTCATCTAGAAGTTCCGACCTTATTTAGCAAAGTGAATTGACTTAATTGAATGCAAGAATAGGCAACTCTCGAAAATCACAAATTTGGTGCTCGCGAGTAATGGCAGACGTCAACTATACGATCTAGTTTGAACGCAATTTTCCTGTTCGCAATTTTCCTAATTTAGCAAAGTGAATTGAAAGTGAATTGAATGTTATCAAATAGGCAACTCTCGAAAATCACAAATTTGGTTCTCGCGAGTAATGGCAGAGGTCAACTATACGATCTAGTTTGAAGCAATGCTTGGGGACAAATTTCCTGTTCGCAACTGAAACGACACGAGTTTTGCATCCTAAACTGGTGAAGAATACAAGATTTCATTACATACTCAGCTTTTAGAAGTAGTGCCCTATTTGAATTTCTATTTAGCCCAGATGGTTAAAACAATACTCGAACAAGTTTTGTTTATGACGACTGAACATTAGTAATCAAAACAGAAGGATTCCAGATTCTAATAGAGAATTAACACGGTCTCAATACCCTCTGCTGACACTGCGCCACTAGTTCAATTGAAAAAGAAATTTGAATGAATTAATCGAATCTGAATCTGAATTTAGTTTTTTTATAATTTTATCCTTCCCGCTTATGGCGACAATAGAAGCATGCCGGCATGCCAATTGTGGATGACATCTACGCCCTGCACAAGTTTCCTTTCAGTTTGTAATCAATAAGCAAAACTCTGGGTCAAAAAACATTTCCCTCGCTTCTTTATTATCTGTTTCGATGACTATCTCGCACCAATGTCAAAACGAAGTGAATTTTCGAGGGTTGCATATTTGGTTAAAAAGCGTTTTATCTTTCGCGGCAAACTATTATGTGCTTCCAAATGTATTTATGCTCAAAATTGTAGGGTACAACAAACAACAGATCTGTTCATTTTGGCAACACCAATTCATTTTAATATAGTATATTTAAAAAGAGGATCTTAGTAAACTAAATAATGAGTAACGACCTAGTGATTTTTTATGGATCAATAGCTCACTCCAACCCCTGTGAGAAAGGTTGTGCAAACACCGAGTCCTAGCCCGCGAGGAAAGGTGCCCAGAGAATACAATAGACCATTTTCAAAATTGATCCAGAATCCTTAGACTGAGTTAATCACGTTCGTCTAAATCTTCAATGACAACCATACACAACAATAAAAACTAGTTTTCAAATGTTATAGCAAGGTTCATTTTTTACGGTTGTGCCTTGTTGTCATTGAAGATTAAGAGGACCGTGATTAACTACTCAGTCTTTGTGGGTCCTCGATCAATTTTGGAAATGGTCTATTCTAACTCACAATGTCTGGATCGCCCAAAAAACTATTCTCGATTTCAACAATAGGGAATGCTCATTTTTTTATTTTTATACTGAATTAAAGAGTATACTCCAAGGAGAAGGTATTTTGATTTAAAATTATTAAACAAGTTTTCAAGTAGAAAGAAGTAATCAACACTTTCACGCTTCATTATGGCAGAAAAACAAGGCGTGACATCAAAGTGTTTTGACCTATCATATCAAGAGTAATGAATCTACATTTTCATGTTACCAAATATGTTACTACATAATCCGGACAATGGCTACTTCTCAGCTTTAATTAAAAATGCCAAAAAAAATGCCATACTTTCAATGGTTTAGTTACTTTAGTATGTATAGGCTAATAATTAAAATAAAAACTATAAAATAAATAAAAATTAATAATTAAGATATTAATTCAGGAAATAATTTATTAAAAAATCAGTGAAATTACTAAAATAGCAAAAGATTGCAGCAAGTAACAAATTATTTATACACACAAAAACTTTGTTGCTATTTGCTAATATGTTTAGTTTTTTGTTTTTTACATAGCCAATTTAGAATAAAAGAGCATTCCCTATTTACGTTTGCCGAGTACACTTTACGATATAATAGTTTTCCAGAGCTACCTTCCCTCGATCTATCAACTATTACTATTATTCATTACACGCATCTGTATCTGCAGTCAGGTATTTGTGGTTAATAAAAGAGTTATTATTTTTGACTTGCCTAAAAGCTCACTTTGACTGTGTAAATTGTTCAACATTTCAAGTTTGTTGTTTTTTTGCAAACTTTAGGCTCCGGTCTTGTGGAGAGCACTTTGACTATAAAGTAACGATTAAATTAAATGCATTGCATTGATCAGCCATATCTCTAGCTAGAGCCTATTAGACTATTACATTGTATTACTATTGAACTGTCTAGTCTGGCCAAATGCCTGTCAGCTGCCTTGCTGGTCACAAGCAATTTGTTTGTCACATTATGGTAGAAGATGAGAATTTGAAAAATATTACTGGTCAAGAGCTTAGTATTGGGCAACATAAGTCCCATTAATTATTTGTCAACTCAAATTTTTGTAAATTCAAACTAGACAAGGGCTAAGTGTAAATGTTCGTTCAAGTCGAAACTTTGTAATTCAAATTGGGGGTTAGGGTTCATTGTACAATTTCAATTGAAGAGAGTTTTCCAAGTGGAAAATTGTCATGTTTGAGTTTGATTTTTAAAACGAAAAACTAAATCATAAATTTACCCAATTAGGTTTGCTAAAAAGTAAAAAGTATTACCATAAAGTGGGTACATTAAAAATTCTGGTTAAATACAGATTTGAAAAATTTAGGATGACATTCTTACTATTAGAAATAATTATGTAAGAAAAATCTTGTTTCACAACCATTTGATTTTTTATAACCACAAATACCTGGGTCTACATTATACATAACGTAAGCATATTTCCTACGCTCGCTTCCTCATGAGATAGAAACTTAGAGTAATTGGTGTATAGCCAAACTGAACAGGTCTATTGTAAGTTCTAAGTATGCCAGTAGTACTAGATACACAATCAATCATGCAAGCCGCCACAAAACCACGGGTACAACCACGGCCAGGTGCAAAGTAGAATGTGAGAAAACTAGTCTGTGAAAGGTACAAGACATCAGTTTTATTGATGCACATTTATGCAATCCCACTTCACGACTTGCATTTGGCCGTGATTGCAGAGCCGCAACTCTTAGGTTGTTATCGCATGAAATATTTACGTGAACAGCATCAAGAGGTTTCAGTTTTGGAATCAAATTGTGTTTCATTTTTCACACAAATGAGTTACCCTTCATTTTATATTATTCAGTATAATAGTTATTAGTTAGTACTAGATATATAAAATCAGGCGAGAAATATGAATAAATCTTTTGAGTTTTGTTTAATAAAATCGAAACGTATTGAAATAGAACTATTATGACGTGTCGGTAGTCGTCAGACACACAATATTTTACATGTTCGCGCTTTTAAAGACCAACAACTAGATCCACAAAAAACTATGTAATTACTAATTAATGCACTTTGCTTCTGCGCTGAGAGGTGCAGTACTACGCATGAACGATGCTGTTTACGTAAATAGTTGACGCGATAGTTGTAGTGCAATGTGGTGTTGTGTGTGTGTGGTAGTAACAAGTTCATGGATGGATATCTTAATGCAGAGAGCATTGAACACGTCTTCTTGTACTCTCATATATGGGACATGTTGACAGTGATCTCTACATGCCTGAGAGTGATGTGTCAACATTGTTTCATTTATATCATCTTTCCACAAAACACTTTTTTCAACAACTTTAATTTAATAAATACTGTAAATGTTCCATAAGAACAATTATATTATGTAGTAGTGTTTGTAACCCATCCAAGAACTAGAAACTATGTAGGAAGTTGACTCACCCTGTAAAACAATACGAAAATATGCGACCAAAGTACACTTATACGTTTATTTAATGAACCAATGTGTTGTTACTTTTTAATGTTTTATCGTATTCAAATAATCAGTAATAAAACTGAGCAAAAATGCAGCAATCATTTTAAGTTGCCCATGTTAAAACAAGACTGAATGAAAGTGTTAAGAGATGCCCCTTAATGAACATTGACTTAGTAGGCATTTTTCTTTAGCATAGCCAATTGAATAGTTTAGCTATGCAATGGAGCAATATGCATTTACGATTACAATAAATAGATCTATATTAAAAGTTACGACAACAACTGACTTCCCCCAGACAGTTCAGTATATGTATGATATTATCTTTACCCCACTAAACACTCATTTCACGGCAGCTTCTGATTACCAAGAGTAGCGGCTCACAGCTGCGGCTTCCCATTTCCACCTCCCACACTTTCTCAGATATTTACTTTATTTTAATTTACAATACTGGTTCAGTTTTTCTTTTTCAAACAAAACAAAATTGACATTTCCATTATATATATAACCATTTGGTACCTGTAAGCCAACATACAAGTACTGGATGCACTGGTCCTGTTTCCATACTGTTTTACTGGTACGTATAGTATTGTTCTCCACCAACGGCAGCTTTAGAATGTGTATCTATGTTGTACTACTGGCATACCCACCACCAACTACTACACAGTTAACACTAGGCAACACTCCACAGCTGCGTGAGACAAGATCTGTAAAGTAGGGATGGGAGAAGACAGGAGCCTCAACATTAATTAAATGTATTTGAATTTTGAATGGTTACCAATCATCTCTCACCTGAAAAACTTTTTTTTTTTTAAGCAATCTTTTAATTCGACACTAAATGTGTCAAGAGATAGCACCACTGCTGCACAACATGGCTGACAGTTAGAGGGTAACAAACTGACATCTGACTGACAGGAGATCATGGATCCGCCTAAACATGTTATTGTGCAAAGTAAGTTTTTAACTTTATTCTGAAATATACATATATTTGAAAGCAAATAGAGCCCAAAGGAACCTCAATGAAAGAGAGGCAGTGTTAATCGGTGGCCTTTTAATTGCATGTGGTTAATTAACATTATGATCAGAACATGAACTTCGGACCTTCGGATACTTGGTGTGTCCCCTGATCCAAAATCCCCATAATATCAAAGGCATCTTGGATACAAAACGTAACCAGCAAATATCCAGCAAAGCTGTATATTCACTGACGCAACAATATCGCTTATGTTTCTTTGGAATCGTTGCCATTCTCATATAAACACTGACAAATGACACTGACAAATGACATCCAGCGGCTTTGTTACCCTCTAGCTATTACTTCACGATTTTGCCGCTAGAGATCATATCTGCAACATTTAGTGCCGAATACTTTGTGAGATGGTCTACTCTCACAGGCAATAGGCCTACTAAAATACTGATGAATGATTAAATGTAATTCCAGATTAATAAACAAGGCTACAGTAATTACAAAAATCGAACTAAGGTAACTAGTTGAAATAAACTATAAAACAACCATAACAGCAATTGGAAGTATGTAACTTTCAGTTCCCTTGATAATAACTTTAATAATCATAATAAATTTGAACTATAGTTTCTAACTGAACTAAATGATGAACCATCCAATCACTATCCTTAAGCAGATACAGACATTGCTCCGATGTATGAAACGATAAGTGGTGTTTAAAACTATTTTAAAGAAATGGAAACAGAAAACGTAATTTTAATTAAAACTGCGTCCAATGACCTTTCACGTGAAAGTTCACAGTAGTAAACATTGACATAGTAGGGCTCGCTGCCTGGGCAGATCCAAGCATGTCAGTCTGTCAGTATGAATTAGACTCGATGTACACGATGGGCCACCCCACGTGTGCCCGTAATCCCCAACACGAAAACAGAACCCCTGCATTAAATAGAGTCGAAAACAGTTTTAACCAGATCATGATTATATTATTCGAGAAAATATTTGCTACTATTTAGCTTAATATCTACACGACACAGTTGGAACTGAATTTAAGATAATCTAATCGCCCAAGTTACCGTACTCTAGAACTGAATTGAGTTGAAAAAAGTCCACTTAATTAATCAAAGTACATCACTAGGTTTTTAATAATATTAATTAGATTGTCATGGATTGGAAGGGAAAAGAGTTCACTGTCTCTACTAGTTTTCTAGATTACACACTCGACCATACGAATAACGCCAATTGTGGGCGGGCACACCAAATAAAAGTGTCATTACTTTCTCTCGTGAACTGTGGAGTAATGCTAGTGTACACTGCAAGTAGTATGACATTACTTTGTCATAACTTTGAACTCTGAAATTGTCCATTGCTGACTTACAACAGGTGTCGGGCTTAACTTTGGAGCTCGTTTCAAACTAACATCCACTCCTCAAATATGGGAAACTTGTACAAAGTTGAGTTAAATAACACAACAGTAGGTCTCATATTATGTTAATTTATCCATCAAAAATAAAAATTAATGACTTTTCAACTAGTAAGTAGTAGTTCTCATTTATTTGTAAGTGTAACTTATCACCCTCAATTAATATTCTCGCCTTGTAAGACCTACACGTTGGAAACTAGCCAACACATTCTTATGAACCCGTCCGTCATCAGTGTTGGACATTTCACAGAGTTCAAAGTTGCCTCAGTCGACTCAGTTATCAAGCATGCGATAACGGAACGACCACAGGTCTTTGCAACAGCGGATAATTCACAACCGGCTCACACAAGACATTTCCTCCGTCCGCGCCGTCCAACGTCAGCAAAGTCGACGCCCCGAACTTGCCGACAGTCTCGCGGCGCTCCTGAAACGTGACGCACGGTGTAAGCGTGTGTAAACAAGGGACGCACAACGACAGAATAGAAGTGATCGACCTAAGAAATGGTGACTACGTTATCAGACAGACGATTATTTCAGTTTTAATTTAAATTTATAAAAACCACCATGAACTAATGATATGATCAACATTAGTATTTAACTCAATGCTTAATGTTTGTAATTAATGTATAATATTAAGAAGCAAAGAATAAAAACATGGTTAGTGAGAAATTGCCAAATTAAGTCAAATGAATTTGCTTTAAAAAATATAAACAGTTTTTTTTACTACTGCGCAGACCACATCTCTGACAGCTCCCGTTAAATTAATAAGCAGGCTACTTTTAAAGGGAAGTACACATTGATCTTTCAAAACACAAAAATGTAGGCCACGTTTGTTTACCATTTTCATTCCGGGGCTTGTCCAGGGGAAATCTTGAAGAGAAACCTCCTAAGCAGCAAGGTAAAGCCCCGCAGAGGGTGTGACAAGGCTAGTAAAGAAAGTACAGTACAAATATGCATGGAAATCAAAAGTACACAATTCTGTAAATTTGATTCGTGTGGATCAGAAGAATATTGTCAGTCCATTTGTTTCACAATTCTTGACGTGTATTATGTTTCAACTTTCACATAGGCCTGTTTTCAAATATTCATTCAGGCACCACTAAACACTGAATCTAGTCTTGCTGTCGATATTAATTTGTTTCAAACACTATTGAGTTTACAAACTTCTTGTTAAATATAACTTTGAAATTAATAAAGTTCTGAGTGTATTAATTAGGAATGATATAACACAACCCTATGCTACAATCTTGATCTCTTGTTGATGACCAAGTGACGTTCAAGTCTAAGGGAATCTTGATGTTTCTGAAATGAAAACAAACAAATATAAGGTAAGGTTACATCTATTTATGATACATGTCTATACCATACTGCTCAATAATAGGCGAAAGTATAAAAATATGTATTTATATCCATGTATTTAAAATGTCAGAAGTTACCTACACATTAAAATATGTTGTATTGTATTTATCTGTGTAAAATCGACCCCTCATATAATGTGTTTCATCTCCATATGCCTGCAGCTTTACACCTCTACTTACCTCCAATACTTGCATAGCCCTACATCATCCACCTGAGCACACTGCGAAGGAAACCCTGGTCAAGATGAGACACTAATACCGCACCTGCAATAATAAAATAACGCATCGTGTTAAAGTTGGTACTCCAGTAGCCTACTCAAAGAGCACTATACCTACATTCAAACTCATGGAGCTGGTTTTTTTAGTTGTAGGCTACTAGCATTGAGTTTATTAGTGTAGGGTTAGAGACCCAGCGGCCATTGGCGGCTATCTACCAATAAATTTCCCGTGGACTCTAGTAGTACGATCTCGTACCGCTAGAAAGCGCTACACGTACCCACTGATGTCAGCGTTCCTGTGGAAAGAAGGGATACTTCGTAGTACAATCACGTGGCTTAGGTCTAGCCTAGGTCTAGGCCCAACTCTGTTAGTCTAGGCCATTACTAGGCTACAATAAGCCTAGGTCTACATTAATAGGCCTACATTAGTAACGTAGTACTACAGCCTAGCCTATATAATGTATAAAACCTTATATAATGTGTTGTAATAAAGTATTAGCTTACTTATTGTTAACTTCGTGCCCGTTTGACATGTTTATCAGAACAGATGATAATGCTTTAATAACAATATCCACCGCCATCTGGATACTACTACCTAACCGACTTCGCATCTGCGCGTACTACGTAGTATCCCTTTCTTTCCACAGGAACGCTGACATCAGTGGGTACGTGTAGCGCTTTCTAGCGGTACGAGATCGTACTACTAGAGTCCACGGGAAATTTATTGGTAGATAGCCGCCAATGGCCGCTGGGTCTCTAACCCTACACTAATAAACTCAATGCTTCTAGTGTAGCCTACTGCACACGTACGTGAAAGAACATGTATTTTGGAAGCATATCTAGCATACCTAGTTATTTGCCTGTAGGGCTATGATCTATAGTGCAATATAAATACTGTGTTCCACTACAATACTGAGCAGTTGACCTAAAAGTGTATTGCAAGAAATCTGTGTTTCTATAATGTCTGTATTATCTTATTCCTACTTACCTCCAAATTCAATACTCGAATCATTGGCTAGAGTGGACTGCGAAGGAAACCAAGGGCAAGATGAAACACAAAGCCAGATCTGCAAGAATAAAATAAGGCACCGTGTTCAAGCTACGCTAGCGTTAGCTAGCTATGAAGAAGAGCATTTCCGAAAATATAGGCCTATGCAGTGAATGGGCAATAAAACAAATTTATACATTATGCAGGTATCCAAGGTTGCATTCCGTAAAGGAGCATTCACAATCTTTACTAGTACTATGGTTTAATGATTAAGACTGCCACAGGCTTCTTTCATTGGCTGGGAGGGAGAATACTGCGCTCTGATAGGCTGTGACTAAGGTCTTAATCATTAAACCATAGTACTATTAAAGATTGTGAATGCACCTTAAGGTCGACCACCCTGACCATAGTACCATTGGCCTAATGATACGACAGTCGACCGGGCTCGACCACCCTGACCATAGTACCATTCGCCAAATGAAACGACAGTTGAGCGGTCGAGCCCGGGCCGGGCAACACAAGTAACCTACTTAGTGGTGCAACGATCCTTTGTGATGAAGACAGAGCCCATGCTGGACCATACACCCTCGGCTAGCCCACCCATGACTTTCGGCTCGATTGGTACGCCCAGGCTAGGCCTCAACTGTTTTATTTATCTATGACTAGACCTAGAGACAGCCCCAGTCACCCTCGCTAGGCCACAGAGTAGGCCTAAGCATTGTAGCCCTAGGGGTAGCCCCCAGTATTGTATTGAAGACTAAGGTCTGGTTTAGTTTCAGTAGGCCTAGGCCTATTCTCTTGTTTACCAATCTCCTGCTAGGCCTATTTGAAATCGCTGATCTTCGTTGCTCAAGACCTAAAATAAGTTAAATAACCTACTAGTTGGCAGTTATCAGCAAATATCCATCAAATATTATGTTGACGCAAGTAGGCTAGGCCTAGCCTAGTCATGTGGCCTTGATAGCTGCCAGGCCTAGGCCTAGGGGCGTAACCTATGCCGGATATCTCCTGCTACTTGAAATCACTAATTTCAGTTGCTCAAGATCTAAAATAAGTTAAATAACCTACTAGTGGCAATTATCAGCAAATATCCATAATATTATGTTAACGCAAGTAGGGCCTAGGCTAGGCCAAGTGCATTTGGCCTGCTGTCAAAGCTAGGTGAGGCCTAGGGGCGTCTAGGCCTATGCCGGATATCTAGCCTAGGTTATAACGACGAAACACAGGCCAAGGCTAATAAATAACTATATATTATGAATGAACATTTCATACTCACGTGCTATAATCTTAACTGATAACTAGGTGAACATTACACAAATAAATTAACAAATAAAGTAAACAAAGTATGTAGGCGTACGCTCGACTACGACAAATATCGATAGTCGAATAGATATCGAATGCGAGAAAATAATCGATTACATACAATTCTGCGCAATTTAAAACGAAATTATTAGCCACCTCTATCGGTCTTGAGCAAACTACTGTGCACAATAGTAAATTTAACTACAGGCCTACTGTGCTTTGTTATTCCTGGTTGGTAACTGTATACCGCACACTTGCTGTATGACATTACAGGGTTCTGCGTTTGATACTTAACATGGGCGTGCGCAGGGTGGGGGGTGGGGGCGGTGGGGAGTGGGGGGCAAGGGGGGCAGTTGCCACTAGACCGTGCAAAGCGCAATGCATAGCATAGGATAGGGTTTTATCACGTTTTACCATTGGTTTATATAGCCATACATAGCCTCATACGTGATCCGCAACATTTCACGTCATGCACTGCCGTTCCTTTTAAATCTGAACGCACGCAATCTCAAAAGACATTTTGCCCTCACAGATCCTCGGTTCGAATCCCACTGCAAACGTTGTTGTTTAATAACAGTCTATTTTATAGACATTGTGTTTCTGTAACGAACTGTTGTAGACACGCTCTAGGCTATTTGCTCAGATATTTTAAATAGGTACTTTCTCCAAGTAAACATGTATTATTAATAAATAGGAAGAGGAAAAAGGTGTGATAGCCTTGCCTTGAATAAGGCTATTGCATATCAAGCATACTGAAGTACTGACTGCCTCTTAATGGAACAACAACCACAACAACAGTCACCATACTCCTGATCGCTTTTACTGCTGAACCAAGTCCAAGGATTGTGAAGCGAATATTTTAGATCTAATCAATATCAACGAGACTCAAATCAAATCAAATCAAGTTTATTCACCATTATCAATTTACATCAATTTAGGTTTCGTCAAAACACATAATAGGCCTACATACAAAAGTACATACAATAATACATAATAAACATTATTGATATATATATATATTATATATATTATTGATGAGGATATAATCGAACAAATAAATACATAATGTAATTCAAAATATAATACATTATACTTGTTTAGCACCTCTACTCTCTCCCTGCCTCCCACCAGCAGCTCGATCTCCATCCAGCCCCACCAGTGCTTCTAACACCCCCGCATAATACTTGTTTAGCACCTCTACTCTCTTCCTGCTTCCCACCAGCAGCTGGGTCTCCATCCAGCCCCACCAGTGCTTCTAACACCCCCGCATAATACTTGTTTAGCACCTCTACTCTCTTCCTGCTTCCCACCAGCAGCTGGGTCTCCATCCAGCCCCACCAGTGCTTCTAACACCCCCGCATAATACTTGTTTAGCACTTCTATTCTCTCCCTGCTTCCCACCAGCAGCTGGGTCTCCATGCAGCCCCACCAGTGCTTCTAACACCCCCGCATAATACTTGTTTAGCACCTCTACTCTCTCCCTGCTTCCCACCAGCAGCTGGGTCTCCATCCAGCCCCACCAGTGCTTCTAACACCCCCGCACAATACTTGTTTAGCACCTCTACTCTCTCCCTGCTTCCCACCAGCAGCTGGGTCTCCATCCAGCCCCACCAGTGCTTTTAACACCCCCGCATAATACTTGTTTAGCACCTCTACTCTCTCCCTGCTTCCCACCAGCAGCTGGGTCTCCATCCAGCCCTATCAGTGCTTCTAACACCCCCGCATAATACTTGTTTAGCACCTCTACTCTCTCCCTGCTTCCCACCAGCAGCTGGGTCTCCATCCAGCCCCACCAGTGCTTCTAACACCCCCGCATAATACTTGTTTAGCACCTCTACTATCTCCCTGCTTCCCACCAGCAGCTGGGTCTCCATTCAGCCCCACCAGTGCTTCTAACACCCCCGCATAATACTTGTTTAGCACTTCTACTCTCTCCCTGCTTCCCACCAGCAACTGGGTCTCCATCCAGCCCTATCAGTGCTTCTAACACCCCCGTATAATACTTGTTTAGCACCTCTACTCTCTCCCTGCTTCCCACCAGCAGCTGGGTCTCCATCCAGCCCCACCAGTGCTTCTAACACCCCCGCATAATACTTGTTTAGCACCTCTACTCTCTCCCTCTGCTTCCCACCAGCAACTGGGTCTCCATCCAGCCCTATCAGTGCTTCTAACACCCCCGTATAATACTTGTTTAGCACCTCTACTCTCTCCCTGCTTCCCACCAGCAGCTGGGTCTCCATCCAGCCCCACCAGTGCTTCTAACACCCCCGCATAATACTTGTTTAGCACCTCTATTCTCCCTCTGCTTCCCACCAGCAGCTGGGTCTCCATCCAGCCCCACCAGTGCTTCTAACACCCCCGCATAATACTTGTTTAGCACCTCTACTCTCTCCCTGCTTTCCACCAGCAGCTGGGTCTCCATGCAGCCCCACCAGTGCTTCTAACAACCCCGCATAATACTTGTTTAGCACCCCTACTCTCTCCCTGCTTCCCACCAGCAGCTCGATCTCCATCCAGCCCCACCAGTGCTTCTAACACCCCCGCATAATACTTGTTTAGCACCTCTACTCTCTCCCTGCTTCCCACCAGAGCTCGATCTCCATCCAGCCCTTCCGCCTCCTTCACGTATCTAAGCATCCTCTTCCAGCAATCTTCACCTCTGTCCCTTACATCCAGCATCTCCTTCACGTACTCCTCCCATTTCCTCTTTTTTAGTCCATTCAGTTCCTTCTCTATTCCCTTAGCGTCCTCCAATTGTCCATCACGTCTCCCGCGGCCTCCTATAGTTATGATGTCTCCTCCCATTCTGTAGCACTCCTACATCTCTATTGTAATACTAGAGATCCACATTTCTTCCCTCTATTTTGAATCGTTCCCACTTCTCTCTTACATCCATGCAGATCTCCCCCCCCCCCCCCCCCACCCCCCTCCCAACACAGTTGGCCCACACGTCCACCCTCTGAATTATTCTGGTGTCGGAGAACTATCAAGGCGACTCTCAATTAACACAAGGATTTTTCGGATGCCCAACTAGTTGCAGCCTGTACGCCCCTCAAGTGGAAATGGTTCCGGACATTCCCATCCACCGTGGCAGACATTCGGAATAAATGTCCACCGTAGCGGACATCTAGATACTGCCGACAGCCTGCATTAATGTCCGCCGTAGAGGACGATAAAATAGCCAGAGATGGCAGACAATCGAGCAATGTGCGTCCACTACAGGCGACCTAATATCGCAAAACTAAAACGAGTACTTAACCCTACTTTTAGAAAATGCACCCAGTGCGGCTATCGTGTCCGATTGGAAACGGCGGCGCACCCGAGTGACATGTAGTTGCACGAAGTGAGCACCGACAGACTAGTCGAACACGCGAGCCTAGGTGCCGTTGGCTTGCTAAGCAGCCGGCTATAACCCTCAAGCATGCAGCGGGTTAAGCTGGGTAAGCCATTATCTAAACTATTGGTGTTTTCCATTGGCATGCACTGAGGTCGCACTCGGTGCGCGTTGAAACGTCACTGTGACGTCATGCACTAGCCGAGTGTTGCACTGCGTGCAGTCCCCAATGGAATACGACTTGTTGACATGGGGCCTAGGTCTAGGCCTTCATAACCTATAAACATGAATATCTGTGTGCAAAAACAATACCTCCTGGTCAGAATAATTGTTGACTACATCAGAAATGTAGCCCTGAATTTTAGGGGTCTCGTCGTATTCTTTGAACTGATTTAACAATAGCATATCTTCATCGTCGCTGCTATCTGACGTTTCCAAAACCTCCATCAATAAATATATCTCCCGCGCGTTTAGGGCCGCCATATTGCACTGACACCGTTGCACTGGCCTCAGACCCAGTGCGGTGAGTGCGCACCGAGTGCATAGTGCACCAGCCAATGGTTTCTGAACACTTGCACTGAGTTCGCACTCAAATTCCCAATGGATGTTGATTCTGAACCCAGTGCGCACTAGTGCAGCCAATGGAAAACACCATATGTATTGAACCCAAAATAGCAGGGCAAATAACCTCAATATTTAAATTTCAAAGCTCTGAATTTGGTTGGTTGGGATGTTACACCCCTTAGGGGGAGACCCACCGCTGGTGTCTAATGTGAGGCCGCCACCAGGAACGGCTATTTTTTAAAAAAAAATCTCACTAATTTCATTGCATGCACGCACGTACCTTTCCACCACTCACAGCTCCTACAGTGTCGACTTGAGTAAAATAATTTGGTAGTCAGGGATACAATTTTTTTTATTACAGACAATGTTTCATTTATTGCAGTGCACCAATCTTATTCCAGTACGAGCTTCTAGATGTACTTATAAGAAAAACCAAACATAATAAAGACATTCTGGAAACTTCCCCCCATCTATAGTATTTTTCACCTTGGGAAACGTAGCGGCAAATAGCCACATCAAGCTACTCAACACTCCGGGGGTGGACCGTTTATTGGCCTAACTATCGTGTTTTATTTTCCACCTGTCAATCAACCCTAATTCCCTGATCTTGCCATCCCTTTGTGTTGACATTTTTGGAGTAAACATTCGACTATCGTAAAAGCTCAAACTTGTTAGTTCGGTTACAGGGTGTTCTAAAATAAATTGTTGCGAAAAATATCATCAAAAATAAATAACACAAACAAAAGGCGCAATCAACAAATTAGTTAATTGAAAAAAGTTTTCGATAAATATAGCACGCAACGTCAAAACAAATAGCAAAACACTATGAAAATATAAAATACAACACTGCACTTACGGTGAAACGAATTTCAAACAACCGAAAGAGGCACAATCGGCGCACAAACACAAAATAAACGCTACAATGTTCACAAAAACTGATCAATGCCACTTAAATGAATAATACACATAATAAATAATAAACAGTTATAATATTGTCTGCGTCTAGAGATGGTTTTAGTGTATTGCTAACGAATAAGTCGCACATAAAAACGTTCCGTTCGCTCAACAGAAGCGTGCTACCGTGTTGCTCTCTTAGCCACCCTGTTTGCTTACAATGAGGCAGACAACTGACCGAGGTGGTGGCGACAAGCACTAACTCATCCCTTCCAGTCGCCACCCGCTAGTGACGTTTTGACATCTCTCGCGACAATTCAATGGCTTTGAGAACGCTGTTTACCGCTCCGTTTCCCAAGGTGAAAAATACTATAGACTACACCAAATCCAATCATATCCTTCCAGTCTAGTTTAGTTGGCAGGAGTGCGGAACAGCGGCAAACACAGTAGAAGCCGAATTGGGAACATGGAAAGTGAACGAATTCTTAACTGCGCGAAAGGACACTGAGCAAAACGTAAACTGTGCGAAAGGACACTCAGCGTAAAGAAAAGTGGGCGAATTGTTAAGTGCGCGAAAAGTAAACTGCGTGAAAGGACACCGAGCGAAAAGTAAAGTGAGCGAATGGTAAGGTGAGCAAAACGTAAACTGAGCGAAAAGTAAAGTGAGCGAAAAATAAAGTAAGCGAAACGAAAAGTGTGCGAAAAGTAAAATGCGCGAATAGTACAGTGAGCAAAACATAAGCTGTGCGAAAGAACACTCAGCGAAAAGTAAACTCCGCGAAAGGACACTGAGCGAAAAGTAAAGTGAACGAATAGTAAAGTAAGCGAAACGTAAACTGCGTGAATGGACACTCAACGGAAATTTTTTGCTCACTTAAGAATTCGCACACTTTCCATATAGCCTCCAAATTAATGAAAACCGAACATCGCCAAACCGAAAACATCTGCTTATTCATCGTATAGTGGGGCGTTTACTGCTACGTTAACTGACGAGTCGTAGGGGGGGTTCGGTGGGTTGATTACAACTGTTCCGACATTGTTCGGCAACAAGAGCCACGGAGACACGGACCAGATATTCGAGCCCGTCTGCCTCTCAACAAGTCAGCTGCTCAAAATCAAGGATTAACGAAGTATGAATGTTTTGAATGTTAAACAGCAACAATAAATATCCATATAACATTAGCCTATGGAAAAGAAGAACTTAAATTTAATTCTATTGATATGGGAACGAGCGCGAACTAGCCCTAGCGCAAACATAAACGTGCAACACAACCAGACAAACTTGTGAGGAGTGAATCTTAATGACTGTCCATAAACTACACCCATGATTTGGGGGGGGGGGGGCTATGTTTGGACCTACATCTAGCCTCTTGAAAGGGGTCTTACACAATGTTTAACAAAAATAGAAATTATTTTGGCAAGGCATTATTATTATATTTTACATTTTCATTGGCTCATTGCAAGGGTTAATATTTTTAGCTTTATTGCATGAAACACATTCTTTATAAATATGGTGAAACCCACAATTCCCTAATAATGGGTCAGCGTGAATGTAAAGCAATATTGACAGTATGCCTTGCCAAAAGTAAAATTTTCCAAATTATTCTATTGTATTCACGTGTGTAATGTTTTTGTGTGTTTGTTCAAGTGTATGGATATGGTGTATGAATCTTAGAAAATGATGTAAATAATAAAAGTAAACAAGAAAGATCAAGAGGCAATACATTGTACTATACAATGCACAATGTATGATGAAAAGTATGATACCATATGCGTACGTTTGAAATATGTATGATCTGATAATTATACATCAGTCACTCTTCAAGGGTATATTGGAAATTATAGACGATTTGTTACCTAAACATGACATTTTCCAAATTGCTCTACTGTATTCACAAGTGCGTAATGTTTTGAGGCAAAGTGTATGAAACAAGTATGATGCAGATGTGATGCATGCAGCTTACATCATGGATAAAATAATAAAAGTAAACAAGAAAGATCAAGATGCAATACATTGTATTAAGTATGATAGTTGTGAAATGTATGAAAAATGTTTGAATGTATAGGGGCTGCTAATTATCAATCATACATAAAGAGTAACGCAAATTAAAGATGGTTTGCTTCTAAAAGTGAAATTTTGAAATTTGTACTGTGATATCAATTTATAACAGTGTAAGTATGATGTGGGTATGAGTACACATCATGAGTCTTATATAACAGTTTGGTGTACACAATACTTATGTGTATGTATGTATGTAAATATGTATACTGAATATATAACGTAATTTATACTTTTAACGTGCATCTTACGTCGTACACTATATCACATTGTAAATTACATAACCATTAGATTTCTAACTTAGTTGTAGTAACAATATAATTTTTTTTTGTAAAATTAGAAACACAACGGGTTGTTCCGCCACGTCGGTAACACACCAAAATGCATGTTCACACGTTTCAGAACTGCTCTGGGTCCCTTCGTCATAACGACTGTCGTTCTACAATGCACAACAACTGCACAGCGACTGTGTAGTTGAATGACTGTCGTTCTGACGAAGGGACCCACAGCGGTCCTAGAACGCGTGAACATGAATTTTGGTGTTACTGAAGTGGCGGAACAACCCGTCGTGTTTTTAATTTTATTAAAAAATATATATTGTTACTAAAACTAAGTTAGAAAGCTAAGGATTTAGCACGGTTATGTAATTTACAATGTGATACAGTGTATGACGTAAGATGCACATTAAAAGTATTAATTACGTTTAAGTGAAGTTTGACGCAGTCTTATCCCCGTACCTCAAATACCCCCCACCCGTATCTCAACAATAATATAAATTATAGATGGATTGTCTAAAATTAAATGGAAAGCTTAAACGTGTTATGTCATTTTCCTTGAATATTCCTAACTTAAATAGGACCTAGCATACAACTTATAAAGGTAATTGGACCGAAAAGGGTTGAGCTTCACTCCTCACAAAGTATGTTTTCATCGATATTAAAGAAAACGCAAATGAAACGGCATGGCAAATGGTTTAGTCACTTTAAATTAAAGTCCCCCACTGCAAATCAGTTTAGTTACTGAGTGGGTAGACTCTAAATGTGAATTTATTTATTATTTATTTTATTGAAATGTTTGCTTACAAAAAATGCCATTCTCCCTAATCCATTATTGTGCCCTTACCTTCATCAAAGTGTATGGCAATGTCAATAAAGTACATTGTTGACTTTCACTTGCATTGTATGTACGTGGTTGTTGAAAATAATGTTGGGTGCTTGGCACTCATCATCCGGGTTGTGACTGTACTCAACATCAGAAAAGGTTAGATCGCGATGTTTCTGCATATTATTTCTGCTTCAAATACAGAAGGTCTACGGATCGATTCCCGGTTCTTGCAGTTAGTGAACTATTTAAATGTATTGACTGAAATCTATTGATACGACAGTAACCCATATTTTTAACGGTGGCTTTATTCTATTTATAGTCTATCCAATAAAAGCGGGTTATGAGGACAAGTACTTCCACAACAATACTTTTGTGCCCTCATAGCAAGGAGGCACATAATTATTGGTAGGTAATGTCTCCTACTGAACATCAGTTCTAGTAACTGAGGGTGTATCTCACCTTTCTATTTTGATGCTAGTTGACTAGCCTAATGCACTAATACAACAATTAATGATTGTTATAATTAGTTGTCATTAACGGTTGCATTAGTTCATTAGGCTAGTTAACTAGCATCAAAATAGAGCATTGAGATACACCTCTGAGTACAATAAAAGTGTTTTGTTTTTATTTTATTTGCTGCTTGCAAAGGCAGCATTAATATACATTTTCACGTACTAACTCAAATTCGATTTGCCTTTTAGAATACACGGTGTAATCTTTTATTAAAATTTGCAACATTTGGTATCTTACTAACACCCTGTTCAACACCCTGTTCACGAATAAAAATCGAATACTGATATTGTCCAAATCAATATTTTTCTACCAATTTGTAACAAAAAATATAGTTTCCGTAATATTTCCCCCAAAACGTTGATCTTCACTCCCTCCCCTCCAATAGGGAACCTAAGTAGCAAAGGCACTAACTATTTCGGATGACAATTAATGATCTCACTCCCATAAGAAACAAACGGCAACTTTGCACTGTGGTATCGCCGAAGGTGACAAATATAAGGTATTCGATTAGCAAGACAAGAATGTCTGTTCTTTTCTTCATTGGTTACAATTTCACTCTTGTTGGTAGCTATCACGGAATTTAAATGAGAGCGAGTTATACAAATCCATGTTAGCTGCCGCGCATGCGCAAATGAATTACTTGTAGCTGACGTACGCTCCCGAAAATCTAAATAATACGGGGTTCACATGCTCTGACGCCGGCGTATAGCGTTAGTCATTGGCCAATCAGGCAACAGAGCGTCGTACGCGACTCGCCTAACGACTAACGCTATATGTCGGCGTTGGACCATAAGAACCCAGCATAACGCGTCTAGACGTTTAAAATACGGCTGTTCTCGTTTCTACAGTAACACATTTTTTCATAGAAGTACCAATAATATTTGTTGATCGATTGATCAATCAATAAATTGAAGGTTCTTTTCTAAAGAACTTCATTACTGTAGAAAAAGAACAGCCTTTTATTTACCTACTAATTCACTTGACCGTTACATAGTAATAGTATACCCCTCTTGAGAGAGAGCGAATAGACACATTTAATAAGAATCACAGAAATAGAATTAAAAACCATTACACTTACATTACATACATACATCATACATACATACATACATACATCATACACATACATACATACAACATATTAAACATGTGTCAGTGTTATTTAGAAGAGACGGGGGCGTACGTCAACTGCAAGTGATTAAACTGTGCATGTGCGGCGGCTAACATGGATTTGTATAACTCTCTCTCATTTAAGTTCCGTGATAGCTACCAACAAAATTGTAACCAATGAAGAAAAGAACAGATTCACGCCATGCGTGCTCATCAATACATTTGCAGATATGACAGTGCAAAGTTGACCGACCTTCTGTTTCTTATGGGAGTGAGATCACTTTTGATGCGAAATAGTTCGCATCTTTCGCTACTTAGGTTCCCTATATAATGCTTCCTTCAGGGTCAGTCTAATTCGTGTTAACTTTCAGCATATTCTGAAACTAGATTATAGTAGTACCGGTACCTACTGCAAAGATCTACAGTTAATGTTTCAATAATTCAACGGGGAGTTCATTCAGTAGTATTGGCGAGTGTATATGGGTTGGCTGTCTAATGCTTCATACCTTTCAACATAATCTAGTCGGCCAGTAGCAGAACACAAGTGCATGGATGAAGGCGCACGATAGTACGGATTCAAGTGATTCGTACATGTGTTCCCATTCTGATACTAGCCGACTGGCATAATAATATGTTGAATGTACAGAATTGTAGACAAACAGAGATAGGCATTGGCATTCTACCATACAATACACACTCAATGGTAGTATGTGAGAATAAGCCCAGTTACTAAGTTAAAACGGCCTGGCTACTGTTGTTCAAAGATGTGAAGAGGAAAGTCGACTGACACCTGAAGTTTGCCCCACCTGAATGACGACGCTAGAGTTGTTGCTCCCGAAATGTCGTGGTAGGTATTTGATATTATGATTTTAACTCAAACTTGATCCATACTGAGGAGGAAATAGTCCCATTAGAATAACCTTTCTAAGAACCAACGTACAAATCATTTAGTCTGCATTTCTTAAACAGAAAAACCTTCTCTAAATATAACTACATTTAAGACCTACATTTTCCTTTCCAGTGGCGGCAAAGTCACGACAATCACAAAACATTCACCATGTCAAACCGCGAAAAAGTTTTCAGTAAATAACTCACGAGATTACGTTTCTATATTAATTTTGTGTCGGTCAATTTCGTATCAAGAGGGCGACACATGACACTATTGTTATTAGACAGGTCACCATCAATATCAGTTCCTGCTATCGTAATAGATTTCAGTCAACAAGTTTTTAAACCAATAATATACAAAACTAATTTTATTACGTGATAATCGGATAAGTTGAGGCGGACGAGTCTACGGATGCAGTTTGCATGTTTCCACCCTGCTACGAAACAAGTGCTCAATGTGCGGGTACATCATAAATGTATGTGTTTGTGGGTGTTCTGTGTACGTAATGTAGGTGTCGAAACATATAACAATAACAAAACGTCTTTCCTTACAAGAAAATACAAGAAAATACAAATTTGAACCCAAAAACTATACTGGAATAAGGCTGTTGCAGTGCAATTTTCGATACAAACAGAAATTCACAATTAATACCTGAAATAGATACACGGGTACAGTAGCGGCTTCAACGTATCCATATCAAGTTTGCATTAGTAAGCATCCTCTAAGCAAATGAATAATCTAGGGTACAGAGTACTGTAGCACATGGACTACCTTAAATACTTATAATACAGTCAAGCTTTGTAAGTGCATGTTTCAGAGTCCAAGAAAAAGTGGACATCATGAATGTGATGATGAGCATTTATCAAGAAATACGAAATTCTTAGGTGTTGCCTATAACAGTAATTAGGCAATGTATTACATTTATATTTTACCAAAGAAGTAAATATAATTATGTTAAATACTCAACAGAGATATTAAGCAAGTCATGGGAGAATCTTCCCAATCCCCTAAACGACAACCCCTCCCCCCCTTCATGTCACTGGGTGGGGGGTGAAGGGGGGGGGGAGGGGGGAGAAGAGGACAGTAGTTCTTGGGGAAATGGATTCGGATCGTAGTAAACTACACCGAATAATCTGTACCTAACCAGTTTCTGTACCGTAAACTGAAAGATGTTAGCCCAAAAAATGGAGTACCATGCTGCTCCCTCAACCCGAGTGTAAAGCTGGATAGGAGGCCAAGATATATACGTATATAGTACAAAAACATACATTTTGCAACCAACAAAATCTAAGAAATCAAATATATAAATAAACTAGTGAAGAATATTGAACTAACCACGCTTTGCCAGAGCGGAGACGGTTACACTACACTAGTTATTCATCATTTATCAAGGACACGTTCCACCCTCCCGAGATGATGCATTGAAGGTGAGTCCTGCCCTAATTCACATTTTCTAAAACATGAATAAGCACACTGTATGGAGTATAAAATATATGCTCTTTTAAGAAGATCGAAAGATTTTAAAAATATATCTGGTTGAGGCATATGATAATAAAAACCGGCTTTGTGAAGAATAAAGTAAACAGGGCTTAACATCTAGGTGTAAACCAAATACATATTTGAAACGTGATTATTCTTGTATAGACCTTACCCTCACTAGAACAATCAAGGTCAAGATTTTGAGATTAGATTTTGTATTTGAGTTTAGATTTTTTTGCAGCAAGACTTAAATTTCTTGCACTGCAAATTTGTTTTCGATAACAAACAAAACGAATCGTAGAAGACAATATTTTACAATCAAGTAATTACTTTAAAAGTCTCGGGCACGAATGCATAATTTACACTCAAGCCCTCCTCAACTCAGCCTCACCTAACCACCTATCACAGAGATGTCCACATGACAATGCCGTTCCATGATTGGTGGTTGGGAGAGGCTGAGTTGAGGAAGGCTTGAGACTGGACTATGCATACGGACCTCAGTGACCTTAGATTATAGCGCAGGTAAGGTGAATACAACAGATAATAAACTATGTATGTGGCTTACATGAAGGTGTTTTGTCATATTTTTCATAAACCCATATGGCATATACTTTACAGTTTTACCATAATGGTTTTGACACCCGTATATTGTGCTTTGTGCATTGGGGTGGAATCACCTTAATGGAAATAATGAAATAACCCAATTCATGCAGTGGAGGGGAGGGGGTAGTACAGGAAGTACATCACGATTAACTTGGTGATTTTCAGTGCAAAGTTAATTATCTAGTTTGTAAAGATTCTATTCGGTGTAGTCTCTAGTAGCTAGTAGAATGTAAGTGGATGGGGTTTGGCATGTAGACACAGTGTGAGTGAAGAATGCCAAACCGAACAACTTGTAAGGGAAATTTTATTGACCAAAACATGAGCAATTTCCCCCCCTGTTCACCACGCTAGCTGTCCATTTGATCTAGGGTGACACTACTTCTACTTGTTTGTGACTTTAACAAATAATCAAATAGCAATGATTTCAAAACGTCCTTAACATATGAATAATTTATGAGTGGACAGACATCCATGCGTGGCAAGCATAATGTTAAAAAATGCCAATAATGCATTCTAATTAGTATTGTACTCAAGGGGAATCGGATCTTAAGCATGAAAACTGCTTAACAAAGTTTGACTGTATACAGAATTACAATACATTTTCTTTCAAATGTATCTGCAAACCCACTCGTTATCGGTACAAGTTTAGATACATGTTCAAGCCGCTACTGCATCAGTACATGAACAATAACACCATGGGATACTGTATGACTGCAGAGCTGTAAGCATTCCTACCCACATAATGTGCAGTATGCCCCTGCAATACAGATGAGATGGCTGCGGTATGGACTAAACATTACCCACGTGCCATGTGTGTGGCAGACTGCGATATTCAATCGGCTGTTGTGTTTGCTTTTATTCTTCTGAAGATAACTTCGTTCACAAGTCAATAATAAATTAATAATAATAGTTTTCCGGATATTTTCTTAGTAATTTACTACATTAGAAGCTCGCTTGCTTGAGCATACTTGAGGTAGGCACGACTGCTCGTAATGTGTTCTTCAAGTCGTACGGTATCCCATAGTTACGATAACAGTTCCAATGATCTGCAGGGCCGTTCTGTGTGAGTGACGATAGGTTAATCAGCGGTTTTGGTCGTTACTCAAGGCGAATGCAAGGCAATGATTTGGCTCATTGCCTTCTTCTAACAACCGAAACCGGTGAAAAGCCTATGGTTGCACATTCAGAATCGCCCTGCAGGAGCCAGATTCATATAAGTTTTATCACTAGGCAGCATATTTTCAATATCACAGATCCAGGTTCGTCACTAGCTAATTCATGTTCCAGACTTAGGTCTGCTTAGCAAAATTCACTATTAACATTATAGTCGGAATTGTTCTTTCAAAGATGATCCCAATATGCCAGCAGCTTTACAATCCACCAAACATGTTGGTTATTGCACTGTAGCTTGACACGTGAGTGTTTATTTCTAGTGAAAATAACTTCTTTGAGGTTTTAGAAACTTATAACCGTGTCTTATAAAGCCATGACGTCACCGGTAATGAGAAAGGAATGCAACGATGCACATAATGAACTGTATAGATGTTAAATGAAAATCAGTTTTTGTAACTTATGGGTAGACTAAAATGCACATTTATTTTTATTTATTTAAGTGCATGCACAAAATGAAAATAAAAATAAATGCAATATTGTAACCTTGGATTGCCCAAGTAATGGATATGTTGATAAGTTTGTATAGTTCAAATGGCATGAACTGTTTATTTTGACGCGAAACAGTGATTACGAAAGTGACGTTTAAATGGAGAACGTAAACTGGCTGTGAATATGGCTGACGACCTTGAGAAGAAATCAAACTTTGTGATCTTTTGCATTCTCTTACGGAAATTAGAAAGGCGTTGCATAGCCTACAGTAACTTTTACGAAACATACTGGAACATTTTCATTTTTCAGACATCGTTCCCGTTTCCATTCTCATTACCGGGTGATTGCACGAGACTATCGTCATCAGGCTGTGTAGAGCACTGTTGTCAGACTTTGAATCAGCTTAAACCTTGGAGATAAAGCATTTTGTGAATCTGGCCCAAGGCCATCTATTCCTGAAATTTGTCATGGGCTGAAAAAATTCATTTGTTAGGTTGGGTTTTGAGGCTCAAGTTTTGTTTTGACAAGTACATTGCAAGTTTTGACTTGCAATAACTTGCAATAACCATAATAATATAGTGGCTGTTTTATGTCCACAACAACAATCAGTTTTTAAATTTGATACAAAAGAGATGAGGGTAAAGAGTGATTACGCTCACAAAGGACAGATTCTGAATTGAAAAACTTTGTTGGACACTTAATTTGTGCATTGCTACTAGCTGACAATGGAGGTGAGTCACCTCAGCCCATGTCAGATTTTATGAAATAATTGTCACCCGAAACCAGGGGTACATTTCTTTCGCACAGTTCAGAAGCATCAAAGATAATAAAACATTTTGCAGGAAGTACCTAGCTTCAGTACTTAGCGGTTTAACTAACACGCCCACACTTTTCCATTTTCCATTGAAATATGTACAATTGTGTTTGATAGAAATCCCAATGGTCTCCGTTAGTAGAGTGGAAGGCGAAGTTCGTTGACAAGAAAATACAGTTACCAAAGAACACTTTTCCCCAAACTTCAATTTTGATGATTGCAGCCAGTACACCAATATATGAGCGTTAAAGGACTAGTCAGATGATAAACTAAAAAATCACCACCGAGTCATAAGTGCATGAAATTCAGTTATGTGTAAAATAAACTTGATATAGGTTGCTTCAATGCAAGAAAAAAAATAGTGAACATTTAGTTGTTCTATAAGATTCACTTCGATAGCTCTGCTGCATTTTTCTTTTAAAGCGTAGTACAGCTGTATCGGTTCTGAGGTTGCTAACGCCTGCCTGAGAGACAGAGCACTCATTGTGTAATACGAGTCCAGCCAGCGCTTCGCGCAACACTCGGCGACTGCGGACAGTGCCGCTCAAAACAGATTGCAACTTTTCTTCACATCAAGTCACAAGAAAATTAATTGCAGGGCATTTTGTAGAAGTACACGTTCGTACCAAGAAGCATGTTATCGGTAGGGAAACGATGCACATTAAACTTCCTGATCGATTTTTGATAAGTGCCCTATTTTAACGGTGGTTTTACTATCTCGAGGCAAAATTTTTTGTATTTTGGGAATTACCTTGAGAAAAGTTGCTCGGTGCTACTTGGTAGTAACAAGCCAAAAAACCGCGGTTTTCTTTAATTTTTTAACCGCCTGCTTTTAAAGTATGGTATCTTTTAGTCGTGTTTTCCATATTTGAGGGTGGACATATACAAATGATAGTTTTTTAGTTTTCCATCTGACTAACTCTTTAAGCAATCTTATTGAGCAAGCACAATTTACCATCAATATTGTCCAATTATACGTTTGGTTATGTGACAGGGTTGTTCAAGCTGATGTAACCTCTTGTCCCACTTTACTGAAGATGTAATCTTTGTTATAAGCTTTGCAAGAGATTTCATGTCAAATATACACTATACAGTGAAACTTCTTTAAAACAAACTTTCAGGGAGCAAAATAATATGTTTTAAGAATATTTGTTTACAGGGATCTTACATTACCATGTATATTATATATGAACATCTGGGGCATCGAAAACACTTTGTCATCAGTTTCTTATAAGAAGTTTTACAGTGTACATGAAGGCCTACTAGGAAATGTTATTTTGGCTCATAAAGCTGAAAGGTTCAGTGGTACATTTATGATTGAAAATAGAGGCGTACAAAGAGTATTATTTACAAGGCTAGGTACCTCAGTTTTGTTACAAAACCAATACGTTTCCAATATGCCCAGCAATTCACTGAAAATGACCAGGTTATTGAAATTCGTCTTCAGAATTTTCTGCAAATGTGATTTCATTTCACCATAATTTCATAAATTCTGGACTATAATAATTATGCACAACCATTACAAATAATTATGCACAACCATTACAAATTGTGTAACAACACACATATTATGTTCATACTTTATAAACTGTTTGCATTATATCAGAGACAATATAGAAGGAAGGCTCTAGGCACAGTGCAATGAGCACTTATGACAATTGATCATTGTACTGCATTTTCATTAATTTACCCTGTCAAGCAGATAGTTTTGTTAGCCAGCTGTGGCTGCCTTACGGTGCAATTCTGTACCACCAAGTCCTACAATAAATAGACCATTCAACGAGCCAATTTAGTTTCATACGATGCCATGACAGTGCAACAATGTGCTTTGAATGCAGACACCCTTCAAATCCTTTAAATCCTTAAAATTAACTAAACCAACCCTTAAATTGAACTAATCGTACCATGCAGGAAGGGTGGTGGCAACTGGTTTGAGAACTCGGCTTGGCTCAAGCGTAATTGACTCCAGGGTAAAACGGATCAATCCATCAATTACCTGTCCTTGGCCCCCCCCAATGGTTTCTCCCGAAAGCTCACCTAGTCCGTCGACGCACATAGGCGTGTAGGATACTTAGGGCGTGTAGCCGGCAGGGATGGAGCTTATTGACACTTGGAGGGGATCTATCCCAGCTGTTGCACGTGCTTTTACCACACTCACTCCATCCCTCTACCACCAACTACCAGATTCAACCATTGGGTTCGCCTCTGCAAAGAAAGGGCCCCCAGCGCCAGGCGGAACCACTACCAGCGAAAAAAGTGCTGATAGCGGCGGGAGATTGGAACTTGGTTTCCCATACCACCTACCTAAATCAGAAGAGCTAGACCTAAATCGCTCTATATCTGGATCGAGACACGACAAGGCTCAAGCGTAAATGTGATGCCCGGGTAAAACGGGACGTTCACTTTACCTGTCCTTGGCCACCCCTAAAGGAACACGCTCTCTAAGGCCGGATGTCCATAAGCTTATGGACATGGGTGGCCTATACGTCAGGAGCAATAGCGCGTGCTTCTCCATCGGCGGCCAATGTGCTTTTACCACACTATAGCTCCACCAGTCAGTGCTATCCAATCTGATACGTGGCGACCGAAGCTTGGTTCCTAAAGGTTCGCCTCAGCAAGAAACCAGAGTCATAGCGGATACCACTATCAGCCAAGTAATTGCTGACCGTGGTATAGGGTGATGGACCTTGGTTACCCAACCCACCCATAACACGCCTACCTAAATCAGACCTAGGGCCTAAAGTCCGTAAATCCCCTGATGGGGGTTCGTTTGCTGAACGTCCGCCATGAGACCGACGGACCTTGAATCAAAGCTACCTAACTTTCATACTCCCATCACAGGTATGGCCAAATATATAAGTCTATTGTAATTAAGAATAGTAACAAAAAAGAGTAAAAAGTAAGTAAAAGTAATAATAACAAAATCAAAGCAAGGAATATCAAACAAAATGTGGCCTGTTAAATTGCCTTTTCCACCTCTCCATAGATACAGTCCAGTAATGCTTTATATAACCACACGTTAGGCTAAAATGTTCAGTGGTACATTTATGATTGAACATAATAGGCCTACACAGAGTATTATACAAGGGTACCTCAGTTTTGTTACAAAACCAATAAGTTTCCAATATGCCCAACAATTCACAGAAAATTACCTGTTATTGAAGTTCGTCTTCAAAAGTTTGCCTCTGCAAATCTGATTTCATTTCACCGTTAATTTCATTAATAATATAAGACTATAATTATCATGCACACAAAATTACAAACTGTGTAGAAACAACAATGACAAAACCACAACAACAACAACACCACACTCATATTATGTTCATACTTCATATAACTGTTGGCATTATATCAGAGACAATACAGAAGGCTCTAGGCTAAGTGCAATGATCACTGTACTGCATTTTCATTTACCCTGTCAAGCAGATAGTTATGTTAGCCAGCTGTGGCTGCCTTACGGTGCAATTCTGTACCACCAAGTCCTACAATAAATAGACCATTCAACGAGCCAATTTAGTTTCATACGATGCCATGACAGTGCAACAATGTGCTTTGAATGCAGACACCCTTCAAATCCTTTAAATCCTTAAAATTAACTAAACCAACCCTTAAATTGAACTAATCGTACCATGCAGGAAGGGTGGTGGCAACTGGTTTGAGAACTCGGCTTGGCTCAAGCGTAATTGACTCCAGGGTAAAACGGATCAATCCATCAATTACCTGTCCTTGGCCCCCCCCAATGGTTTCTCCCGAAAGCTCACCTAGTCCGTCGACGCACATAGGCGTGTAGGATACTTAGGGCGTGTAGCCGGCAGGGATGGAGCTTATTGACACTTGGAGGGGATCTATCCCAGCTGTTGCACGTGCTTTTACCACACTCACTCCATCCCTCTACCACCAACTACCAGATTCAACCATTGGGTTCGCCTCTGCAAAGAAAGGGCCCCCAGCGCCAGGCGGAACCACTACCAGCGAAAAAAGTGCTGATAGCGGCGGGAGATTGGAACTTGGTTTCCCATACCACCTACCTAAATCAGAAGAGCTAGACCTAAATCGCTCTATATCTGGATCGAGACACGACAAGGCTCAAGCGTAAATGTGATGCCCGGGTAAAACGGGACGTTCACTTTACCTGTCCTTGGCCACCCCTAAAGGAACACGCTCTCTAAGGCCGGATGTCCATAAGCTTATGGACATGGGTGGCCTATACGTCAGGAGCAATAGCGCGTGCTTCTCCATCGGCGGCCAATGTGCTTTTACCACACTATAGCTCCACCAGTCAGTGCTATCCAATCTGATACGTGGCGACCGAAGCTTGGTTCCTAAAGGTTCGCCTCAGCAAGAAACCAGAGTCATAGCGGATACCACTATCAGCCAAGTAATTGCTGACCGTGGTATAGGGTGATGGACCTTGGTTACCCAACCCACCCATAACACGCCTACCTAAATCAGACCTAGGGCCTAAAGTCCGTAAATCCCCTGATGGGGGTTCGTTTGCTGAACGTCCGCCATGAGACCGACGGACCTTGAATCAAAGCTACCTAACTTTCATACTCCCATCACAGGTATGGCCAAATATATAAGTCTATTGTAATTAAGAATAGTAACAAAAAAGAGTAAAAAGTAAGTAAAAGTAATAATAACAAAATCAAAGCAAGGAATATCAAACAAAATGTGGCCTGTTAAATTGCCTTATCCAACTCTCTATAGATGCAGTAATGCTTTTATTTAACCACACGTTAGGCCTACCCAGGATAATAACTCACAAAAAATTACACTCCGAATACATTACCATGGGCGTCACATAATCCATCAATATGGCTCGAGCTTCGATGTAGGTTAGGCTTGTTTCTTTTAAATGAGCACTTTGCCCACTCACTATACAATCCAACATCCAGCAGTGTCCTAGTGGTCTTCTTTGTAGAACCAGCTGTAAAAAACAAAATGTTGAAATTACAAAAACAGTTTAGAAAATGTTTAAGGCGGGTTCACACAAAATGACTAAGACTAACGATTAGTGTTTAAGAAAGTTGAAGTATACTATTTACATTGAAGCGTTCACATACTTTACTAGTGATTAGTGTTTAAAGGCTGGTCCACACAGATTTTGAAGACAGGTTTTAAGACGTTGTTTTAAAAACAACAATGAAAATAATGTCTTAAAACTAAAACTTTGTGTTAACGCCAGTACCTGTTTCCTATGATCCAACTTTACGACTACGTGGTAAACCTTGAATTGTATGTCTTAAAAATCTGTGTGGACCAGCCTTCAGACCGAGTGATTAAGAAAGTTCATTATTGTTATTTATGATTGTTAAGCGTTAGTAACAACCAATCGCTGTGTGGAACGCCACAGTAGTTCAGCCAATGAAAATCGTACCATCCGAGTGAAATTAAGGTTTAATGTTGTTTAGGTTTTCACTTTTACACAGAGTTTGTTTTGACAGCTTCTGTTCACGGCTTCCGATACCGATGTAAACAATAGGTTCGTTTGATTTGGCTACACCTTTTGTACTTTTTGCACTCACTCCATGTTATTTCATGGGGTAAATGTCAAAAAGTACAAAGTGACGGTAAATCAAATGAACCTAATTTTAAATCAAAGTTTCACGTCGTCTGCTGCAGCCTGTAGGTTATCAGTCCATATCAGTTACTATTTGAAAATGATTTCCGATAATGAGTGACTATGGCGATATCATTCATATCTTCATCCATTTTCAGCAAATATAATAATAGCTGTCAACTTCGGGACAACATGGAACCGTTTTTGTTTTACACGCCCACGCCATAGTACTTATTTTTACAGGAAGGGTGCGCTACTCACTTGTCAAAGCACTCGAAGACTGCCATCTTTCAAAGTCGTCATGTATTTCTTTGCAAGATATGGGGGGCGGAGTTTTGTTTTCTTAAGGCTTAGTCACTGGTTGTTAGTCTTAGTCCATAGTCATTCTGTCTGAACGCTGCTTTATACTTACAGCACTAGGTAGGCCTAAGTGCTGGTAAGTAGGCCCTACTAGTACATACTGATTCAACTTTGCATTTGTGGGATATCTTACAGCTTGAAATTTTTCCAAAGAAAAAGTTTTTCAGAATGCAATGTTGCAGATCATAGCTGAAAATTTCTCCCCCCCCCCAAAAAAGAAAAAATTATCAACACGGAATATTATCTTTTGTCTGCAGAACGCATTGCCGCATCATAATTCATAACCCCCATCCTTATGTAATTTTATTTAATTACAAATTTAACCGCTTCACTGTTATGGACGTATCTCATACGTCCGTCACGCGCCGCCCTGTGTGTGTTACGGACGTATTAGACACGTCCGGCAAGTCTTTAAATTCTCCCGCCTAAACTATTGCTTCAAAATCGATATAAAACGGCTTCCTGTATTCGTCATTCGATTGTCCTACTGGCCGTATGCGCGCACAATCTTGTGGCCACGAGAAACCAAGTGAGCGGAAGAAGATACAACGAATGCGACGTGGTTTTAGCTTTTGTTTACATTGCATTTTCTCGCGACTGTTTTGCTTCTAAAACCACAGAAAATGAGTGAATTATCAGATGCTATGATACGGGAGTATGTGTTAGACATCAATAGTGATGTAGAAGAGAGTGACGATGCCGAATCTTCGCTAGGCGAGTTGTATGATGATGTGACAGGTCATGAGATTGTGACGGAAGACGTAGGCCTACATAAGAAATAAAACAGGTAGGCCTAGGCCTAGATGAGATAATTGAAAGTGATGTAGACCTTGATGTTGGACCCACTAGGCCTAGGCCCTAGTATAATTGTTAGTGAACACTATCCCAACAATGCCCAGGTAGTAGGCTAGGCCGTGGTTGCTCAAGGTAGGCCTAGGCCTAGGCCTAATAGCCAAGGGGGCGTGGTTCTAGGCGTGAATGTCGTGTTGGACAGTCTAATATCAACGCAGGCCTATTTTATGTTGCCTGTGGTGTGTAACTAGTGTACTTTACTTATAATTTAGCAAAAAGTATATTTTACAAGTAAATTTACACATTTTCACTGTATTTTTTTTTTTTTTGATGACCAATAAACCACCCCTATAAGGGTTGTATAAATAAAATAAAATAAAATAACTGTTACATTTTCTTCTTGGCTTGAATGTTTCAAATCGAATTTTTGCAAGATTTGAGTAAATTTGGAGATGACAGATTTCAAACCCAGTATTTTGCTCAATAGGGTTTATGACAACCCCTATAAATGATCATAAAAGTTTACTCTATGACTTTGTATATATTTTTATGACTTTATTTCCTTTTAGATTACATTTGCTTTAAGTTTTGTCTCTTCACATTTTTTGATTGGGGGGGTTATTCAGAATGTACCTTATTGTAAGGGACATTTTCCAAGATGGCCACCATTTTCCGGGCATCAACATTATCAAATTTCACATTTTTTAATGCTTGGTTCACTTGTTTAAGATATTAATGGGGAAAAAGTATAATTTATCACCTATACTTGAGTGACTGAATTTATATGTTAGCCCCTGTTTTTGGCTAACACAGAGGGTATTTCTCATTTTTTTTTCGCTAACAGTGAAAGGGTTAATAGGCTATTTAAAATGTATTTAGTTTAAAATATTACACTAAGCCTACAAGTTATTAATGTAATTTATAAAAATTAAAATGTAATATAATAATTATAATTTACATTAGGCCTTAAGTAATTATTTACTATAGCCTAATAATAAATGAATTAGGGATGTCATAGGGTACCCGGATCCAGGAATTACCCGAATCCATTTTTAAGATCCGGATCCTTATCGGGTAGTAGGCTATTATTTGTATAAAAAAAATAAAAAATAAAATACGCGACTACTTTCTGCGGCTACTTTTCTGGAAGCTACAGTGAATTCCTGCTTGTGGGCATGGCCACATGCCCACAAGCAACACTCACTCACAGCAGCTTCACTCTTTACTTGTCGAGCAATGTTCAACTTTTTGGAGAACTTTTCACTTTTCTCTTTTTTCACTTCCTAGTGTGACAGCAACGCGAAAAGTCCCATAAGCTACAAGCTATCTCTGCAAGTAAAAGAGTAGCTTTTCTCTTTACTTTTTTCTTTCCACTTTTCTAACTTCTCCGTGTAACAGCCGCTTTAGTATAAAGAACACAAATCGTCTTTTATGTACCACAGTATCAAAGGGACGCCCATGTGCCCAACGCCCATGTGTAGACAATGAAAAATTGAAAAATCACACTGGGCCTACCTTTGTTAAATACCAGACTGTCGTGTAAACTAGCTGAAGGTCCGAACGATGGGTCTCTCCGCAGCTGTCAGTATGCCTAGTTCCAACTTCCAATACCGCTGACCACAAGGCGTTAGTTCATCTTCCAGTCGAGCAGAGATGGCAGCCAGCTGGATCACTGCATGAAGACTCCACCTCCCAGATACTGTTGCACCATGCTTGTACCATACCGGTACATGTGTACATTCTGATGAGTAGAGTAAAGTTAAGATTAGTTCAGATAAGGTTGAGAGGTTAGGCTGTAGGTGAGTGTGAAACAGGTTAAGTTAGACATGGTTTGGTCACAGTATAAGGTGCATACAGTACCGAAACTTGGGCGATATTCCATCGGCAAACTCCTGCGCGCGCAGCTACGGTCGCCCTGGCGGCGAGTTATCCGAGTTAGCTCATATTGTTGGCAAGGAGCGCGGCGAGGGGTGGCGAGGAGGTACCCCTCTCCCCCTCCCCCCAGGTCTCGTTGAGTTTGGTCTAACCCATCGCTACGAACGCCACCCGCTTCCGTGCCGCAAGCGTCTGCTGTGCCAGGCATGACACTTTTGTTACTGTATGCTCCTTATACTGTGGTTTGCTTTTATTACAGGTTGCAGTACATGTGGCAATATGGCCGCCAACAGCCATGGGCCCATGATGACACCTGTTTCCTTAATATAAAGAATACAAAATGCTTATTTATGTATCACAGTAGGCCTTCAGTATGTATAGGCAAATGGAAATGGAGCAATCGAATAATACCTTTGTTAAATAACAGACTGTCATTTACACAAAATAGGTCAAATAAGGTAGGGATCAGCTCTTCAATCATGCCTATTGTAACAATTTCCACCATTCTGGCCATGTGTTCCTCTTCACTTTGAAAACGGTTGATGTCCGAAACGTTTGACCCCAACCCCATTACGAAAAATATTTAAACAGTGTCCTCTACCGCCCTCACAAAACTAATGGATAATGACATAATGAGGCCGGCACACCGGCAGCAAAAGGATCATGGCGTCAATGTCAACACCCAGCCAGACACTGTTTTATATCGTCAGAAGACGCAGTTTAGAATGTCTTAGCGGACACAAAACCTTGTTGGGTACATATTACACATTTTTCTATTTAGTTGCAAGTGTTTCAAGCAGGCCTACTATTCGGGTATTGAAATGTGAAACAGATCGTAGGCCTACCCCATGTATACAATTACCCTAGGCTTACCTGTTGTCTTGTGTGAAAGGCAGGACTTGACTGCACTAGGCCTTTCTGAATTGCAAAGAATCTTGAAGTCTCTCTTCTGCGGCGGTGCTGACTCGCCAGTGGCAAAGTAATCTCCCTCCCTGCCTTCTTCCCGCCCATAGCCATGCGTTAGAAGACTCTTGTTGCTTGGATCTGTAAAGAAGAACCATATTTAAGCTAGATGGTAGGCCTAGTCTTATACAATAGGCCTAGTACTTATTGTGATTGTGGTTAGCTTGTGCTGGTAGGCCCCTAGCCTAATAAAGTGTTTATTCCAGATTTCAATGAAAACCGTTCAGGGTTCAAGTCCAGGTTCAACTGGTTTCTTTATTAAGCCTAGGCCTAGGCCTAGGCATTCTAGGCCTAGGCCTAGGCCTACTTCTGATATGGATATTAAAAGTTGTCAAAATTAATAAGCTCATATGCATACCAACAATGGAGCCATCGGTAATCTATTGAATAAGCATTCGGTTGAAATACAAAATCGAAACAAAAATTAGGCTATGTTGCCCAAAGCATGAAGAAACTAGGCCTAGGCCCTATGCTACGCTAGCCTAGGCCTAATCGAAAAACGGACGCGTTTTAACAAGATTCATTACTCTGCGGCACCATCCACCAGCGCAGAACTTTAAATCGTCTTGAAAAAACAATGTGAACGCACCTGAAAATGTTCTAGGGCCTAGTCTTCAATTGAGAGCTAGAAATTGCATATAAAGTAGATAGGCCTAGGCCTACCATGCTTGAAAGCTGCAGGTTAGGGCCAGGACACACTATCAAGAATTTTCTTTTGCGATTTAATTACCTCGTAGAAAACCTTTCAACACCAAAACTACTTCACACCAAATTGCATATATTCACTATCACTTGAAATGCTTTTAAAGAGCCGATGCCTAAAATAAAGTCGTATATAAGGTGATAAATTGCAGCCGTTCGAAAAAAATTTATCTACAGCATCCGACAGTGGACCGTGGATGGCGCACCGCCACCGCGTCTTGTATAGTCGAAGGCATCTCGAAAGTCGAAGAAAGCTCGAACTTCGAAGACGTGGGTTTCGAACGCAAATTTTAAATAATTTTCCATTTCACACAATGGTTGTACCCTAAAAAAATAATCATACCTAATTATCCAAAACGTTCGAATTTTCTAAACAGACCCCAAAACATCATTTCCTTACAAAGGGTAGTTACAAACGAAAATAAAAATCATGAACACAATGTAGGCCTAGATTAGAATCATTGTAGCGTTTCCCTGCAAACGAAATTAAAATATTTCCCTTATAAATTGGAATAGTTCTCAGCTGACGTATTATACAACAAAAAATTATAGTTGTGCCAAGACTACCTTACACATGCTTTCGTCACAGGCGACGGGTTTGTAGCCAATCAGCGAGCGGTATTGGCCCGGATGTGTCTCGGGCGGTTCGCTGGTTGGCTACGACTGCTCCGGATGTGACGAAAGCAAAAGCAAAGTAATCTTGGGTCCAGTATACAAACATGGAAACATAGCTAATAACAGCCGCGTGCCAATATTAAGCGGCTAACTGGCTTGGAAGCGGAGTAAGCAGAACAAACCTCCAATTTTAATTCCCTTGCAAGGAATTTATCCTACCGGTAGCCAGCGGAAGAAGCAGATTGATATGGGAGCAGCGGCTGGCTTCGCTTAAATAAATATGGATTTATTTATTCAAGCGAAGTCAGTTGTTGAATATTGGCACGCGGCTAACGTCAATCACCTTTTATAGTATATTCTCGCAATAAATGCGTTTATTAACGGAGAGGTGCACGTTTGAGTGTAGGCCTAGTCCTAGCAGATTGACAATGGAATGTATAGGTCCTACTAGGCCGGAGGCAAGACCTAGGTCTAGGTCTTTCTGTGATGCTAAGCATTAGCATTCATAATTTAAAAAAAAAAATTAAAAATTAAATTAAAAATAAAATAATTATTAAATTATAAAAAAAAAAATTATAAGAATACTGGCGGGTATCTCCCAACGCCAGTCTTGTAGGGAACACTTCACCAGGCTCCGGAGTCCGGATTCTAGCTCTTCCATCCACCATTATCATGTCTGCAGCTGTATTCGTTCATACCAATGCAGACATGTTCCCACTCAGTACTTCATGCCATCTTTTATTATATCTAAGGAATCAAATGGTGGTCGTGGCATTCGGAACAGACGGAGCACGGTTCGTACGATGGCTTTCTTCCAGATTTGCGCGGCTCTTTTGAAATAACGAGGCTTCTGACATTGGTGTGGTGGGATTTTTGATCAGTTACTAAAGGATGATAGATAAAACCTTTTGGTTTCAGAGGATACGAGTCAACGAGATGCGGCACGCGCGGAGTATACTTTATCATATTACTATACTTTATTTATTTCATATGAAAATGATGAAAATGCACAGAAGTTCAAATTAAATAAATAGGAATTAAAACAGTCTGTATGAAGGAAAATATAGTTTTATAATTTCATACCAACATATAAACAACACTTAATGTTAAACGGTGTAATTTTCCTTTCCTCCTACTCGTAGGCATTTTAATGACCATACCACTTTGTAGCCAGTGTAAACAAAAATGTGTAAACCAAAGTTACCAAACATGCATATGGCTGTGGTTGGCGATTGGGTGACGCCGATTTTAGGAGAGTTTGAGTCTGGACTAGGCCTACGCATTTAGCCATGAACCATTTAGTGAAGAACCAACAAACTGTATTATTATTTATTAACCTTATTTGATTGCTATTGCCATTTGTACATTGGCCGGGTAGGTATGCCAGGGGCCTAGGCTTGGGTAGGCTAGTGATACTTACTTACTTGGATACTTGTTTCTTCTACTCTGCGGCAGCGCACCTCGCCAGTGGCAGAGATTCCCCTCCCACCCACTTCCGGCCATAGCCGTGCGTCAAGTTTTAATAAAAGAGCATTGCTTACAAGATTAAAATACATGTTATAGCCATAGGCTAGTGGACCTTGCCGCCCCTTACTACATTATAGGCCTAGTAGTACGTGATAGGCCTAGTAACATTGCATGTTTTTAAATGGGGCCTTCAGTCTTAATAAAATACAAATCATTAGGTAGGTAAATGCCTAGGTAGCTAGCCCATGCCTAGACCGGCGTGACTTTGGCGACGATGTGTCGAATCGCTACGCTAGGCCCTAGGCCTAGGCCATCCATATGAAAGAGATGTTGGTGGAAGGGGACAGACAGGGGAGTTGGAACAGAATGTTTAGATATGTGAGGGGAAAAAGGGGGGCAAGGGGGGAGTTACCAGTTCTGGAGGGACTGGATGGGAAGCTGCTAGTGGAGAATAGAGAGAAGGCAGAGGAACTAAACAAGTACTACTCTGGGGTTTCCCAAGTGGCGGAAAAGAGGGGGGAATGGAGTAAGGAGGGACGGGGAAAAAATCCGATTGATATTAATGTAGATAAGGTAGCAAGGGTAATAGCTGGACTAAAGAACGGAAAGGCTCCGGGTAGGGATGGCCTGGTAGGGGATTTCCTGAAACTGGCGGTCGGGGAAACGGCAAGATTCATGGTAGTAGTAATGACCGCCTCGCTGAGGGAAGGGGTGGTGCCGGATGACTGGAAGGAAGCGGTGGTTATCCCCATCCACAAAGGTGAGGAGAAGGGGAAGATGAAAAACTATAGGCCCATCTCATTAACATCTATTGGATCTAAAATTATGGAAAGGGTAGTGGGGGATTACGTTAAGGCGGAAATTAAAAAGATGGGGTGGATGACGGAAGGACAACATGGATTCAGGAAGGGATATTCTTGTGAGACGCAACTGCTGGGGATGACAGAGGGCATTGCAGGGGTACTGGATAGGGGGGGAGAGGTGGATGCGGTTTTTATTGATTTTGAGAATTGCTTTCGACAAGGTCCCCCATCAGAGGCTATTGGGGAAGATAGGAGGAGTGATTGAAGACGGCTGGGTATTAAGATGGATGGGCGACTTCTTGGAGGGGAGAAGTCAGAGGGTGAGGGTGGGGGACGTTCTGTCATCAGAGGTGAAGGTGACTTCTGGGGTGCCCCAAGGGAGTGTGCTCGGGCCTCTGATGTTCGCAATCTATATTAACGACATAGCGGTGGGGATGGGGGCAAGGGTGAGACTATTTGCTGATGACTGCGTCATCTACAGGGAGATCAAGGACAGGGGGGATGAGGAGTTACTGGGAGAAGACATGGAAAAGCTGGGGGAGTGGGTGAGGGTTAACATGATGAGTCTGAATGCGGGCAAGTGTAAGTGGGTAAGGTTCATAAGAAGGAGGCAGGGGAGGAGGGTGGGACCGACGTATGAGATTCAGGGACAAGTTTTGGAGAGAGTGGAGGTGATTAGGTACCTAGGAGTGTGGATGGCAGATACGCTGGAATGGGGAGAACAAATAAGCAGGATGGTTGGGAAGGGCGTAAGGAATCTAAACTTTGTGATGAGGGTGCTGAGGGGAGCAAGCAGGGATATAAGGGAGCATGCGTACAGAGCTCTGGTGAGGCTAGGTCTGGAGTATGCAGGGGCGGTGTGGGACCCGCATGACAGCAAGGGGAGGGATGCTTTGGAAGGGGTTCAAAAGAGGGCGGCGAGAAGGGTACTTAGAAGGGTGAATAGATGGGTGGAAATAGATATATGGGGGATGGTAGGAAGAGAAGAGAGTACGAGAGCTTAACGGAATTGGTCAAGGAGCTAGGTTGGGAGACTCTTGAGGACAGGAGATGGAGGGATAGGTTGGGAAAAATGTACAGGGTGGTAAGGAAGCATGAGGGGTGGGGGGAATTGAGCAGGGCAGTGAAAGGGGCCAGTTACATGGGCAGGGGGGACCACCAGTGGAAAATAGAAAGAAGGACATGGAGGACAGATTTAGGTAAGTTCTCCTTCCTGGGAAGGGCGACCGTGGAGTGGAATCAGTTGGAGGGGGAAGTTGTGGGGTTAGGAAAGGTGAAGGCGTTTGCCGATAGGCTGAGGCCAAAACCTGAACCCAGGTGGAAGGAAAAGGAAAAAGGCGATGGCGATGGAGAAGAAAGTGGGATGAGGGCAAGAGGAGGAACGGAAGGGAGGAGATCAAGGAAAAATGAGAAGAATGGGAAGAATCAGCAAGAGGAGGTTGGAGGAAGGAGGGAATATGCTAAGGAGGGGACAGGCACCGGCAACCAGCCAACTGTGAGAAGAACACACAACAACAACAACCTCGTTCATAACCTCACTTTATGAGACGCGTCAGCCTAGGCCTAGGTACAATCATCATAGCGATAGTAAATAATTATTCAATAAAAAGTTTACTCACGTATATAAATGACTGGCCGGTCATCGATGGTTAGTTACATTCTAAAAACCTTTTTACAAAACGTATAATAAAATGTTGCACGAAATCACGAACAATGGATGACAGATTGGACCTTGAACTTGATTTCGATTCAATCGAACTCGAAGATCGAGTTTTCATTAAAAATTCTGCAACATTTCTACAACCAAATAAGAGGGCTGTGACCAGTGACACTTCCTGTCACCGCCAAATACAAAATACATAAAAAGTAATAATTATTATCAATAATAATAAAATGTAAATATTCTGTCTACCAATTCAGTTACAAGAACTGATTTTCATTGGGGGACATTAACCATTTTTTATTAGCTTCGTTGCAATGACGGCTCCAAAGTACTCGTTTACGTTTACTGTATTGTATTGTATTGTATTTATATGGTCAACAAATCGAACCCTAGACGTGCCTAGACCAGTGGACCTACTAAAATAAAGTCTGGTTTCCTCCATCCAAAGAAAATGAGTAATTGAAAGGTTAGGCAATGGGCTGTTTTATACAACGCGGGTTGAAAACGGTTGCCTCCGTTTTACTTTCAGTCTACCACGCGTATTTCCATTCAATATTGCATGCCACACCTCACTAGATCTTCTCTCCTCGAGCAGCTACAGCTTTCAGAGTACTTGCCGGGCTCTCATGGCGACACTCCTGCCCACATACTATAAATTAAAGATTTTCACTCTGTGATCAACACTATTTATTCAAACAGCAGCCACTTTGTCCAGTCAAACACCAGTCTTTTCCCCTTCAAGCATCAACTCGTCAAATGACTCTCTCAGGCTCATCTAACGCGTATATCTACGTTGCACATTCCTAGTCCACAATATCCGCGTAGGGTTTGTATGTGTATGTACTGTGTAGTATTAACTTGAGTATGCCCTAACTTTAGATTGTATCGGTATATAGAACATTGTTCCTTCCACACCTTTCGACTGGATCTCCTACTTGTTTATTACTTTCTATATCATTTTTATATTAATTACTATTGTTTCTAGATTAAACTTTTTATTAGGTTCAACTGTGATTTCTATATATTGTATACCATGTATACTGGATGAAATAAATACAATACAATACAATACAATACAAGTATTCTGCATTCTAGTTTAGAATCCTGACTTCATTTTCTTACAACATTCATATAATTATTATCATCTAGGCCTACCCATATTTATTATTATATTCTGTCCTACAATATGAGACATCCCGCTCGCAAGAAGACCAATAATTGACTGCTGCCCAATTATTTTAGGCCTAAGTTCTGTTCAAACCTCATATACGCGTCCTGATTGATTGATATTTGGGTTTAACGTCCAATATTTTTTCAACTTTGCTACGCATTCCGAGGCAGAAGCAGCCGAGGCGGAGCCAAACATTTTTTTGGGTATTATTGCCCTCGAGATGGTCTAAGAAGTGATCTGAGCAATAAAATTTAAACTACATTCCTGTAGCATTGTCCTACACTAAATAAGTGATACAACTCTCGATGGTTGTCAGGTAAAATGTGGGTAAATTAGGTAAAATAAACATTTCCATTCCCACTTCATTATGTTCGCAGAATTTGTAAATATAAACTTGTAATACAACATTGTATTGCATAGAATTGATTGATTGATTATTTGAGTTTAACGACGTATTCGACAACTATATGTTCTTATTATGACGTTGGGGATGTTCGGAGGAATTAGAGGCAAATAGGAAGCTGGGGAGGAAAAGTGAAAGGGTAGGGGAAAGGGAAAAGGAAGGATGTGGACCACATTTCGTCTGGCTTCTCCCCCTCGACCTGTACGCCTAGGGTGGCTCTAGCAGAAGCATACATTCATATTGTCAAATCTTATGACTTGTTTGTTTGTTTGTTTGTTGGGTTAGCAACGTTTAGCCTGGTTTAACCAACGGTTTAGCCGCGGTCGGTTCCAAACGAACACTAAAGTTCTTCTCCGAAACACTAGTTCGTTGGTTATAACAGTTTGAAGGGTTCGAAAGCTTGTGTACGTAACAGCTTCGTTCTCCTCGTCAACTGCTTGGCAGTCCATGCCAAAGTTACATCGTTCTTTCGTATGGGACGTAATGCCGATGGTCCCCTTGGTACTTTTCGACATGAGTAGGCTATGTGCAGGTACCAGGCTTTTCCTCCTTCCTTCCTCATCATCATTCCTACTTAATTATCATTAAATTTGGCTTAGTGGGACTTCGGTCCTGTTTGCAGTCTTACAGATCATAGCATGAGGATATATATAAGTTAAGGTAAAAGGCATCAAACATTTTTTACGTATTCAGTGCAATGAAAAAGTAATGTAAAATGTAAAATAATGTATGTAAGAAAAAAACTTCTTTATCGTTCATGTCTTGGTAAGTGCTGCTACCTAGCGGTGACATCGAACTCGAGTTCGTTTATTCGACCAGTCGATTGTTAATTCGACCGGTCGATATAAATTCCATTGACTGTACTACGTAGAAAGAACATCTTATATGAATGTGTAATCTGGCAGCAATAAGAAATTATTTAATTTAGCAATATCGCAAAAAAGCAATCTGAGAAAACATGTAGGTTTCTAGTATTAGACTTATTCATCCCTCCATACTTCCACGATGTTGGAACAGAAGCAAAACACAATTTGTGCAACAAGGTGGCTACGTTTATATAACGCGGCCTTTTTCTATTGTGCTGCCATCTATGAGAGACATACGTAACTATCTCTCGTAAATACTTTTTATGGCGTTTCTTCCAAGTCATTATTCGGTCAATGATAACTGTAATGTCGTCCGCGGTAGTGAATCAGATTGCAACAGTGAGTTCAATTATCAAGTATGTGAAGTGAACGCAAGATATAATAATGGTTGTACGTTGAGTGATATCTAGGTTAATGAATTTTTCGTCGATAAGGTTTATCGGGGATCTGTAAGATAAGAAGGTGAGTTATTTTCACATACGATGGTTTCTAATGGGAGGGACAGATTGGCTGTCAAGAGAGATAAGCAAGGATAAAAATTGGCATACAGCCTATTTTAGCGGAATGTAGCGTATGGCATGTTCATAACATAACATGATATGTCGTAGGCTTACGCTAAAATAAATACCCATTTCTATTTATACTCTGGGTCTTAATAAAACGTCTAAAATGTAACTAGGCTAGGGCATAGGCCTAGGCAAGTCATTTGGATCAACCTTGACATGTTTAGGCATGCGTTAGGCCTAGGCTAGGCAAAGAGCTAGGCCGAGCCCTGACTACTTTTAACCTAGTAGACCTAGCTCGAGACTTGCGTTCACAATCACGATAATGCGGGCCACGAGTAGCCCTAGAACAAGGTATAAGTAGGTGTAACCTAGGCCTAGCTTAGTCAGGCTAGGGCTAGGCCTAGTCTAGACTAGACCTAACCTGAATCTCCCATACTAGGCCTAGGGCCTACCAACCAAACCTACACTACTAAGGCTAAATGCTAGTTAATGGTGAATAAAGTCACTTAGACGGGTAGCGTACAGTAATGCCAGCATCTGTTTTTGTACATAGCACTGCATCGTGCTGCTGAACATAGCGTTAGTCGACTAGGCCTAGGCCTATTATATCTCGGCGCGTTATGAATCTGTACACGTTGGTCCGTGTCATGCACTCTCATCGCTAAGGTGACCATACGTCCCGGATTTCCCGGGACAGTCCCGTTTTTTTACACTCTGTCCCGGCGTCCCGAAGACTTTTTGAAAAGCACTTAAATGTCCCGGAATTGTGATACACGTTTCTAATGTCCCGGAAATTATCGATGCGGCAAGTATTAGAACAAATGCGTGATATATCGAGTTACTTGTGATGGCAGCTGAACACGTAGCTTACCGGTACCATATCAGCTGACCGGCCTACCCTACCCCTACCACCTACCGTCTCGGCTTTGACTCGCCGCCTCCCAAAGGGTTTTGACTTGTTGTATTTGGCGAGTCATTTGTCTCCTTTGAACTTTGATACTGTGTGTGTTTGTTTGTGCTGCGACAATGCCGCCTCCAAAACGGAAGTGTTAATTTAACAGTGAGTTACAAAAAGACTTCTCATGTTTAAAGCAATTGCGGGCAAATGACGATTCCGACGTTCATTCCAGTCAGTGTCAATCCACATTTTCTATCGCGCACGGAGGACGATCAGACATTAAAGAGCATCCTAAAAGTAAAAAAACATCAAAAATCAACTCACTCTAAACTCATTCTAAAACGCTTAAAACCACAAAAAAAAAAAACACTTTTTCAAAAAATTGCCTGCGGCGCTGTTGTGGGGGGCGTACCCCCCACACCCCCCATTGTTGTCGCCGAAAGTTATGTTTGTCCCGGAATTTCGATTTGTAAATATGGTCACCTTACTCATCGCACATGCACGTATATAGGCCTACTAACAGACTTCGCATTTACATGCGTACCCTTACCATTTATGTTTGACAGTCTGATGGGACAAACAGTTGCCGTCATAAGAATAGAATTTTCGATTGTATTGTAGGCATTAAGTTTCTCTAAAACATGTAAATAAATACACTACCCACAGACAAGAACTGACTTTCAGTGAGGGACATTTATATACCATTTATTACCGGTAGGTTATGTCCTTCGTCCCTATGACAGGTCTAAAGTCACCGTTTGCATCTACACACCAGTAGCATTATCCACAAATTAAAGTCAAGTTCCAATCCAACCGGGATTTGAACCCTGGAGCTTCTGCATTGGATGCAGGAATAAACCCACTAGACCAACAAGCCAACAAGCCATAAATATTGTAACTGAGTGGGTAGACTAAAAAAAATAAAAATGCATGCAGCCTATTTATATGTACCAGTAATGAAGAAGAAAAAGTAAAGTAAATTCCATGGAGGTAGCTAACATAGAAGTGGTTAAATTATATTTGCAGGTAGTATACACCATTTTAAGTGAAAAATAAAGAATAACTGTGATTGTAACACACGTTTGGTTTGTTTCTAGCGGATGCTAGCGCGGGATGGCGGACAGTGTACGCAGGAAGCCTGCCCAGCCACACGCCAAGGTAATATGCACCAAAGTGAGCAGTGTGTATGCGTTGTTCTCTTATTCCCGCATATCTACTTTATAGAGTCATCTTGCGTAAAACGTTTCGGTGGACGAAGCCCTTTAGATGTGTTCATGTGGAACCTGTGTGGTTACGACGGAAAGGAGAGTTTGCTTTTCATCGATTTAGTGCACAAATAAATATCTAACAGGTGTTCATATTAGCCAGCCATGTTTATTTATGCAAGTTAAGTTATAACCGTACGAATAACGCTGTAACGATGGCGATCTTCTATTTGAGTTGTCTGGCTAGAACGATCCATGCAGCCCGTTCGACACCCTGGCTTGGGCATGGACGTCACGTTTTGTTATTTCGTCGTTGGATGTCGTTTCGTAAGAACTGAAACCTGTTTTATGACGTTTGAAATATTCTGTAGTTATTTTTCTAACTAATTTAATTATTATTAGTTTCCCATAATAATATTTATATTTTTTATTTTAAATCTTTTGGTTTAGTTCCTAACAAACAACATAGGCCTATTTGACTCATTTATAATTTTCTCAATATATTACTTAATATTCTCTTCCGCCGAATGTATTAATTAGTGATTTGCTTTCCTGCTACATTATTTATTAGGGGCGAGATCTATTCTTGTCCGGGCGCAGGGTGACACTGCCAGTCGTAAGAGGCGACTTTTTCCTCTCCCATTTACCCCCCTTTAAATATAAGTAATTGTTTGTCTTGTTCCTTTACTCCCATCACCCCCCCCCCCCTACGTCATATTACGATGCGTGTTCCTCGTTAAAACTCCAAACAAAATCTACGTTTTATGTATTACAAAGGATTAGACGGGATTTAAATCCCTACCCAGCAACAATGCAAATTACTGTCCCCGGCCGTATCCATCCCGTATCCATCCTAATGATGTTTTCAGCGCGGTGTCTTTACCAACTGCGCTGCCAATAGTACGGGGGGGGGGGGGGGGAAGAGTCAATCGCGTCCTCGAGGGTGCATTACCCTCGTCGTCGTGCTGAAAGGGTTATGTCGTGTCGTGACGTAGTATGAGGGGGGGGGGGGGGTACTCGTCGCAGGCAGACAAGTAGTCGCGACGTCTGAGTGAGCTGATCAATGAATGAGTGTGGACGCGACCAGACGTCTCGCCGGCCTGGTGCAAGGGTTGTAAAGTGATCCCCCCCCCCCCCCCTCCCTCCCCCTTCGTAACACTTCGGGTAGGAAGTCTCGGTACTAGAAGCTGTAAGAACGCTAAATGTATAGTTGAGTTTAATTGGATTTGGATGTAGAAGAAGGGTCAAACAGATCATGTCTCTTCAAGCCGCGTTTTCACAAGTAGCTTGGAGTAAGCTGCCTGATTTTTGGGGCAAGTTGCGAGCGGCGCTCCAAGTAACTTGCCGCCAGTTACTTGCCATGCCGACTGGTCTCGTGAAAACGCGGCTTTTAACTCTAACAGCTCTCCTGCATCCACCCTATTGTTATGATTGTATTTTTGGTTCAATCTGATTTGCAAATCAAGAGGCGACATGTACACGTCGATGACACATTTAACAATCGGTAGCCAAATGCGATAAAAAAAATGAGTGTAGAATATAATGTTCTCGCCTACCCTTGATGCATACCTACTGAATACACGCGAGGACAGGCGGGCGTATCTAGGGGTGCAAGCTGTGATTTATTTAGCCCTCGGCAATTCCTTTTCAATTATCCCGCACATTAGTCGGGCGCCTACGTATGTACAGTAGCTTGCCTTGCTCGTATCAGCGGGGCAAGGGGAGGATTACATTAATAAAAAGCGTGAATGATTCAATGTAAACGAACGCGTGGCCGGCAATAGGGGAGGAAACTGAAAGCGAGTTGTATTGTTGTAAGTTCGTGGGAAGGGCGACCGACTTCCGCGTCAAGCTGCTGCGTGGACCATTATTGTATGAGTAGTAATCTGAACGTTTGCGGAATTATTCTTCTCACATGTTCTCACGGATTTGAATCTGATTGGGGGTAACGGATTGATTGCCCCTCACCCTCCCCCTGTGATTTCTTTCTTAGTACGTGTGTGGATAAGTGAGACAACAATTAATAAAAGTTATACTTTCTCTCTCGGCACAGTGGTCGTGGTCAATGCGGCGCGGTGTCGGTTGACCCGTACCGTTAAATTAAAATTAAGATAAATAAAATTAATTATAAAACAATGTACAGTTTGCTTGCTCCCTAGCGCGGTTTACAAATGTGCGCGCTCCGTCTCACAAACCCTCTTGGTTGTTGTTTGGAATGTTAGTCCGTCTCGCCTGCTTGTCTGACTACATGAACGTCCAAACAACGTTACGTACCGGTACCAACCAACTGAACCAAGAGGGTTTGTGAGACGGAGCGCGCACATTTGTAAACCCCGCTAGGGAGCAAGCAAACTGTACATTGTTTTTATAATTAATTTTCTTAATTAATTTTATTAATCTTAATTTTAATAATACTTAATAATTAATTTTGATTTTAATTTAATCAATTTTATTATTCGTTGTAGTCGACAGCTAAATCATACACGCGACGTCTGTCGAATAAGGTTCGTCACACGTGAAGGAAACAAGATTCATTAGGATGGTTTGATGAGGGTATGGGGGACGCTTAGGTCGCACAGAGGTCCGTCATTGATGGGGAAAGAGAAGAGTCGAAAGAGAAAGAGAAGACAAGAGAAGCAAAGAGACGAGCGAAGATATGCACGCGACGCGAGAGCCCTCTTTGCGGGCACTGGTCACCACGAGGAGGGACCCCCACCTCGACCTGGGTAAAAACAGTATACGTTCATTTACAAAACTGTAGCTCTTCATTTTAGTCGTATAACATATTTGAGATATTACCTGCTCTGTAGACTACACACGATCCTGCGCAGTCGGTTAGGAATCTCCACGCCGTCACATAACATTGGGGTGACGAAGCTCCCCCCCTAGACCGCGTGACTCAGCGCTGGGGGTAGCGCGACTCGAGTCGGCTATTCTATAGTCCGTCCCGTGTAAGAGCCACTTTCTTGGTTCTTATGTCTGTCTTTAGTCCGGACGTTGTAAGGTGATTCAGTGTGGTTTACAGTGGCGGCTCGTAACATCCAAATTGCAGGGGGCACAACGTAATTTACCCCCCCCCCCCCCCTACTCATCACTAAAAAAGTAGAATTTTATTTACTAAGGAAATGTAAGAACGACACGTTACTCACCCATCGGTAGCGGGTAGATAAAACCATTCTTCTGTTTTTGTCTCGAGCAAACCTCTCGATTACGACGTTATTGAAGTCAGGAATCGTATTTATAAGTATTGTTTTCAATTGTCAGCACGGCTAAGGCAGAGAGTACCGGTACCTAGCTAGTTAGGAATTTTCGGCAATAAGTTCTATTTTTTCCCTTCGAAGTTTGCTCCAAATTAAGATGAGGTACTGGAGGTCCCAGTTTTTTAATATCTAGTTTTTGATCGTAGCTAATTTGATGTTCACAACTTAAAATATGCGCCACAGAATTCATGTTTACGAAAACACTACAATATTACGACACAAACATAATACACAAATGCGAACACGGCAGTAACACAACTCACTCGTACGATAACCGAATACCTACTGAATGACAATACTGTGACAACAACACACTTCGCCAGTAATTTAGTTTTTAAAATAGCATAAATGACCGTTTTTTAGTTACCACTCCTTGTTGTGTATCCGCTTATTGAATGAAAGGAGTGCCATGTCTTTCTAGCCAGATACACTTCTAAACTAAAAAAAGGAGACTTTGAATTTAAGTAACATTTTCTACCATTTGACTCCCTAATAAGTCCGTGCCGAGGTCTATATTATCGTTCTTGGTGTTTACTCAAACATCTACTTGAATATTTCTTAGAAAAGGTCTTCTGCCTGGTTGGGTTTCTTTGCTCTCTCAGCTTCGGTGTCGGTGGTGGCTACGCGTTAGATGTGCCCCCTGCCAATGTATTTCGTCCATAAGGGTCTAGCTCCAAACAGTGCCTGGGGGTCTGAACTGTTGAAATACGAGGGCACAACGCTGTTTAGCCTGGACAGTGGACACTGCAGAATCGTAGCTGGCGCAAGCAATGAAATTACTTCTACGACCAATATTCTCCCAAATATAAACAAAGTGCACCAAAAAATGAATATATGTTCATCGAAATTTAAATTAGAAAGTTGCCACAACAACGTATTTGATGTACCAAATAATAACTTATAAAGTTATAATTAAAGATATTTCCGTGAGTCTCAGGAGGGGGGCACGTGCCCTTGTGCCCTTACGCTAGAACCGCCACTGGTGGTTTACAATTATACAATTAAAAGGAACATTTTCGTAACTTGCTGCTACCTTCAGGGATATTCTGTATGGCCGACGATAAGGTTATCAGCGGTTTTGGTCGTTACTGAAGGCGAATGCAAGGCGGTGATTGGCTCATCGCCTTCTTCTAACTACCGAAACCGGTGATAAACTTATCGTTGCCCATTCAGCATCGCCTTGGGCAGGTTCGTGTGGCCTAAATGGTGATCCCGTGAGCTATGCCGGCGGAAGCGTATGCTTCTTCTGGTAGGGACAGGTCGAGGTGGAGAAGCCAGAAGAAAGGCAGTCCACGTCCTCACCTTTCTCTGTTCATCCCTGTGTTCTCGTGTACTTGTCGCTTGCCTCCAATAATCACCCGCCGACCTCTTATTATTATTATGACCACGCACTTGGCGACGTCCTCGACCGTCGATCATATAATAAACTAAATACAAATAATCGTAGGTAAGCTTTTTTGGGGGACATATATTATATACACGTGTTAGAACTCTATATTTCATGATGCTCTTATTCGTCTGAGATGCTAACACATAATGTGACGTCACGTGAGGCTGTATCGTCCCTCCCATACGTCTGGACGCAGAATACTGTCTGTACTGTGTACTGTATATTATTATATATGTGATCGATCCAGTAAGCCGTGCGGGGTTATTAACCTGGGGGCCGCGTTACGCTACGGCCGTTCATGTTCAACACACAGGGGGGCACTAGAGGGTGACAACAACAACAACAACAACAACAACAACAACAACTTGTGTGCCTAACGGGGTAGGTGGGCGGGGGGTGCATTCCCTTCCAGCGACCGCGCCGCGCAAAACACATTCTAGCCGCAGTCGGTAATCGCTTCAAAATGCTGAGACTTTGAAATTATTGTATCAGAGTAAAAGAAAAGAAATTATATCTCCTAGAGCATTTACTGCTCTCTCTTATATGAATGTTTCTCTGTTATACAATACAGTATTTTCGTTTTCTAAAATGTGTTGTTATATACTGGCGCGTTGCAACAAAATAAGACAATGTTTTTACACGGAAATATTTATTGTTACAAAGAAAGATTCATTAGGAAGAGCAGAAGACACCATCACTATACAGATTATCTACGAGATGACATGTTTTGTTTTACTAGTGAAGCAATCGTCAGGATAGGATTATTTATACGTTGGGACAACTTTAGTGACGCAACTCTTTTCAATCAAACGTTTATATTATACGGTTGTCCTATATTTGATTAGAAAACCTACACGATAATGCCGATGTTCGTGTACACCCATGAGACTGTGAGGTCTACCGAACCTCAACCAGCTAGGGGATTGACGGACCATAAATATAAATGTTGATACCAAGCAAGATATCTAACTGAATGGAGGTCCTAAGACATATGCTCGTTCCTCGCCTGGCTTATGTCATTGATATTGATGGCTATAACAAGAAAGTACGCGAGTATCTCTAAACCCATTGGACGTAAGTAGTCATTTGGCGACGTTCCGAGAATAATCCATTGTTAAAATCTCAAAAGAGAATCAGTTTTGGTACCTACGTCCATATAGCAGTGAGTTACGTATCTTAAGGATGGTCCACACAGATTTTTTAAACGTAAGATTTAAAGTTTAACGCGTAGTCGTAAAGTTGGATCGCAGGAAACACGTACTGGCGTTCACACAAAGTTTTAGTTATAAGACGTTGTTTTCATTGTTGTTTTTAAAACAAAGTCTTAAAACCTTATGTTTTATGTCTTAATTAACAATCTGTGTGGACCAGCCTTTATGGTAACATGGACGGACCTCCAACAACATCGCCTTCAGTGATAGTTTCTGTCGGTGAAACTATCGCATACATATACAACAGTTTCGTGTTTCGATGGCAGAACAAACTGCGTACCTTTCGACGTTCCAATTCTCGGAACCGAGTCGCGTAAATTGCCGGTGAAATGTGTGTGTGTGTAATTTACTCTGCGCTAATTGAAGATATCGTTTACGGTTTAAGTCTGTTTTAGCCCCGAACCATTAGTCGTGTGAAATGTTAACAACACACGACACGACGCCGAAGAGTTGTATATACGCAATGTTGGGACTTGAAAGTGGAGCGAGCCCGTAATATTATTAGGATTTGGAGAACTTCAGCTTTTATAAAATTGTATTTACATTTTGGTTAATTAAGTGCGAAACAAATTCATATAGGAGCGAACCAATTGTCTAACTTTATTTTTTATATTTTATTTTATACTCGGTTTGTCTTGATGTTATCAAACAATCGTAAATTGATTTGAAACAAACATCTCCATTCTTTCTTCTCTTCTGTCATTCTTTTCATTTCTATACATATCTGTTACAATTACAATTATATTGTTCTTATATCCAGTCTTACAATGCCCCAATAACTAGCTTGTTCTCTACATGGCAACGACCAATCAAAACTCTTGAAATCCTCTAAATAGTTTAATTTCTACAAATAACTATCCTATCAGGAGATTTTAAGACCGGCCCTTATCCTCTTTAACTGTGTCATCTTTTGCTATTTTTAATTTTCTTTGCAGTTTTTTTTCTCTATCGTTTAACCAAAGATTGTTTAACATTGTAAATTGTATCGTTTTTATTTATTGTCCTCCTTTGTAATGAATCATTTTTGTAACTGGATCTAGAATAGACGTTAAATAAATAAATGCGTATCTCGTCTATACTTTTCTAGTGAGCTGTGAGATTGATCCATAATGGCTATTTCGGATCTCCGGTACAAACACTGCGCGAACGTTGTGGCTACCGCGGAGCCGTACAATAGTTTTGTGTCGCGTTGATGTTGTTGTTGTTGTATTATAAATAGCCGATGACCAACAGACGCAGATTCACGGTTTGACCGAAGATTATGTTGTAATCTAGTTCGAGTTGACCTTGTTTATCTTTCTCCGAGCCTCGTTGGTTGTGAAACCGTCGATCTGTTGGGTCACCAGACTATTGTCAAATATTGTGTCCATCGATGACTTTGTTATTCTATTCTATCGCGTGTTTTGTTCTTTGTAACTAATGAACTGTGAATCTCTAGATTGGTTTGAAATAGCTTTTCGTGTATTCCTCTCTTCTGCCAGTGTCTGTATCCATTACGACACATATCATCTCTATCTGCACGTTGTAATATCACGTGTATGTGTGTACAACAATATATTTCCCCATGTACTGTCAAACAGTTACAAGATGTTTAGCAATTAATACGTAAAGGCTGGTCCACACAGATTTTTAAGACATAATGCATAAGGTTTTAAGACGTTGTTTTAAAAACAACAATGAAAACAACGTCTTAAAACTAAAACTTTGTGTGAACGCCAGTACGTGTTTCCTATGATCCAACTTTACGACTACGCGTTAAACCTTAAATCGTGTGTCTTAAAAATCTGTGTGGACCAGCCCTTAAGTAAATAAAATCGCACGCATGTCAACACACAATAACACCGTTGCAACGATTTGCCTGCAGATAAATTATTATGAGGGGGGAGTCAATTGTTCATTGTTGATGTTTTATTGTTAAATCATCGATGGCGCAGATAAGGAGGTTGCTTAGCAGCGCTATCTATTTGCTAGCTCGAGTCTTCAATAGGGTCTTGTGGACGGTCTTCAATTGATTGGATTTAATTATTTGTAAAAGGAATCGACCCGAGTGAGACGTTCCCGTCGCAATCCCGCGTCCTCGGTCGTAGACACAAGACAGTCAACGGTTGCACTCGTAGACACAAGACAGTCAACGGCTGCACTCGAGGCACGAGAATAGTCTTCTTCTCGAGAAAGTTATCGAAAGTAAATGATGACGCGTCGGTCACGCTACACCCGCTACACCCGCTACACCCGCTACACCCGCGCGCGCTTCCCAGAAGTCTTTACTCAATCTCGTGTAAATAATGGATCTCGTGTAAATAATGGATCAGGCACAGTTTGAGCCGGAGTTCGCCGTGATCACAGATAAATAATTGTTCCGTGATGGTAAATTTACGCGCCACGCTTGGTAGGGGTCTCTTCTCATTGGTCCGCCGTGATGGTACGCGCCACGCTTGGTAGCGGTCTCTTCTCATTGGTCCGCCGTGATGGTACGCGCCACGCTTGGTAGGGGTCTCTTCTCATTGGTCCGCCGTGATGGTACGCGCCACGCTTGGTAGGGGTCTGTCCCCACCCTGCTAACGGCGAGATTGTCGCCGACAATACTCCGGGTTGTACCGCCAATATTTCGAAAGTGTCCCTTCCCTTCATTGACGACCCCTAAGTTATGGTCGGGGATCATTTCTCATCACGAGCAACTTCAATAGTGGGGGTTTTAATGGATTTTATATATAAAAAAATTGCAATTTCGTACTATCTGCACAATAAAAATTGGAAATTCAATAAAGTGTTTTCGTCGAGGTTCGCGCCGTATATGAGAAAAATATGACAGTAGTCGCGCGAAGTGCATTGCATGACGGGTAGAGAAGATTGCAACGAATGAACGAGACCATTGAGTTAATTAACTGCGATCGGTTCGCTTGGCGTGGACCACTTGACCTCAATCGTCTCGTCCCAACACTTGCGCACTCCACTATAACAACAACAACAACGACGACAACAACAACAACAACGACAACGACAACGACAACAACAACAACAACATAACCTCGTGTGTAAAACAGTCGGGAGTCCGCGTGCATAACTTTTACCAGGGGTGACGAGCGACGACACCCCTCGCCACTCAACACTCGATTATTGAACCGTAAAAACGACAAGTAGTTGCAATTCGACCACCTGTAACGTCAGAGATTAGGCTATGATGTGTTTGATAAAGCGCTTATAGGTTGCAACACCATAACACAACAATGAAACAAAAGAATTAAACCGATGGACAAACAAGGTGTTAAAAAAATATATGAAGTTCTGAAGTTGGAAAAAACAAACGTTCAGAACGTTTACAAACTTTCAGATAGTTGCTGTCCATTACTGAACATAAATTTTAACTGGCGAGCAGTTACTATCGTTACAACTAATTGTTTCTCCTCATTATTTTCAAAGATATATTACTTTGACAGCTTGTTGTTTGTCCACCAGTTCAATTCATTTATTCCATTGTTGTAGTTCGGCTGTTACGTCAGTTGCACGTTCCCCACAAGATTGGCGTGGCTACGATTGTACCTCCTAACATGCAGTGTATAGTCTGCGGTGTGTCAAGTCACTGGCGATAGCGCTTAGTTAGCACGTGTTTATCGGGCGTATCCTTGGACATGCCGAGCTGGCTGGTGTGATTGATTGATTGATTGATTGATTGATTGATAATAAGACAGATGTGTGCTGTGCTGTGCTGTGCTGTGGTGTGGCCACTGTCTCCCGTATCTCTACGCATTACAGCTCGAGGTTTGGGTGGAGATGCTCTCTGTGTTCAGTTGAGTGGTTGCAGGTATTTAGGTAGCTTGAAAACCGTTGAGAAGGTTTGTTCGTCTCCTTCGAACAAGTAACAACACTAGTATCAACAAATGATGCGCGTCTGGATGTTGTCAGGGTAGATACACACGTAATATACTCCGTTTCGATGGTTGCTAATAATAACTTTCATTTTCACTCTCCTGCCAAGGGACTGTTACCTTATCGTGGTGGGCAGGTTTGTGTGTTTTGCTGATCCCGAGAGCTATGTCGGTGGAACTTCCGCCCGCCTGAGGGGTGGCCCTACCAGAAGTTCTGGTAGGGGCACCCTAGCCGGACAGGTTGAGGTGGAGAAGCCAGACGAAAGGCAGTCCACGTCCTTCCCTTTCACTTTTCCTCCCCACCCTCCTAATTGCCCCTTTCCTTCCACCTCCCCCCCCCCCCCCCCCCCGCCTCCACCACCACCGACGTAATATGTCGAGTACCTACGTCGTTAAATTCAAATGGCTCTGTAGATATTTGAGTCCCGCGGAAACTGAGAGGTGTGTCTTATCGTGTAGGTATGTACACTTTACAGTGTTGACCTTTGCCGACGTCGATAAGGTACAGCGGACATGTCCACGGCTCAATGCTCGACATTACGTAAGCGTGCAGCTACTTGTTACGTGCCCTGAGCAAAGGTCGTGTCTAGGACGCGACAAGTGTTGTTGTGCTGATACACCAGGCGACAGAAATCAATCACTTCTGTAGTTTAGCAGTTGCGCCGCGGGTAATGTGGGCACTCTATGTCTAACAGGCACTATATATATTTCATCGTCTATTGTAAACCGTTATTTACTTACGAAATTTAGTAAAAAAAAAACGCACAAAATGCAAAATCATCTACTTGATCTCAATTAGGGGTGCGTACCGGCACCGCGGTGCTTGGAGCCTTGAGGGGTCACAAATGTGTTGCCCTACAATGAGTGGTTGAAGCAGTTTTTGTTTTGGGGGGGGGGGTGGTGGCTTCCTATCGCACCCCCTCGTCCCGCAACTCGACCACTGCTCGTAATACCTGGACTATCCCTGTAAGTTCCACAGATAACAAGGGACGAAATGTTTTAATTAGTTATCTGTGCTTGTAGGTTGGGTAGGCGACGGCGTCTGACCTTTATGTCCCCCCCCCCCCCCCCGCCGCGTGACAGCCCCGGTATAAATGTCAGGGACGGTGCTCGCCCCCCCAGCCCCCGTGATACAGCCCAGACAGGTTGCCTCGTTGGGGCCCCAATAGTTGACTGCCGGGGTCCTCTCACCCCCTGGCCCGGGGGCTCGGCGAACTCTAGTGTGAGGTAAATACGTATTTTAACGGGTTTTTGTGTCCCGGTATTCTGTCAATAAAGACGACGCGGTCGATTGTAACAGTGGGGCTAGCCCTCGACACATGGGGGTCGCATTCGCGGACGCCGACTCACACACTCACTCAATTCACAGTCAGCAGAGTTGATTCCGTCAACAGGCGGCTGACGAAATACGACCGGGTATAGGCAAAACATGACTACAAAAATGTACCCACATTCATTTAAATACCTTATATGTATTAATTAAAATTAATGTGAATAACAATGTATTGATATTTATTTAGTTTTATTAATTCATGTTAGAGAGCTGTTTTCTGGCCATTTTGCACGCAAATTTGAATTTAAAATGTTTCGCCTCTTTCGATTGACCATGACCCTGTAGGCTACTTGTCCATGGAGTTCGTAATCCTTACACTTTGTTTGTCCCGGTTTGCAATATTCAAAATATGGTCACCTTCCTCGAGTGGGGTCGTCGCAGCCTTTGGCACAATGTAAAATGTATGACTGGGGGCCACAGGGGAATAATTCCAATGAAAGAAACACATTGATCTGTCGTTAAACAAAACAATAAAACACTTCTATGTGCATTTTCAATTTGATAGTTTTTAACATAAACTTTTTTAGTTTTGTTTTTACCGTTTGCACCAAAGTGGCAATTTTCATGTTCGTGCAACGATCTGACTGAGACTTACCGAACCTTCGATGGGGTATTGATTGATTGACTGATTGATTGATTCCACTTACCCAAGGTTCTCCGAATGGCTGCTGGATAAAATCTCCGTAAGTTAGGACGTTTTATGTCCTCTAAAACTGCGTTGTCATTACGGGGTGTGCTTCTGAATACGTTTTTTTTTGTATTCCTTTATATAATTTGTGTCGCCAAGTTTGAGTTATGGCGTTGTGGCATAATGATGAAATACAAGTTGATTATCCTCAACCTTATTAATATAACCTTTATCTGACAGATTTATTTGTTTTATATGTACATCATTTCTCCCATTTAAATAATACGGTAATTATGACACTGTGGAGTGGTTTGAGTTGAGGTGATGTGATACTTTCACCCGTTTCCGCGTTAGAGAGAACCTCGGAAGAAAAACTTTACACACCGGAACTCCGCTGGAGATTTAGATATCTATAGAGGCCTTGACATCGGCTACTGTGGCTCACTAGATAGTGTCTTTCTAGTACTTGTCAATGTTCATGCTTGCTCGTAAACACCTTTCCGTGGTTCACATTGCTATCCGAGCTGTGATGTCCGTTATGCGACCACTGTTTGGAGTCCTTTCGACCGTCGAGTGCAGAAATCGGCTCTTCACTATACATGTGAAAGTCTTGTGAATTATGTTTCGTGCAACTCTGTGCGTTAAATCAGATTCCGCGTGAAACATAATTTCTATAATGCTTTAAAATTGTTTGCCAAGAGTTAAAAAATGATGTGCAATGTCATTCTCGTAGAGAATTCAGTGCTTTATTTTATGAATGCTGATAAAGTTTCAATTTAATAATTTCACGTTTTTTTTTAAAAATTAACGTTTCACAAACATATATTTCAAAAGGTTAATATTGATCGTTTAAATAAACCAGAGATTATATAGTGTTGAAACTTTGCCAACGTCCACGAAACAGAGCGTTAAATTCGCTCTAGAGAATGACTTCAATAATTGTTTTACTTCCATGCAAGAATTTGAGAGCACAAGAGTGAAGCTTTGCGGTGTCGTCGTGGTCAACCAACCAATCAACATGGGGCTGGATGGGGCAAGCTGTGGAGATCTCAACGCACGGACACCGCTTGGCGGGCCCCTCAAAATAGACTAGCTAGACGCATTCTGGTGGCACGAAAATAAACTACTATAAGGATGAGTTCATCTGTCAATAGTTCATTGTTGCTATATTGTTAAATCATCAATGGCGCAGATAAGGGTGTTGCTTAGCAGCGCTATCCATGTGTTAGTTTGAGTCTCCATACGCACCGAGTCCATGTTACCCTCGCTCACTGACGCTTACAGTCCATGTTACCCGAGCAACCGTCGCCTGCACTGCGCATAGGAACACGTCATTATACATGAACACTTTCTTTTTCATCCCGTCTGAAAATGTTCACTATGCACGGAACCGACCATCATCTATACTTGGCCCAAGATTACCTTTTACAGATGCTTTCGTCACAGGCGAGGCATTCTTAGCTAATCAGCGAACCGGCCGAGACCCACCCGCGCACATACCGATCGCTGATTGGCTATACGAACCAGTCGCCTGTGACGAAAGCATGTGTGTAAGGTAGTCTTGGGACAACTATACCTTGCTAATTGCACGTGGATTTTATACTTTGAGTAAGGCAACCAAGTATAAGAACATAATGTTTACTACGAAAGAGGCTTCGCGCTGGTCTCCGGTGAACATGAAGACGTGTCCATAGTTGCACCGATAGCAAACATGTCTAACAATAGACATAGACGTCGGTATGTCGTTGTCGAAACACTGTGTATAACAATATATGTATGCGTTATCTATGTTGGGGATCAACTTTCTTTCAGATTGACCCAAATTATATAATTATTCTCTGTTGCTTTGACCCGTGCGAACACGTGAATAATAATTATACAACTGTAACTAGTAATATAACGAAAATGTAAATTTGTTTTACTCTACAGCAAACTCACGAAATACCGTTCCACGTAACTCTTTGGGCGAATGTGCTAATTGCAATGATACAATAATCACCCACAAGTGGCCTTGTTCTTGTTTTGTTGTTTCGGATAGATATTCTTCGAAGGAAGCAACAATGAAACAAAGATACAACAATGAAATCGGTTGTTTGTCCGACCTAGATGACTGTAAAACAATAGTAGAAAATAATGTCACATGAAAGGTGTTCGATGTTTATGGTAGGCCTATAGTTGTGTGCAAAGAATACGAAAGTCATGTGCTTACTTGGAATTGTCCCCCCGAGAGAAAACTGACAGTACTCGATACATTAATAATTACTAACGTGCAATAATAATAAGTCTTAAGCGCGATAGTGCTGTAGAATTGGTTTAGTAATATGTACTTTCATTTTAATATAATTTAATTCGTGTTATTGGTACCACATTCCCTTAGTATTATTTTATAACGAGCTAATATCGCTTGTGTGTATAAATGAATAATACTTTGTGCCATACCATAGTCCATAAATGTAATATATATATTATAAATAATAATAATAATAATAATGGTCACTGCAATACATTTACACTCTCTTTATATTTTATGATTTATGCCGATGGCTCCATTTCTCAATAAGGTAAAGATGTCACCCATACATGTATGATTATTAAAAGTTTTGTGAAACCGGCCCTAAATTGAGTTCTACCCAACACATTCATTGGTGAAGTACATCGAATAACTCACACCCAGCAACGAGGCTAATCGAGAGTGTGTACTGACTGTTTTGTTCTTGTTGCAGGTATGTTGTCTCGTCGTCCCCTGGCCGTGGGAGGTGGTGAGAGCCGCGCGTGTGTGTGTACTCGGGTTCGAGTCCCAGGTAGTGTGCGAGACACGGCAACCTTGCTGATGAGTTGGTCTTTTATACGAATACAAGTGTTCACAGATACGGAATAAAATCAAAATCGCCGTTATGGATCACACTACACTAAAAGCGCATTATTATTTAAATGTATATAGTTATCTCAAGACTACCTTACACATGCTTTCGTCACAGGCGACTGGTTCGCAGCCAATCAGCGATCGGTATTGGCGCTGGTGTGTCTCGCGGCCGGTTCGCCGGTTGGCTACGACTACCCCAGATGTGACGAAAGCAGGTGTAAAGTAATCTTGGGTCCACTATACCTTGTTATGGATAATGGTAAATTACACCTACAACATTTCCTTTGAAAGTTTGGATAGGATAAGCAGTGACTAAAGCGCCTTTAACGGATTGTGTTTCCCTTTTTGGGTATAATAATCTGTTTGGATCTATATATTTGTCCCTCTCAATGATCTCCCATCAATGGAATAACACGCGATTGTGGGTTTTGAAGTTTGCCGAGATATTTTGAAGACAATTATTGTCGCATTCTTTAGACCAAAGTAATTAATAATTCTGGATGCACATCCTTATAAAATGACCGTCTAGACGCAACGTTTGGGTCTGAAGCTGTCCTGTGTGTTATTATAATTGACGGTCGCTATATTGGCTACTATTTCGCTAATGTATACGACGGCGATCTTGATCACTTTGAGCGGTATGGACAGACAACACTGTCAAGTTGAGTATAGTGGACCCAAGATTATACTTTACACCTGCTTTCGTCACATCCGGGGTAGTCGTAGCCAACCGGCGAACCGCCCGAGACACACCCGCGCCAATACCGATCGCTGATTGGCTGCGAACCAGTCGCCTGTGACGAAAGCATGTGCAAGGTAGTCTTGGGACAACTATACAGGGTTTGTTGCTATGGTATTGTTTTATTACATAAGAAGAACAACCTCCATAGCAATCATAAACAAATCATGTACTCTGAGCCCATCTCGTTCCGTTGTACGGACGCGCGACGGCGCATGATCTCCAACAATATTGGAGGGATATTATTAGAGATCATGGGACGCGCATATTTCTGGCATGTCTGTCTGTCTTCTGTACTGAAGATGATTCATGTTTCTATATTTCATGCAAAGCGGTGCGCATTCTAGTGTTGCAATGAGAGGAACCACACTTGTCTGATTGTGTGTTATGTGTTGGAGTGTCTGTCTGACTCGTATCCTCCTTCGAGCGGGTTAAGTAGTGGCTGATTCACGATTGAAATAAGACTTGCAATAAGAAACAGTGAAATAACCTTAGACCAGTAATATAGGTAGACGGAGCAAGCCGATGCTAGCGACCGGCCGCGAGTGAAACCAACATTGAGACCACGTGATGTGGGGACAGGATGCGCGGCAATTTAAAGCGTCTGCGTATGAACAGTAAACAGTACATCGTTGTGTAAAGAAAAATGATCATTTTCAATTAGTGCAAATTAAAAATATGTTAACTAAGATTAACAGTACCTTCACTAATCATTTTTGAGGAAATACAAATAATAATACACCATTTGTCAAATGTCAAACGTATTTGCCGCGCACTTAACACCATCTAGCGGCAAACCTGCGAACTTCTCGCTAACCCGTCGAGAAGGCTTTGTCCCCACATCACGTGGTTTCAATGATGGTCTCACTCGCGATGACGTCATACTCCGTCTACCTATATTACTGGTCTAAGGAAATAACAAGCAACTGGTTCACAACCGACGACTAGTTGCTTATTTCAGTATTGTCAAAGCGGTGCCTTAATCGTGTACTTATTATCATTGACTACAACAGCAGTAAAATATCCAGTACCACTGTTTTTGTTTTGATTTCCGTAGTTGACCTTCTCATATGGCTCTTCTGCGTTCTGATTGGTTCGTCATAAGGTGCATCATAGGAAGTTGAAATAAGAAATGGAATTGATTCGTTTCTTTTGACTATTTCAATCCACTGTGACAGTTGTGAACCACAGCATTGTTATTGTATGTTCCAATTCGCTTAAACCTTATTGCTATTTCACTAAACCAACTCTTATTTCAACTTTGAACCACGCTTATATCAAGGTTTAAGTGATACCCAGTCTATACACTAGGTACTTAGCACCTTACCCTATAGCTGAGTATGCTTGTATCCTTGATATGCCATATAGTTCACTGCTCAGTGTATACATGAAGCAATAGAAATACTATATAATGATGATGATTGGTACCTAATTAATTTAACGCGTTTAAAGGTATTTCCTTATCGTTTGGGTTTAGTTCAATTACTGTATTAAAATTGAATTAAGTTTCTTTAATGCCGGATGTGGTTTAGTAAGAAACAAGTATATATAAAGACCATGCACGGAAAATGTAACAGATATTGTAATTAGAGCGCGGTGAACGGTTATTTTGATTACTTGTTCGTGAATGAATGCATAATTAATTAGTAGTCGAATTGACGTCAGTAGTGGTTACAATATTTTTTTTATATACATATCGTCAGTTTTTATATTTACGAAACCACATCCTATACAGGGTTCTTTAATCTTGACTGACACATATTATAAAAAAATAATGTACATTGATTGATAGCCGAGTTGAAAACTAGATCTAATTAAGGTATACACGTTATTAATTTGTTAAATTTTATTTTATACTCTTTGCTGTTGTTTGTTGGTCTATATAGTCTAGATTGTGTATACGCGACAGTCCGTCTCGATAGCCCAACCAACAGCTGCATTGATCCGTTGTACGCGTGCGCGAATATATTACTCATTCTCTGAAATAACTAGGACGGCGCACACGTAACTTAACGACTCTCAAATCACCCGCGCGGTTCTTACGAAACCACACACACACATCTGTGCATGTGCGTTCTTGAGATATACATGACTAACTCAAGTGTGCTACCGGAACCGGCTACTACAGACAGACAGACATCTGACTAATGTGTGTGTATATAGCCTCTATTAATAGGCGCCATGCAACCTATTTATACACGCACGCACGGCCCGCGATGAGACAAGACGAGATGAGAGCGGTCAATCTAGTTATTGGCATCTCATTAGCGCGCAGCGTATAGCCTTGTTTACGAGGACGCAACGGTAGTCCTCACTGCTGAAGGGGTCCTCACCTCGTGTTATAGTTGTCCCAAGACTACCTTACACATGCTTTCGTCACAGGCGACGGGTTCGTATAGCCAATCAGCGATCGTTATTTGCGCGGGTGTGTCTCAGGCGGTTCGCTGGTTGGCTACGAGTGCCTCGCCTGTGACGAAAGCATCTGTGAGGTAATCTTGGGCCATCAAGTATAATAACGGCGGTTTATACTTTATTGATATTGATTTATTGGTTTATATTGATTTATTGATCTTGACAACTCTTCAAGGTATTGACAGTTAAACTGATTGATATCCGGGATTTGTTTTGTATCAGCTATAGTATAGACAAACGAATTTATATTTAAACTTTCAAGTATAACGTGTTGTGTTTTGTTACGATTGATATTTCTGTAATTAATCCAATAATAATTTGTGGTTGATTAATAAATACATGAAATAACAATCGTATATAGTACTATACAATTTTTCCGAATTTTTTCATTCACTGCTTAGCTGATACAAATTGAAATCCCGCGCGTATAAATCAAATTGTTTCAATGTCTTGTAGCGTTCTCTCAAGATATCAATGAAATATACCGTCAATTTTGCGATGGTATAGCCAATAGCCATAGACTTGGGCATACATAAATACATTTTTATCATTTATTTTGTCTATGTAGGTACCCACTAAGTTGCAAGCTAAACGATTTTCAGTGGAACGTCATCCCAACGTAACAAGTAATGTAACTTAACGTATAACGTAGAAGCACTCTTCTGGCAGGACATAATATTGTTCCTAGAATTGTTGGATATAGTTGACAGGACCTGGATAATTATTGGTATTAAAGATTTTATGTACACGTACACAATGCAATATTAGTGTCGTGCTCTAGTATAGAAATGTGGCCCATGCGTGTGTTTATGAGCCGTGTAGACGGTGGGACTCTGAATAATCCATGAGTCCGTGATGTCGGGGGTGATTCAGTGACCGCTGGTGCAGCGGCGGAGGGATTGATCCGGGGTGTGTTCGAGAACGCTGCCACAGTTTGGTGGAGGCGCCGGGTACAGAATTAACGTTGGTTTCGGACGCAGCGACAGCATTTCAGGGTTGTTCGTCTTTTTGAATCGGCATTCAGTTTTGGATTGATGCGGGGATAGATGTTATACGAAGATTTACAGATATTAAAAACAAATTGACTATGATAATTGATTGTGTTTGAATGAAATTAGACAATTTAAATTTTCGTCCAATTTTATCCAAATGTATACTTTTTTAATCCCTTTTTTTTTTTTTTTTTTTTTCCTTATATTCGTATTACTTGACCTAATCTATGTCCGCATCATTCCAAAAATGTGATATTAAACGTAATTTGGAAGGAACGAACAATATAACAAAATGCTCACCCTTTTCCTGCGTCAAGCTAAACTGGCGGTGGCGAGGGAATCTGTATTCAAAGAAGGATTAAAAATGTATTACGTTTGTCTCATACATCTAGATACAATCTATTTTTCATCCTTCTTTGATCACACCTGTTTATCTTGATGATGAGGACTTAAAACAACTAACACGTAGATGGCGCTAGCAATCTTCTTACCAGCATCATTGATGATTTAACAATAAAACAACAATGAACAATTTGATAGCAGCTAGACTCCTCCTCATAACGGTTTTTTGTTTTAATGCATCTATAGTCTATTTTGAGTGGTCACAACGTGTTTCTATCGAATGTCGCTTCTAAGACTCTTGTGTATAGCCGAGTGCGCTGAGAATGTCACCGAGCAATGTCTAGGCCCGTTGCAACATGTCGCTAAGACTGTATAGCCGAGTGTTCAGAATGTCACCGAGCCGACTTGTCCACCGAGTGACCCACTGCGGACACGACAGAAACCAAGAGTGATCGCGATCCCGCTAGCTAACCTCGACGTGCGTGTTTGTCGCCGCGCTCGTCCGCCAGGCGCGCTCAGAGCGCTAGAAGACGTCGTTCTATACTCTTCAGTCGTCGTTGTGATCGCCCTGCCGGCCGGACGCGTGCTCCATGTTGCACCTGTATCGCGGGGGAGTGTGGTACTGTGTCCTCAGTCTTAGTGACATATAGCTTCGCACCTGACAGTGGGGTCTATATTTGGCACCTGTATCGAGGGATAGGTAGTGATATGACGACATACATGTCCTAGTGACGTAGCTTCGCACCCGAGTAGTGTCATTGTGACAGTTTTACACCTGTATCGCGGGGGAGTGTGGTACTGTCTTCAGTCTTAGTGGCATACAGCTTCGCACCTGACAGTGGGGTCTATAGTTGCCACCGGTATCGAGGGAGAGGTAGTAATATGACAACGTACATGTCTTAGTGACGTAGCTTCGCACCCGGGTAGGGTGTCATTGTGACAGTGTTGCACCTGTATCGCGGGGGAGAGTCTAGTGACATGACAGCGTAGCGTGACACTATCTACGTGACACCTGTCAGTCGTGTGTGTAGTGTCGTCGTTGACATGACACCTGCGTGACAGAACGCGTGCGACGTAGGTTCGCACCTGTAACATCGAGGGAGAGTGACATGACAGCTTATAGTGCGACACTGTGAAGTAACTGAGCACCTGTCTAGTAGTGTCACTGTGTGTCTTGATGTTGTCGTTATTGACATGACATCCGAGTGGTGTGTGTTACTGTGAAATAGCCTCATACCTGACAGTGTTGATCTAGTGTCAGTTTGTCACCTGTACCTTGCACAGTGTGACTTTAACACGTCTGCATGATAGAGTGCAGTGTAGTGTTGTTGACATACAATAGTGTAACACCTGACGTAAGGGTGTAGTGTAGTGTACTGTTGACATACAATAGTGTAACACCTGACGAAAGGGTGTAGTGTAGTGTACTGTTGTTGACATAGTGTAACACCTGACGAAAGGGTGTAGTGCGTCGTTCCGTTGTATCATCAAACAAACAGCAGGGTGGACGGAGCTTTCGAGCATAGTTGAGGACTCATTTTCCGTAAGTTCTTTCTTCAGTTACTGATTTTGTTTATGATGATTTTAATTGTGGTATCGAGCATGTTCTACGTAGACATAATTGTTTGTTGTCCTGTGTGTACCGCGAGTATATTTAACGTCACTTGAAAGCTAAAAAGAAACACATTTGAATGGTTTTTTCACATTCTATTCGTTCATGAAACTAAAAACTGTACAAGGTAAACAATGGTTTACGCGCGATTTTTCGCTGTTTAGATCCACACACCTATGTAGATGGGTGATGTATTTAACCTGGTTGTGGGTATGATGCATTACGACGCGTGTTGTGTTTATTTTAAGACTTGAACTTGTGGAAAGCCTCGAGGAAGGGAGAAAGTCAACCTCATCACACATAATAAACAGCCACTCTTGTATTCGTTGCCCCGTAGCGTAGCCGCGAAAGCGTAGACTAAGGGCCGGTATTTCAATGTCCAGTTAAAGTGCCAAGTAAATTTAACTGTCAGGTAGGCCCATTTTGGTGTGTTTCTACTGGCTGTTGTCATGGTGAAAACAATTTAATTGAAAAGTAGATTTTAACTGGACATTGAAATACCGGACATAAAGCTGTGTATATATATCTACAGCAGTTATGTTAATCTTGTTGATGTTTTTAACACTAATTAATATATATGAGAGCATGATGCGTAGGTTTGGTTGGGTTTTATAGGCTTAATTGGGTATCGGGTGAGCTTCTTTCCGAAACGGTTGCTTTGATTCTAACCGACTACTAACCGTTTAAGACTGAATCGATCTAGCCTGCGACAGTTTCTTTGATTCTAACCGACTACTAACCGTTTAAGACTGAATCGATCTAGCCTGCGACAGTTTCTTTGATTCTAACCGACTACTAACCGTTTAAGACTGAATCGATCTAGCCTGCGACAGTTTCTTTGATTCTAACCGACTACTAACCGTTTAAGACTGAATCGATCTAGCCTGCGACAGTTTCTTTGATTCTAACCGACTACTAACCGTTTAAGACTGAATCGATCTAGCCTGCGACAGTTGCTTTGATTCTAACCTACTACTAACCGTTTAAGACTATGTCGATGTACTTTGCGAAATCCCCTATTTCTTTTGGTTAAAACGGCTTAAAATTGTTTTAAAACGATCAAAACGTATATGTCATCCCCTGGAGAATGTAGCATTCTTTCTTATCACAGATTTTTTCTTTTGTTAGTTTAAGACTGAATCGATCTAGCCTGCGACAGTTTCTTTGATTCTAACCGACTACTAACCGTTTAAGACTGAATCGATCTAGCCTGCGACAGTTTCTTTGATTCTAACCGACTACTAACCGTTTAAGACTGAATCGATATAGCCTGCGACAGTTTCTTTGATTCTAACCGACTACTAACCGTTTAAGACTGAATCGATCTAGCCTGCGACAGTTGCTTTGATTCTAACCTACTACTAACCGTTTAAGACTATGTCGATGTACTTTGCGAAATCCCCTATTTCTTTTGGTTAAAACGGCTTAAAATTGTTTTAAAACGATCAAAACGTATATGTCATCCCCTGGAGAATGTAGCATTCTTTGTTATCACAGATTTTTTCTTTTTTAATTCAAATTAACTTATTCAACTGTTGTAATGTGTTGTTGTTGCAACACACCCTTCACAATTAAATAGATTAGTTTAAAAAATGAGAACTATTTCTTGGGACAGAGAAAGAAACGTATTTATAAAAAAGATTATTTCATTCTCTGGTGGATGTCATGTTTTGGTTTACTATTTGGTAATTTTCTAAAGCAATTTGAATCTATACAGAAATCGGAAGTTCCGCAGGTTTCTATTGTATATAGAGCTCGTTCGACAATCTTCGGTGTATTTCGGTGTTTTAATTACGAGCGCGCGTGTTTTAAACGTTGTTGGCGTTTCCTCGTGTTCACATATTCATATATAAATCGGGAGTTATATGACCGAAGCGTGATATATGAGTCTAAGTCGGTCGCTGGTATTTATATATGTGTGTACGCGGATGCAAGTATAGGATGTTGTTAGTTTAGAATTAGTGCACACAAGTTGTACTCGTGTTTATTATAGTAAACATCGATGTTTGGGTTTGTTTCTCTTTAGGGCCACAACGTTACGAGCATTTAAGAAAACAATTTCCGCCACAAAAGTCAACTTAAACAGAAAAACTAAAAAAAAAATACGTGAGTTAAACGTCGTCAAACGCTGGTAGCAGGAAATCAATTCCCAATCCTTGTCTTCTATATAATTATATAATTGTTCTATATAATATAATAATAATTGTCTTTCTATATAATTATAGAAATGAATTACGCGGTAAGTTGTATTTAGTTTCGAAGGTTAAACATTATGTTACCGGCTGTTTGACAAGACAGATTAGGTGAAATATGATGACATTATCTAAGTATAATCTAGAGTAAGTCACAAACACCCCCGGATATTTTAGAATCGAACCGTAACTCGAAACCCTTAATTCAATCGTCCTCCCGTCACCCATGTATAGAGACCTGATCGCGCCGTGTATGGGTCACTCATGACCTTACGCGGTGCAGCACCCGTCAATTAATCCGGTAATTATTATGTGCAGGGTAACTAGATTAAGATTATCTCGTTATAAATCCATGGCGGATAACATCTCATTTAATTTACTCGAGTTTGAATTTTATCGATTGCAATTGTTAGATAGCGTCGTCGTATATGACACATGTGGCATTTTGAATTAAGAGTCTTGTCTTGAAGCTGCCACAGATTTGCACTGTCGTCAAGTAAGGATGTATATTATGTGCAACACTGTAGCTACACATTTTATGACAATTATTATAGGCTTCTATCAGCCAGTAGATTACAGACAGTGGTAAATTCATTCAACAATAGCGTTGTTTACTTCGTGTTATCGTGCAAATTTCATTTCAGCGAGAATAAACAGAATGTGGGTGAATGAGACAATTTCAACCAATGTATATAATTATTAATAACGTTCTTGTTTTGTGTAGTTCAGATATTTCTGCTTTTGAAATACTTGACGTCGTTCTCGGTGTCTCCCTTGTTTGCATGAAACGCAGGTCCTAAGCGTATGCCACCTAGGGACGTGGGTTCGAAACCCGCATAAGGCATTGTTTTTTTGTAATTGTATACTTTGGATCTTTAATCTTCATGTATCGCCTCTTGTCGCTTGAATAGCACGATAGGTACGTAACGCTACAAGACCCATGGTATTGAATGCAAGTTGGACAGGATTGTGAAATGCACAGAATGTCGTGGCGAGGAGGTATTTACCGTAGAGTAGAGTAGAGCTAATATGCAAAGCATGGCCAATGTTCCCAGGTTGTTATTATAGACTCGGGCTGCGATCATCACGATGTGGACTAGATACGCGGCCGGGCTAATCGTACAGTTTCCCTTGTTTGTGTGTCTTGCACTCGGTGCACGCGCCTTGTTTGTGCGTCTTGCACTCGCTTGGTCCCAGTGCACGCGCCTTGTTTGTGCGTCTTGCACTCGCTTGGTCCCAGTGCACGCGCCTTGTTTGTGCGTCTTGCACTCGCTTGGTCCCAGTGCACGCGCCCTGTTTGTGTGTCTTGCACTCAGTGCACGCGCCTTGTTTGTGCGTCTTGCACTCGCTTGGTCCCAGTGCACGCGCCTTGTTTGTGCGTCTTGCACTCGCTTGGTCCCAGTGCACGTGCGCTCACAGTGTACACTAGCCGACATGAGTGTATCGAGGGTAGGTGAGAACACGTATTTACTCTAACTACTCCTCTGCACTAGTTTTTTATCCGATATAGTTACTAATGGTTATTTATTGAGTAAATTAAAGTCATCGTACAACAACTTCGGTATTGCTTCCGTCACGAGTGGGTGAGCGGCAACCAACCAGCGTCCGTGGCTAATTTAAATACCTGCTCGGGTTGGCCGAGACCGTAAACACGTCGTCATTGATTGATGACGAAAGCATTACCGAAGTTATTGTAAGACGACTTTAGAGATCGAACTAAAAAGTAATCGGGTGAGCGTGCGCACTAGAGTTGTTGAGAGTGTAAAGGCATCACGTTCTATAGCCAACCCTTGATCTACTTATGTCCGCGAGGGTACATCTGCGATCGTGCTGCCTCTATATACACAAGTATACTAATAATACTAAAAGTGTCGTCCACTTTCTCCCTATGGTCCCACGCAAGCTTGTAAACAAACAACCGTGTGTAAGCTTATTTATAACTGGTTCTCTTGTGATGGGGACGAAGCGCGGAGGAACTGGTAACAGTTTCATGGTCCGTTGCTTCCGTAGTGTTATGATGTAGGTACCGGTGTCGACGCGTGCTTGTTCCGGCCACCACGAGATGAAAATAACACAACGACAATGAAACAATGAAAACAAGACTATAACGTCCAGTCTTACAATGTCCCAATAACTACTACTTACTCGTAGAATAGCTTGTTGTCTCCATGGCAACGACCAATCAAAACACTTGTAATCCTCCAAATAGCTCAATAACTTTCCTATTAGGAGATTGTAAGACTGGCCCTAAATGTGCTAATTGATTATTTTGAGTGAACGGCAATGGGCAGCTTGTTTTATTAAACCACGCAATTAAGGGTACCGATATTTTACTGATATTCTGAAAACGCTTTAAATGTATTGCAACAGTGATTCATACCACGGATTTGTCTTTCTATTAGCTATAAACAGTGTATTTAAAATCATTCAAATATTATTACGATTGTTCTTTAGCTGCAAAATGAATCCCAGAAACGACACCTTTTCAATATGTTGAGGGTTCAATGAAAAAACGTTATCGTGGTTGCCTTTTTGGATACACTTTGTCTGTGTGTTACTTCGTTCTATCGTTTAGTCTCAAACTGTCTCTCAATCTGATGTGCAGCCTAACACGGCCAGCATCACCCAACACACATGTATCATCCAGAAGTCAATGCTAATTTCATTGGCGAGTAATAAATAAATACAGATCGACACTATAGTGTTGTGTAATTATGTAGATAGGCAACCGAACCGTTAAAAACCAGTTTCCGTACTTATCTTCATCTCTGTTGTTCTATCGACGCGACGCGTTGATGTAGGCGCCGCGATTACGCGAGTGAATTATGTTCGCGCGCGCGTTAATCGGTGAACATAATTCAAGTCAAGCATTCAAGTTTTACGACGTGTGAATTTGAAATGAAATAAAAAATGAAAGAGAGCTAGAGAGAGAGAGAGAGAGAGAGAATTGCTCAATGTTTGAAGAAGAAAAAAGCGCAACGCTCATATCCTGTGTCGATAACTGGAGTATTGTGGCACGGAACGTCCAGGAATACACAACATACTCTTTCCCAAACGCGTCTCCAACGTAACTAGCCGAGGCCAATATAGTACAAACTTAATTTCCCACTTCTCTACTTTCAATTAGTGCTAATTTTACAACCGTATGTTGGAAGGTGTAACTGCAAGTTCTTAACATAGCGGGCGTGACTAGCGAGGCTTGTGCGGAAAACCGTGTGCACGAATGCGTGAAAGAATGTTGGAAATCTGTTGATTTCGACGAAACAGCGTGCATAAAGACGGCCTATAGATATTAGGCTCCAAGATCGGCAGGAGAATAGTTAGATATACGTTGTTGTATCGGAACGCCTTGGGTTCTGTGCCAACTCAAGGTGCTACATAGGTTTTTGAATTGCTCGCGTTGTTTTTTTTTGCGCACGTGTAAAAGGATAATTCATTTTACAACAACGATAATTACAAGTTGTGCTTGCGTGCAGCACAAGGCAGATCGTTTATTGTGTTGTGTTGTACACAGACAGAGCCTGACTTGTGACGTGTGTATAGCGGGGTGACCTCGCTTGCTGCGTTAGTTTATGCCGTCATTCATCGTCACTCATGACATTGGACAGCCCTAGGTTGCGCCGTGTAGAGTTGCCCCGACGTAACTGTTTATAGTCTCGTGCAGATCTTCCGTTCATGCACGCTGTTTCAACGTCCTGGCGCACGTTCACGCATTCGATGGAGGTAATCGCTTTCGCTTAGTAGTGCGTACAAGCCTCATTAGCCACGCCCTCTGTGTTTGGGGTTCCCAGATATCTAATATTCGGTCGTATATTCATACAAATGCACTTGTTTCAAGTTTACGATAGGGACTAGAGAAGTAGCAAGTTGGTATAGATGTCCCAAGACTACCTTACACATGCTTTCGTCACAGGCGACGGGCTCTTAGCCAATCAGCGATCGGTATTTGCGCGGGTGTGTCTCGGGCGGTTCGCTGGTTGGCTATGAGTGCAGCCTCGCCTGTGACGAAAGCATATGTGAGGTAATCTTGGGCCAAGTGCCTAGGGTAGTTGATACCTTTATAATGTTATTTGCCAAAAGAAAAACAGATTCCTTGACAATTAGGGACTTTCCTATAGAGGACTCAAAACTAACATAGATAGCGCTGCTAAGCAACCTCCTTTCAGCGCCATTGATGAATAATAACAATACAACAACAATGAAAATTGACAGCTAGACCACTCCTAATAGAAGTTTATTTTCTTGCCACCAGAATGCGTCTAGTGTATTTTGAGTGCTCTATAATAGTCATCGGACCCGTAGTATTCTGAGCTGTGGTCTAATTTTGTTGCTGATTCTTGAGATATGACGGGTAAATAATATGTTAACTGACAAATATCGCCGGAATGCAAGGCCGCAATGAAGCAAGGCACTTGTTGATTGTCATGCGTCAGTCAGTTTGAACTACTGTGCGTGAATAACAACACCACACACACTGCGTTCGTCCCTGCACAGCACTAATGCCCCTTCTACACTCAGACAGTGATAATCATATCCAGTTAACTGGAGGTTGATGATCGTCGTGCATTTCTACACTGCACCGATTATATCGATTATGCGACCTCTAATAGTAACTTTTGTAACTACGAAAGTAAACAAATTCTCGTAGCAGCTTCATCATTGGGATATTTCAAACCCAATGGCTTCATATTGTACTTCGCAGAACTTTCTTATATTGTGTTAAAGTAATGTTAACTCTATAGGTAAAGGTCACTAGTGTACGAACGTTACTGTTATTGAACCTGAAAGTTCACACATAACCTCAACTACGAATTTGATGGGAAATCGTCTTGAGGACGCAACGAGTAATACATGTTTGAAAGGCAGTGCATCACTTAACTTGGGGTCCTACCCTGTAATTAGATTATCGTTGGTGGATCACTTCTACACTGAGAGTTAACTGGATATTGTAATTACTACATGCGATAATCACTTAGTTTAGAAGAGGCATTAGCGGTAGCAGCACAAACCGGAAGCCAAGTCACGCGTCCACATTCTACACTTCCGTCGTGAGTGAGTGAGTGAGCACGTGGCGAGGCGTGTGTCTGCCGTCAGCGCCCGACTGTTGTCTCCTCGTACCGGCCACCGTCAGCACCAGGCTATACTGTCTTCTCGTGCCGACCACAAGATTCTTATCTACCGGGCCCCCTTCATTGTTACTATGTTTCAGCTGGCGTTTGATGCAAATTCAACTGTTTGGTTTGCTTTTATTGCTTAAAATCAACACAAACAAACTCTTTTGTCTCGATTACTCTTTTAATCGTTTACAAAGGCATGCATACAATAATCATTTTCGTACACTTTATCGGGGGATATACGTGTTCAAACTTGTCACATTTCCCCGTAAACAATATTATTCGTATTCTATTGACAGCCAAATGAAACTTGAAATAGTACTATAGGTGGCCTCCAATATGGCCGATGTGACGTCACGTGAAGCTTCTAGTTCTAGTTCCCTGTCATTGTGTTCGTCACCCCGCATAGCTGAGCGTTTTGGCCGGGCGTCGCGACCCTGCATACTAACCAGGCGGTATAATATCATATAGCCCACATCGCCGTGCTGCGTACAATACACGCGTACATGTACACGCGTACACGTACATGACACAGAGGCATAACCGTTGAGCGCACGCCATACACACACCTCTGTCGCGTGCCTATGTAGATAGTGGCGCTCCCTGGTTTTATTTACATTTGAAGAGCGTTCGGCAGTTTCTACACATGTATTGGTCCTCCTCTAATTACTCTTAGGCCATATGCACAGACAATCGTTCCGTAACTACAGGATTTGTTGCTATGGAATTGTTTTATACGGAACTTGCAACTGACGTCACAGCCGAACTAAAACAATGTAACAAATGAATGAACTGATGGACAAACAACGAGCTGTCAAAATAATAAAATTGTAACATCATGAAGAAAACGAGGCATGGCGATATAGTAACTGCTCACCAGTTAAAACGTTTAATGATGGGCAACCAAGTTGTGAACGTTTTGTACGTTTCTTGTTTGTTTTGAAGATTTGTTTTCAAAATCAGAATATTTTATTGTTTGACAGCTTGTTGTTTGTCTATCGATTCATTTCATTTGTTTCATTGTTGTAAAGCAAGCTTGCAAGAAGCCTATTACGCATGCTATTTTCCATTTAAGAAAAACAAACTACATATGTATAGCAACCGTTAACAAAATTCCATACTTGACTTGACTCGGCATTTGGCCCTCTAGAATTATTATAAATATTTACCTACTTGCACAGGAATCTCATATCTATACGTGACTACGTGTGTGTGTGTGTGTGTAAGTACATTTGTGGCAAACCTCGTACAAAAATAATTTACACATTTTTGAATTATGCAAATAAATTACTTTCTTCGAAAATTTTCAATGAAATAATATCGAGTACGTGTTCAAAAATGTGTTATGTGTTATTTTTGAACATGTTGGTCACAAGTGTGATGTACTTGTGTAGACGTGACATTCCTGTGCAAGTAGGTCAATGTAGAATACATAGCTGTAGAAAGATCCCCTATTGATTGATTGCCGAACGCTCTTGAAACACCAAATAATCTAGAACAAGTCGCATGCGATGTGATGCTTTGTGTCGGGCTGGTTCTAATACAGTCGACTGCACGAGCCGATACAATCAATCAATCAATTACCTTCAATCAGTCTCGGTACGGACGGACGGACGTACGACGAGTAAAGTTCAATTGGACGGACGCACGCCGAGTATAGTTCAATTGATTTGATGTCACCGGCGATTGGTTTACCGCTTGGCAGTGTGTTGCTCGTAGTCTAGTAGTCTGTCCACTAACATCTATACTTACCACGCCGTAAGAAGCGAGGTGTCCCCCTAAAATTCTGGGAAGAGACGGTCGCTCCACACGGTCTATTTCAACGGTATTTACCGTGGGATTTCCCGATACCTGTATTGTTATTGTCCACTGCATTGACTGCACCAACCGTGAATAGAATACGACCTCACCACGTCTGACAACATGCAGGCGATATTATCACTACAATACTTTAGGCAAGAGAACGGGATGCAAATAGATTTATGTTGGTAGTTGTCACACGCGTCACTTCACTATTACATAATCCGTGACGACAACAACTTGCAAGTTAATTTTGTGCAAATGTGATGCTTGTACTAGCCTTTCGATTAACATTAACCACTCTGTGCGCTATCGTATGGCATGTACAATAACGTTGACCACGTCGACCACAGTCGTCTCGAAACAGTCTTTCAAATGGTTTCGTCATGGATGAGCAGTTTATGGCCAATCAGTATCCCTTCCAATTCAAATACCGATTGCCGATTGGCTACAAACTATAAAAAAGAAACTCTATAAAAAACTATAAAAAAACTGTATAACTATAAAAAAAACTATAAAACCAACTCGTCTATGACTTGTATAAAGTATATATTGGATGAGGGGGTGACCCTTCACTTTTTGCGCCATAAAGGAAGCGCCGCAAAGAAGGTGAAGTGAAAGGGAAAAATAGTCGAGTCAGATGAAGATGCAGTGAGTGGCGACATTCTAATGTTGGCCGAGAGACAAAGTGCCGGTGACGGGGTTAGAACCCGCCCGATGTCGTAGTGACGTCGCGGTGACGGGGTTAGAACCCGGTCCAACAAAGGACGCGTGTGAGAGACGCTATCCAGGCCAAGCAGAACAGTTTACTGTTGTGTCCGACCCGGTCAGCCGCGCATGCACCGGTCTGAAACCGTAAGTGACGTGAGGCTTGGAACTCCACTGTCCCGCGATATTTTATATTCTATACTCGGAATCTGCGTTTTTATGGATAGTTTTCAAGTCGTTAGCTTCCACCAGTAATCTTTGCTTCCTTCTCGTTAAACATAAATAATAATGTATGAGTTGTATAATGGCTATGTCGTTACTCGTTACCAAAACACTGTCAGAAAATAGGAAATCATGATGAGAACTATTTCTAACCAATTCAAGGTTTGGTAGCATGAAAATAAGTAACCATATATATATATATATATATAACTGACGTGTACCACCACAACCAACGCAATTGTTTTTTAATATCTCCTAGAACAAGTCCGGTAGCAATTATTTTCTACCGTGTATTGGGATCCTGAAGACTCCAGCAATCACAGCGGGCGTAACTAACGAGACTTGCGCCACGAATCTGTCGATGTTCGTTGGAGCAGCGTGCGTGAAGCGACTAGCATGTGCGAAGGTAGCAGCGGCGCGTTGCTCGGCCCGAGGTCAGCCGTGTTGTTGTTGTTGTGTGGTAGACACACGCATGACCCCCTTGTATGTATGTATGTATGCGTGGAGACAATGGGTCTCGTTATCTGTCGCACGTATCGCAAACAATCGATAAATTATATCGCACGTACCCCGAACAATCGATATATATCGCCGCCGGACAAGCGGATGTCTCGTACTCGACTTTCTCCCCCTAATTGCAACCGAGACTACGTATAGGCCGAACTTTATGCTTACGACACAGCAGAGCCCATGATAGTACCAATTCTTTCTACTTCTATAGTGCCACGATACTTGAAAGAAGTAGGCCCACATTAACGATTATTTTTTCTAGTGTATTGGAATTATGACAAACCCCAATTACAGCGGGCGTGATTAATGAGACTTGAGCACTCTACTCTCCGGGAATCTGTTATTTTTTGTGGAAACAGCGTGCATCTGGTGTATAGAAGGATCTGAGATCGGAGCGGTTACGCAGAGAGTAGCAGAGCACCGCGAATGATGGAAAGATGACGTAATATCTAAACGAGCCCCGTACGTATCCGCGCGCGTCTCTACGCACCTTGCGCACGTACAAAGCACACGCACTGTGTGTGGGTGGGGGGTGACTCACCACCTGTCATTACCGTGAGCACCTGTGGGTGACGGCGATCAACACATCCAGGCGAGGTCGGCGCGCGCAGATCCCGCAGCATAACAGTATAACAGTGGAACGTGTGAGAGTATATTTGAGGTGTTTTTGTTGTTTGTTCGTAGCTTTTTAAATTTTTGCCTTTCGATATCGAAGGTTTTGTGCGCGTCTTGTGGGGAGGGACTCGACTGCTGTGAGGTTCCATCCCGTACCAAGACGGTGCCTATAGTGCAAGCACTAATAATCTTGCTCCGGGGGAAGAGGTCGGGGAATGGTTGACGATGCCCGGGCAGGGGGGGGGGGGAGGTAGACTACCCCACCCAGAGTTAAGACCAAAAAAAGACTTAGGACCTCTTGTGAATTCGGGCCCTGACATTTTAACATTTTAATGTTGACTGTAGTTTCAAAAAAACTCTTAAATTCGAGCGCGCACACTTCTCAATCTATATTATAGTGTTTGAGCAGTGTCTGCTGCTTCGCCTGTCAGCTCGCTCATATCGCAGGAATGTGTTCTTTAGAAACATCCTTGTTTACTACATATATATAATATAATGTGATTGTGCAACGGTTGTATAGGACGAATAAAAGGTTATGACGGTTCACTCCACACACACGAGATTACAAGCGTCCTGTTGTGTAAAGTCCGGCCCAGTCTACCACACATGGGAGATGGTCGGAACATGGGATACACGTTCTCTATGGGGTAGATTGTTTACAAGATAGAAAACTATACGAGGAACAATCCGTGGTCGAACCGGCGACCTCCCGCGAATTCGAGCCACGATGTGGTTTTCTTAGGAATACCTTCTGTAGGATGGATGTACACCGTCTTTACCTGATGTGCTTCTCTCTTCAGATGTGTAAGAGTGTTGGGATAGTCGAGAAGGAATGTCCGACGACTGGTATAGTAGGATTCAATCGGGACTGAGGAGAACCGTGGAAACTGCCTTCAGTCAGGGTTGCCGGTGTTGGGAGTCGAACTGGCGACCTAACTAGTACGAGTACCGAGGTGTTGCTCTCCTCGCAAGTGCGCCCGACAAGTGTAGATGGCGCAACACGGCTATGAGTGACGTCACGCGAACGCGTACGGCGTACATCTGCTGTGTTTATGTCCGACTTCCTGTACGAGTAGTTGCTAATAGTGCAGGTGTTGTTGCTCGCACTAATGTAATTAGGTCAGTGGGAAATGTTTATATACTTGCGCGGTTTGAAGAGCTTTTGATTTTTTTTTTGATTTGAGAGTTGATTACTGTTTGACTTTGAAGTAAGACCCTCTAAGTGCGCCTTACTTAGAGCGCGTAGGCAACCCTCGATACACCTTCTCAGCGCTCCGCACGGCGGTTGCCTCAACCCTGCTATACCCCGACAGTGCGCCTTACTTAGAGCGCGTAGGCAACCCTCGATACACCTTCTCAGCGCTCCGCACGGTAGTTGCCTCAACCCTGCTACCCCGACAGTGCGCCTTACTTACCATGTGTGTGGTGTATACAGATTCAGGATCCCCATCACCTGCTAAGTCTGCCCGAACCTAGAGGATGGCTGTACAATAGAGGACTGGTCACGTGTTAAAATAATGAGTTTTGATTGGAGCTAGCGTTGCTGACGTACTCGGGCAGTAATGGACATATAGTAGTCGTACAGCAACTTCGGGAACGCTTTCGTCATCCATCGATGACGTGTTTACTGTCTCGGCCAACCCGCGAGCAGGTATCTGAATTAGCCACGGCCGCTGGTTGGCTGCCGCTCACCCACCCGTAACGGAAGCATTACCGAAGATGTTGTACGACGACTATATGTTGTGTTTGTTTGCACACGGTCAGTGTTGGACAGAGCATGTTGTGTGTGTTTGTTTGCACACGGACTGTCTCAGGCAGTGTTGGACAGAGCATGTTGTGTTTGTTTGTTTGCACACGGACTGTGTCGGGCAGTGTTGGACAGAGCATGTTGTGTTTGTTTGTTTGCACACGGACTGTGTCGGGCAGTGTTGGACAGAGCATGTTGTGTGTGTGTGTTTGCACACGGACTGTTTCGGGCGTGGTCGCTTTGCATGTCGGGAGTGACACGGGTCACCTCGGACACATTTCCTGTCAAAAAAAACCACCGCGAGGATTAAGTTTCCCCGCAACACGTTGTTATGACAGACGACAGTGACGGGTGCAACGGTAACAGGTATAGTGTGTGGATTATAATACTTGTCGACAGACAGACTCGGCGATTAGCGGCCCGGACGGATAAACCAAGAGATCTTGTTTTTTGTGCTCGCACTGCGGAGTAAGAGGGTGCGGTCGCTGTGAGGGTTCTAGAATCAGTGGTGGCGCCTCTCGAACCCCCACCCTTTAGCGTCTAGAGTCTAAGGGCTGGTCTTACAATCTCCTAATAAGAAAGTTATTGGTAGCAATTAAGCTATTAGGAGGATTTTAAGGGTTTTGATTGGTGGTTGCCATGGAGAAAACAAGCTATTCGACGAATAAGTAGTTATTGGGACATTGTAAGACTAAGACACAAATAGCTAAAACAAAGCCTGAGGACGTAGAGTTTTAGTTCATATTTTTTAATTTACATTCCGTATATATCAACATTTTGGAATTATTCGGGAATAGGTAGTAATAAGATCAACATATATTCCTAGAAATAAATGGTTAAACACAGGTTCCTGGCGTACTTGCATATACATACGTGAGATGTATGGATAGATATTAGGTCAGCACGAGAACTGCTATAGTGGGGCGACTATAGATCGTGCGGCTGCAGTCACGATCCGTATGATGTGACGGCCTTGCCTGCATCTGTTGTGCTGTACAGAACAATTATCCCATCTCGTCTATACCCGGCTATTAAAACTATCGGACAGGTAGACAGACAGTGAGGACTAAATTAATACCGATTAACTTGTTGCGCGCGCACACCGAGGAGAGTGAAGTGAAGTGAAGTGAAGTGAAGGCCTCTCCACTTGTAGCTCAGCTCTCGTATACGTCACTCGTGTTCTGTATATTTATAGAGTCTCGGAGTAGTTTATAATAACGTGGCTGACGGTTTGATTGCAGCAGGTGTAACGCGCCCCGGAGCTGATCTGATCGCCGCGATTAATCGATTGATCGATTAATCGATCGATAGCTATAGGTCGCAAAGAGGGCCGCCGTGAATGAGACGAGACGAGAGAACGTGCATGGGGTAAAGTGAATGACAACTGAGGTGATGAAAGATTTGCAAAGAGCCCTCCGAGGGCACCGCGGTCACCACGAGTAGGGACCCACTCGACCGACTGATCGGTTCGACGTGATGAGTTGGTGCCGTATCGGAGGAACAGAGAGTGGGTCTACACAAGTTTAGGTGGCTCAAAGACGGAGATTATGTCGTCATTTGATCCAGGGAAGTGTTTTCAGTCTGATTATAATATATAAGTATCCGGTGTTATGGCTTCCAGCTAGATATGTCCGCTAACGTATATACTCCTTCATGACAACCCCCAATCAGAAGCTTTGGAATAATCAAGTTATCCGAGATACAAACTATGTAACTTATAATAGCGGACCCAAGTCTGTACCTTGCTGACAGCTTAATATGTGGACACACGTTGCAGCGAGTATTACAGAGTCCTCGCGTTCATGACGTCACGAGGTGAACAGGCAAAGAGCAAAAGAAAGCAACGCGATGTTTCGACCCATGCCACCCCCCCCCCCTCATCATAGTCTCTTAACGACGGGGAAGGATACCTCTATACGTCAAAAACAGCACATAATTTGGATTTTTTAAATATATCCCAAGAATAAACATTGAAATCGGAAATTTGAATCAACAGCGCACTGTAGTTTAGTAAGCTCTACATACTGAATGCTCTAAGTTGTAGTGCGCTGTTGATTTAGATTGTCGATTTCTTGTTGCGATCATGAAATATAATTGAATAATGAAAAATTTCTGGCGGTTTTGGATGAAGAGGTACCCCTCGGACTGTTAGACCGGCCGGCCTTCTATTTCCGTCGTCGTTGTCGTTGTTGTTGTTGTTGTGGTCTATTAATCCACGCAGCCGTCAATCAAGCGTGGAGTGAGCGGATCGTATCAAACTGCGCCTCAACAACACACACAGTCACGTGACCTTGTCAAGTAATAATTACAGCCGGGCGAGCGAGGCTGCTAATTAATGATACAGCTCTTGTCTCTCTCTCTCGCTCGTGATGTGAGGAATGTGGATGCTTTTTATTAGATTAACCAGAACGTTTTGTTGTCTGTGCGTGTGTTTTTTTGCTCGCGAGCAGTTAGTGATAATGGCATCATGGCTGGAATTGTTGTTGTCTGTCCAAGTGTGGGTTCGCGTTGAGTCGTTGGAAGGCGGTGGGTATAACGCCGGGAATATGGTGGTATTCGTTGAAACGGCGTGCGTGATAGGAGCGGTAGACAGAGATTAATTAGAAGAAATCAAGGTAAGAGAACATACTCGGGTTCTCTTAGAAAACAAAGCTTTGTGTGACATTACGTAATTTTCGAATGACAGACAGACAGCCCCTGAAACTTACGCAATTATCTCAAAATCTGTGGTATGTCACGCAGGTATGTTCATATACGCTAAAGGAAGATGTAATTGAGATTAGTTAGAAGGAATCAAGTTAGGAGAACATACTCGGGTTCTCGTAGAAAACAAAGCTTTGTGTGACATTACGTAATTTTCGAATGACAGACAGTCAGCCCCTGAAACTTACGCGATTATCTCAAAATCTGTGGTATGTCACCAAGGTATGTTCATTTACGCTAAAGGAAGATGTAATTGAGATTAGTTAGAAGAAATCAAGTTAAGTGAACATACTCAGGTTTTCTTAGAAAACAAAACTTTGTGTGACTTGACTTAATTTTCGAATGACAGACAGTCAGCCCCTGAAACTTACGCGATTATCTCAAAATCTGTGGTATGTCACGCAGGTATGTTCATATACGCTGAAGGAAGATGTAATTGAGATTAGTTAGAAGGAATCAAGTTAAGAGAACATACTCAGGTTTTCTTAGAAAACAAAACTTTGTGTGACTTTACTTAATTTTCGAATGACAGACAGACAGCCCCTGAAACTTACGCGATTATCTCAAAATCTGTGGTATGTCACGCAGGTATGTTCATATACGCTGAAGGAAGATGTAATTGAGATTAGTTAGAAGAAATCAAGTTAATAGAACATACTCAGGTTCTCTTAGAAAACAAAACTTTGTGTGACTTTACTTAATTTTCGAATGACAGACAGACAGCCCCCGAAACTTACGCGATTATCTCAAAATCTGTGGTACGTCACGCAGGTATGTTCATATACGCTATAAAGGTGGATGTAATTGAGATTAGTTAGAAGGAATCAAGTTAAGTGAACATACTCAGGTTTTCTTAGAAAACAAAACTTTGTGTGACTTTACTTATTTTCTAATGACAGACAGACAGCCCCTGAAACTTACGCGATTATCTCAAAATCTGTGGTATGTCACGCAGGTATGTTCATATACGCTGAAGGAAGATGTAATTGAGATTAATTAGAAGAAATCAAGTTAAGAGAACATACTCAGGTTTTCTTAGAAAACAAAACTTTGTGTGACTTTACTTAATTTTCGAATGACAGACAGACAGCCCCTGAAACTTACGCAATTATCTCAATATCTGTGGTATGTCACTAAGGTATGTTCATGTACGCTAAAGGTAGATGTAATTGAGATTAATTAGAAGGAATCAAGTTAAGTGAACATACTCAGGTTCTCGTATAGAAAACAAGCTCTGCGTCGCGCGGCTACTAGTGAAGCTGCACCCGACGTGTTTCGCCGTGAGCCCTGTATATGATCGCTGATGGAGGGCGGGTTGTGGTGAAGGGTTGCGGGTCGCCCGTATATATCCGCGGGGCTGTAAATCTCTCGCCCTGCTGCAGTGATGCAGTAAAAGAGGGCTGTGCATTATTTAGGCTATGTGGCCGCGTCCAACCCCAAGCCAAGCCAGTCGATACTAGACACGATGCAGCAGGTTACCCTTCTCGTGTTGTACACATATAGAACACACATGGGCATTGCAATACACATACATGATTCTTCTAAGCATAGAGAAATAAATGCTAAGGGCCGGTGATACAATCTCCTAATAAGAAAGTTATTTGTAGCAATTAAGCTATTTGGAGGATTTCAAGGGCTTTGAGGGGGAGGGGGCTTTCAAGGGTCGTTTCCATGAAGAAAACAAGATATTCGACGAATAAGTAGTTATTGGGACATTGTAAGACTGGACCTAAATTACACAGGCATCTTACTAGTGAGTTCGTGAGGGGGAAAGAGGTAATGAAAATTTGTTTTTCTAAACAAATGTAGCCGTAATGATTGTTGGTTGGGGCGCAGGTCCTAAGCGTACGGCTCTTAGAGATGTGGGTTCGAATCCCGCATAAGTCATCGTGCGTGTTTTGTAAATTATCCTTTATCTTCATCTATCACCCCCCCTCATCATCTCGAAATCAAGCATGTTTGCAATAATGTGTACATAAGTAAAGCAACAATTGAATCATCTTCAGAGTCAGTTTCATCAAACTTTAATCCCGAGATTTTCTGTTAATCGGAGATCAAAAATGGCGCCCGGTAGAAGAAGCCACCCACCGTGCATTTAGTATGTAATGTTTATTGAAACCACATGGTCTAATCCGAGATTAGTAAATCGTTCGATTAAAAAGTTTGGTGAATTCGAACCTGTTCGTATTTGAAATATCGGTCTTTGATTGGTTATCGCTCACTCATCGATGGTGTTCGAAGCCTACAGGGTTGGTTTAGTCACTTTAAATTAAAGTCCCCCACTGCAAATCAAATTAGTTACTGAGTGGGTAGACTCTAAATGTGAATTTATTTATTTATTTTTATTTAATCTAGTAAATTAGGTCGGAGAATTAAAGAAATGGTGAAGAACGAAACGGTTTTGATGTCGACTCGAACGGGTTGTTTACTTGTCACGTACGTATATGAGGTGTGTGTACACGTGACTATATCGTGACTTATCTCGGCCGTTACAGATGTATAATGTGTAGAGCGCACGTTGTACAGGGCACGCATCAGTTGCACACACGCCTCAAGGTAGGTACGAGCTGGAACCGAAGTCTCGTAAAACTACGCGATAATAGAACGAATATTTTATGCGCGAGAAAATGCATTTTTGCTGCGCATGGTTAAATACTTGCCGTGAGCTTAAGGTATAATGCGGTACAAGGAGATAAAAGCTGGTGCATAAACGGTCCGTTATAATTGTTAGATTTCGTTTCGGCAAAGTGAAATAACAGACGCCAAGATATTGGTTACAGCATAACGATTTCAACCCAAGTATTACACCTTTTTCACCATCACAACGCGGACTGTTGGGTGGGGACACATCGCATACGTGTAAAATTACATTCAATTTACAAATTCTTGAATGATGTAGCGTTGAATATCATCAATACCGGCAGATATTCTAAAAATATATTAAAAATAAATTACATTTCGCGATGAAATTATACACAATTTAAGATCAGAGATACCATTGAAATTGCCTAATTGTTCTTGCTTCCTATGCCAGTGTTTAATCTTAATTTCCGGTTGTGATTGGTGTACGTTTTTCTTTGTTTTTTGTCCATGGAGCCGTCTTTGCAACGAGGTACACATGTAATAAATGGTATGTCTCCCATTGAAAATCAGTTCTTGTAGCTTAGTTTTTGACAATAAATACACATTTGTATTGTTTATTTAAAAACCTTTCGGTCCGACTGTGTTCGCTCTACCCACGTGACTATACACTCCGTACGTACATTTGCAAAACAAACCTCTCTATTACACTGTAAGAGTGTAAACACTTTGTGTCTGGGCTTATGTCTAAACAATGTCGGGTCACTTCACTTTTGAAATACATAATAATTTCCCCTGATTCACTTCGCAGTGCTGCAACATATAATAGGCGTGACCACTACACGAAACAATGCTATTATTAGATGGCGTGCATCTAAACAGGGCGGTGCCTATATATAGGTGGCGGTGGTATCATAGCCTCCGGTTCTTCTTCTTCTTCTTCTTCTTCTTCTTTACGTAATGTGTATCTCGTATCGAACACACTTGCTTTGTGTGTAGGTCTGTCTGTTTGGCATCCAGCAGAGAAAACCTACCAATTGTTCATTACAAGTTGTTTTTACAATGTTCAGCTTTGTCCGGGGTAGTATTGGACCCAGAGCGCGACTCTGCTAGTCGTAAGAGGCGACACAATAGGGTTTCCTTTTCCTTTTAATAATGCTAGTACACTCTAATAAGCACGAAACCTAACTCCTTGTAACCAGTGGTGTATTCGAGCCTAGGCGGGCTTAGGCGCCGCCTGAAAGGCACTTTATATTTTAGGAATACATCACTGCTTATAACTGAGTAGGTGTAAACATTAAAATTTAAATAATTGATTTATTAGTATAATTTGTATTTAATGCAAATTTGTTCCTTTCTTTTGAACATATTGAAGAAGGCCTAGAATCCATAAATTTCCGTGTAAACGGCGGTTATAAAGATGTGAGGTTAGCATGAGAGTGCCTTAAAGCGAAGTGAGGCTGCATCTAGGGTAACTATGATGTCTTGGGCCAAGTATAGCTGTGCAGGCAGATAGCTTAGCCCTTATTAGGCAGTGACATTCCATTCCATGGACGATACGATGCGGCAGCATGCTGTGAGCTGTAGAAGCTTTTTGCCCGCGTAAAAACTGTCCAATGTGTTGGCCGATTGATGAGCGAATGTCTAGTCAAGCTAAGCCTTGGCCGGTTATGAAATAATGGTGGGGGTGTATGTACAGTATATACAGTGCACATATACGCAGCAGCAGCTGTGGGACTGTCTAATGTATTCGACAGACGTCTTCGTCTATAGCGACATCTAAGCAACGTACGTGGTCATGCATGCTGCTGTGAGCTTAGGGGGTCTTTAAAGTAATTAGTGTCATGCCTACACAATAGCCGAGTGCATTAGTATAGTACAAACTTAATTTTCTACTTTTATACCTCTTAACATCTACTAGGAACAACTCTATCAAAGTCGCGGTACCCAAAGAAGTCAGATAGTTACTTTTTCATTTTCAACTTAACAAGCACGAATCACTAACGTTTTTCCCGATTATCTAGTACAATTTGGTTGCGGTAAGTTTTTTGTACAAGAAAACGTGCAAGCAGGTTTCCGTCAAAAAACCTAACGCAACCAAATTGTATTGTAGATAATCGGTAAAAACGTCAGTGATTCGCGCACTTGTTAAGTTGGAAACTAATTGTGGGCGGTCCTGACTCCCCTGACACTATCTTACTTCTTGGTGTGAGAGACCTTTAGAAATAATTTAAGACCTTGCGTTGTATACCTGGAAATTCGCAACACAGTGGGCGTTACTTACTAGGTTTGTACACCTTGTTATGCAGAAGTAAAGACTGCGATTGCGAATGCAGCAAAGACGCCAGTTGATTTTCGGTGGGAGAGTATCTGAGGTCCGTATGAACCTATAGTAAGCTACAAATTGGGGCTAGTATACTACTGGTGGCCAACCCGAGCAGGTATCTGAATTAGCCAGGGCCGCTGGTTGGCTGCGGCTCACACACCCGTGACTGAAGCATTACCGAAGATGTTGTACAATGACTAAAGTATAACTTCGTGCCGAGTTCTTCGTTGTGTGAATCTCTACCAATGATGAGATTCAATATGTCTGATGTTGTTGGGCATCGTTAAACTTTTGTATACTTGGCCCTAGGTAGGAGATGAAAGGCAATATTTATCTGATCATGTCGACGAACGCTGGCTAGTTTTAGAAATAGGCCTTTTAATTTTGTATGTTTGACAAGAAAGAGTGATTAGTTCCCTATAAATAACCATGCGCTATTATTCAAGATAT
>OX246744.1:1298491-1365749 GCA_945910005.1 Isoperla grammatica | reverse complement strand
TACAAAGGTATTAGTTACACATGTTTGGTGATCACTACCACCGTAGAGATGTATTGTCCGAGGTATTGTTACCAAGATTTGTTAATTGATCATTGATCATTCTTGAGAGGACAATTAAAACGTTTTTTATAGTGCATAATAAATACTGGCTTTTCAGGATCTAATTTCAGTTCTTTTTACGGTAACAAAAACACGTTGAGGGCCTATATAACATTAGGAAAACGCTATGTGTGATGCGTTGATAAGCGAGCACGTGGTACCTACAAACACATCGAATCGTGAGGATTCGATTCCAAATTTCAACCCGATCGAAAGTGCCTTGCAAAAGAGGTGTATGCTAATTCACGACCTAAAAATGCCTTTACAGAAACAAAGACTAGTACAACAATTCCAAAATTTGCAAGAAAAAATTACATTTTTCATTCTCGAGGGGTTCAAAAATTTGTATTGAATTAAATTTAAAACAAATATAAACATGACAAAATGAAACAACCAGAAAAAGTTGATATCAGAGTTGCAGTGCACTCGATCTTCGTGCAGGGTTCTCGTACAGGCAGGGCTTTTTGTAGTTGTTTTTTATGTTGTTGTTGTTGTTGTTTATATATTAAAACACTAAAGCTTTCGTGGCCAGGATTTATGTCAATAAAATTAAAATAATTGCGGGTTATTCCGCCACGTCCTACCTCCATTGTACCGAGGTTTCAGGAACCTTATGGATCCTATCCTCAGGGCGTCGAACTCTCAACTGATGTCTCCCGCGCTCGCTGATAGTGAAACTGCGCGCGCCGATGTCACCCCCTGTTGTTACTTGTCGGTAGTTCCTTGTTCGAGCTTCGCTCTCGAACGCGTCATCACTCGTCGTGTATCCGCGCGAAATTCAGTTTCTGGCGTCGTCTGAACTAAATAGGGTTTTTTGAAAAAAAAAAATTTTGAGCCAGCAAAAACACGATCTGGGCATTTTTTTTCAATTAACGGTCCCCACGCATCACTTAATTTGTAGAGACTTCGTTCATCATCCGCGTTCAAATTGACACTGTTTTTACGCACCTCAATTAGAGAAGCCATTGAGGTGCGTAAAAACAGTGTCAATTTGAACGCGGATGATGAACGAAGTCTCTACAAATTAAGTGATGCGTGGGGACCGTTAATTGACAAAAAATGCCCCGCTCGTGTTTTTGCTGGCTCAAAAAAAAATTTTTTTCAAAAAACTCTATAACATTAGTTCAGACGACGCCGGAAACTGAATTTCGCGCGGATACACGACGAGTGATGACGCGTTCGAGAGCGAAGCTCGAACAAGGAACTACCGACAAGTAACAACAGGGGGTGACATCGGCGCGCGCAGTTTCACTATCAGCGAGCGCGGGAGACATCAGTTGAGAGTTCGACGCCCTGAGGATAGGATCCATAAGGTTCCTGAAACGTCGGCACAATAATATGGAGGTAGGACGTAGCGGAATAAGCCGCAATTATTTTAATTTTATTGACATATATATTATATATATATATTTTTTTTTATTTAATTTGATCGGCTACCAACTTTTCAACCCTTGAGAAAAAAAAATGTAATTGAAAAATGTAAATAAAAAATGTAATTTTTGCTGCATTATAGCCTGTTGGCAAAGCCCCCCCCCCCCCCCATCCCAGATAACTCCAACATGCCTTTAATTTAATTTAAATTTGAATGATTGTAACTTCATTTATTATACCATGTAATATTTAAGCTATGCAATAACAAATTGAAACAAAAATGCTATAAACTAATAGGCCTACATGTGTTAAATATTTTAATGCTGTTTCAGATACTTGGGAAATAGCAACTAGAAGAGCTGACAAAGCAACAAAGTCCCTTTACCAACTTGTCACCACTGACACGTCGTCACACAGCTCAAGCGAGGAAGATCTTAGTGATATACGTGACTCATTTCCAAAGTTGCCACCTTCACCACCTGAGTTAAGCGGAAATCTACAACGTATTAAACAAAAGAGGCAGCTACATGCCAACAATCCAAAAAATAAAACAAGCGAGGAAATTCCATGTTTGAATATGAAACGGTCCTCAAACATAACAAAAAGTAAGACAAAAGATAAACGAGCGGCCATGAGACAAGATTCGCCAAAACCATCACAGTCACCCAACAACACCAGTAGGATCACACCTGGTGCAAAAAGTCAAATGTCATCAGAAGCATTTAATTTTGCTACACCGGTCCATCAATCACATACGAGTTCTGACAAACGTGTGCGCTCTAGATCTCCTCACCCATCATGTCATTGCAACAAAAGTACGTACCATATATCAAAATATTTGCTACATAAATGATTTTTGAACCAAATTTATAGATGCTGACATCATGCATGTGTGAGGCTCTGCCAGTAAGCTATTGGTCCAGTGAGCGTCAGATTGACCAAGCCTTGTCCATTAAGTTGGTACAGTCATTGTAGTTATCAGGTTTATCAGTTATAATCACATACACACAGTATACATCAGTTCAAATGTGTGTTACGATTTTGGAAACGTCTCTTACATTTCAGAATTCCAATCTGAGGTCATGCGAGCTTTGACGATAATTAAAATTCAACAAGCAAATCAAAGTGAAACCTTAAACGCATTAATAGGGCAGAGGAATGATGCCCCCCCTGATGACACAGCAGAAGTGGCATCGGAAGATTTTCTCAATGGTCTGCCACTACAAACAGAAGCAGCCCTTCGAGATCTCGAGGGCAAACTTTCAGAAAATAATTTCAAGCAAGGTTTTGTAAGTATAAATATATTTCTTGATTTAGTGGACGACTGTCTCACTATGTATATTAATGTTTAATACTAACCTACATTGTTTTCAGATAAAAGCCCTGCGGAGTATTGGAGGAAAAGACCAAAACGAAGCGGTGAAGCGGATAATGGCTCGGTGCATACACCCTGCACTTGCTGCTAACTACAGCTGGTTGGGGGCAAAGGGAAAGCGGCACTTCAATAGCCTGCAGCTTGCAGGTGTCATAATAAGTAAGTTGCATGTTGTGATAACTAATTTGGTTCTACACAATCCATTCCTGATTTGATATTTGTCACAGTCTCAGTTGGCTGCTGACATCAAACAATTCACGAATGTGTTTAAACATGAATTTCGAAGAATTATTAAAGTTTACTTTTAATAGCCTATATTAAAAGTGTTTTCCCATTGCTAACTATGACTAGGCCCAATAGTCGGACAACCATATTTTTTTGCATGCAAGATCAGGCGGAGTGATTATGTTTTAGTAAAAACGTGTAAAAAGAAATCTAGACGTCATGTTTCCTTAAAACTAGATACATTTCTCTCTTTGCCACTTGTTGAGTTGTTTAGTTTTGATCTGATTGATGATTACTTTCATACCAAGAGAGTTCACAAAGTTTGAACGTTGATATGATTTTTGTTGATTCTAGAATCGGCCATGCATAAGCGTTTGTGTTCGGAGAAAGAAGTAGAGCTGTCCATTTCTGGTGTACTTGTGAGGTCAAAAGAAGCGGCCATGAGGTTGAAGAAGAAAAAGTGAGTTTGATCCTGATTATGCCTACACTACTTGATCAAGACATCCTATTTCATTTTGAGAAACATCATATTATCATCAATATTTGATCATTGGTGGTACAATGTGACCCACTCTAATTAAAGTACAATTATAAAGTTGAAAAATTATACAGTATGCATGGGTTCAGAATGGCATAAGTTCCAACTCTGGGTGTTCGAAAGAAGAAGAAGGGTTATTTCATTTTTCATACCCAAGCTTGAAATATGTTATTTTGAAAAAATAATAGATTTTATAGTTTTCAATTATTTAGCATTGTTGATCTATTTTGCTTTTAACACAAATTGGTCTATCTTCAATCTATACTAAATCTATGTCTTGATCAATATATTAGTTTTTTTCCATACAGCAGTATTATGATTTCAGATCTACGTATAAATATTTTTTAAATATACTTATTTGTTTGTCTGTTATTTAATGAATCCGATTGTGACGACATATAACTCTCTTAAATTCTGTGTTATAGAGATCAACCGGTCCTTGAACCAGAGAAATCAAATGCAAGGCAAAGGCACATCTTAGACAGTGATGAAGATCGTGAGACTGAGAACGATGAACACACACAAGATGAAGAACAGCCACGTAGACTAAACCAACGTTTTGACAATAGCTGTGGGAGTGCGGATGAACTAGATTTTGAAAGTTAGTTATGTAAAATTTACTTTCAAAATCTAGCTCTAGAGCTGGACCGATTCCACTTTTTTTGCCGATTCCTATTTTAGTTATTTACCGATTCTCACCGATGCCGATTATTTTTTACCTTTTTGTACCTTTTTCTAAAAAAAAAAAATGTAAATGACTATGGTAGTACAATTAGGCCTACTAATACCTTAAGCCTATATTTCAGTAATCAATATTGTCCTATTTATGTTTTATTTTCCTATTTCAATTGGCTAGAAGCAAAGTTCAGGCTACAAATTTAAATCTTTGTCCCAGCCATTGATATGTTGAAAATAAACATTTGTAGGCATATTAAGCCTAAGGATGCAAAGTAGGTTTACTAGCTACTGTTCTACCAGCTACCATCGAGCTCACAGTCGTGTTGGTTGTTGTTGCAGTCCGGCGTCATGATTTTGAGGTTAGGGAGGTTACGGCTAGGACTAGGCCTATCAATTGAGGCTTTCAATTTAATTAGTCAACACTCAATTCCGTACACAATGGGTTTTAGGTTTGATTCGTTTAGCACTGACAAGGAAGGAATGGAAGTGGAACACTTGAAGAGCTGCTGGTGGGCGGGGGGGGGGGGGGGGGGGGGGTTGCTAGGCTAGGCTAGGCTGCCCAAAGCCTCGGCACAACGAACTTTTTTCAAGAGCTCATGGTGTACAAGAACATTTCCTTTGATTACACAATTCTTCGCAGGGAAAACACGAAAAACACGACGTTCACTTGGCTAGAACACATTTTGAACTGGTACAAGGGGTATCACTGTCACGAAAACACTTCCACACTTCCAAAAGTGTTTCAAAAAATTTCAAATGGTAGATAAATTATAGGCTTAGGCGCGAGATTCCTAGTACCCACGAACTTCTAGTAAAAGCTTACATGAACACTAATTTCCAAAGCAAACCATTATTTAGTCCCTCCTGATATTAAATATAATGAAGATATTGTGACTCGCGACTGATTATTTTTTTCTTTCCGACTCTTTGGTACCTCGAGTCTCGACCACAACTGGAAGTCAACTATCGATCTATCGACTTAGTGAAGTAGACTCGTGATTGGTGCACCCGCACGACAATATCGGCTTTCAACTATCGACCATTTCTAGAGTTTACTTTCTTGGGCTCGAAATTTGAAAGAATCGGTAATGTAAAAACATTGAATCAATAATCGGAATCGGCGGTTTTGCCGAGTCTATTAGGAATCGGCGATTCTCAAGAATCGGAATCGGTCCAGCTCTAGTTTTCCCGCAAGCATGGAGTAGTCCTTCGTTATTTCAATTTTGGATAGTTCGTAAATCGAGGTATTTCAAACTAAAATGTTTGTTGCAATTAGGCCCGGTTTCACCAAAGTATTTAAATCGGAGATTGGCTTGATCGGCGCCGTCACCAACTTTACATTAACAAATAACTTTGCATGTATTGAAAACATTGCATGTGGTTGTATTTCAAAATTGAGTAATTAAATATAGTGGGTTTACAGCTATGCGTTGCGAGCGAAGCGAAGGCGCGAGCTCCAATCAGTGGCCGAGTTTGCGTGAAACTATTAACTTCTTTGCTTGAAATTCGGCCGCTGATTGGAGCTCGCGCCCTCGCTTCGCTCACAACGCGTAGCTGTAAACGTACCATTAGTGTCAGCTATAAGTAGCTATAAAATATCATACTTTTATTACTGGTATTTAAACTAATTTTCATGAAAAACGAGAAAATGTTATCAGTACGTCACCAACAAAAGTTCTTTTAGATTGGCAATAAATGTCTGACACGTGTTTAGTCATTTGTTTTGCATTATTGGATCCTTCCGTAAAATGCATACAGAAGGCCATGACCGAAATTTATTATCTCAAAAGAAATCCATGCACTGTCTTCAGATCAGTACAACAATGGATATTCGATCTATCTGTTGAGTCTTTGTTTTGATTTCATGTTTATTTACAAGAACAAACGAACGTGGCAACAAAATAACAATAAGTAGCAAACTTTAGAATATGAATCTTTGTATGAATTATGAACATAGTTCATTGTCTAGTATGAATAACTGTCATAATGGTAGGCTATTTTATACCTACTCTAAAACTGACGCTTATTAATTACTAAATTCTGAAATATAACAATATACAATATTTTTACTAAATGAAAGATTATGAAAGTTGGTGATGGCGCCGATCAAGCTAATCTCCGATTTAAATACGACTGTAATTATCAATGTAGGTCATCTCATAGGACATTACATGCTAATCATTCAGTTAAATCAAAATTTGGTATAATCCGTAATTAATCCGTCTTCGACCCTTCAAAAAGTGAAAGCTCTTCAGGGGATGTTTATATTTTGAAATAATGGAAACAGGAAACAATCCATGCGAAAAGCGAATCGACAGTTTAGACTGTAGGGGGTGCAAAAACCAAACTTACTTGAGTAAAATAAAATTCTTGCTGCACTACATAATGTAGTTGTAATAACGGTGGAAAGAAAGAAAAATGTGAGATCCCTGTTGCAGACGTGCGTGTGCAGTTACCAGTGTGTAAGTTGCAGGGAACACTTTTCATAACTAGGGAGATATTACAGCTGTGTAATAACTAGTTTCATTGTGGACAAGAAGTAAAGACAACATGCCTGATTTTATAAGTTTTCAAAAGTCAATGTAGGTAATTTTGTACCAGTTACATCTATTGTTAGTTTGTAGTTTTATTTCTTACCACAGTGCATATAAAGTGATACTATTTCAAATCTTGTTCTAGTTTTAGGCCTTCTGAAGTGAAACCCATTAATATATAATATCAATGCAACGCAAACTTAAATTCAAGCATTCATTGTTGTATATCAATGTTCAAAGGGTTACATTAGTTGGGTATACCTGTATTTACTCATCATGAAGATGTGAACTAGTTGCTAACATGTATACTTACTTACTGTTATCTGTGCACCCTGCATCTTTCTTACTCTGTGTGATTGATATGTGCAATCAAACAGCCTAATCAAGTTACTGTTCAATAAAGTTGAACTAGTTGCTAACATGTATACTTACTTGCTGTATTCTGTGCACCCTGCATCTTTCTTAATCTGTGTGATTGAAATGTGCAATCAAACAGCCTAATCAAGTTACTGTTCAATAAAGTTGAACTAGTTGCTAACATGTATACTTACTTACTGTATTCTGTGCACCCTGCATCTTTCTTAATCTGTGTGATTGAAATGTGCAATCAAACAGCCTAATCAAGTTACTGTTCAATAAAGTTGAACTAGTTGCTAACATGTATACTTACTTACTGTATTCTGTGCACCCTGCATCTTTCTTAATCTGTGTGATTGAAATGTGCAATCAAACAGCCTAATCAAGTTACTGTTCAATAAAGTTGAACTAGTTGCTAACATGTATACTTACTTACTGTATTCTGTGCACCCTGCATCTTTCTTAATCTGTGTGATTGAAATGTGCAATCAAACAGCCTAATCAAGTTACTGTTCAATAAAATTGAACAAGTTGCTAACATGTATACTTACTTACTGTATTCTGTGCACCCTGCATCTTTCTTAATCTGTGTGATTGAAATGTGCAATCAAACAGCCTAATCAAGTTACTGTTCAATAAAGTTGAACTAGTTGCTAACATGTATACTTACTGTATTCAGTGCACCCTGCATCTTTCTTAATCTGTATGATTGAAATGTGCAATCAAACAGCCTAATCAAGTTACTGTTCAATAAAGTTGAACTAGTTGCTAACATGTATACTTACTTACTGTATTCTGTGCACCCTGCATCTTTCTTAATCTGTGTGATTGAAATGTGCAATCAAACAGCCTAATCAAGTTGCTGTTCAATAAAGTTGAACTAGTTGCTAACATGTATACTTACTTACTGTATTCTGTGCACCCTGCATCTTTCTTAATCTGTGTGATTGAAATGTGCAATCAAACAGCCTAATCAAGTTACTGTTCAATAAAGTTGAACAAGTTGCTAACATGTATACTTACTTACTGTATTCTGTGCACCCTGCATCTTTCTTAATCTGTGTGATTGAAATGCGCAATCAAACAGCCTAATCAAGTTACTGTTCAATAAAGTTGAACAAGTTGCTAACATGTATACTTACTTACTGTATTCTGTGCACCCTGCATCTTTCTTAATCTGTGTGATTGAAATGCGCAATCAAACAGCCTAATCAAGTTACTGTTCAATAAAGTTTTGATACAGATATTCTTCACTTTTATTCAGATATCTGGATATTCTAATAACTTCCTGAAACACCTTAATCTGCTTTCATTGTTACATCACCTCATTGACTCCCGTCGATGCCCAATACATATTTTAATGTTGTAAACCACACTATATTTTTATGTCTTGCACTTTTTCTGTTAAAGATTTTTCTTATGAATCTTATGTACCTCACACATCTCATACATATCCTTGCAATATCCGCATAACCCGCACCATCCCATGCATGTTATCTGTACATCATGTGGATGTCCAGATACTTCTTAGTTTATTGTATGTACCTCGCACATCCCATGTACATCATGTGGATGTCCAGATACTTGTTAGTTTCTTGTGTGTACCTCGCACATCCCACGTACATCCTGCGGATGTCCAGATATTTCTTAGTTTCTTGTGTGTACCTCGCACATCCCACGTACATCCTGCGGATGTCCAGATATTTCTTAGTTTATTGTGTGTACCTCGCACATCCCATGTACATCCTGTGGATGTCCAGATATTTCTTAGTTTCTTGGGTGTACCTCGCACATCCCATGTACATCCTGTGGATGTCCAGATATTTCTTAGTTTATTGTGTGTACCTCGCACATCCCACGTACATCCTGTGGATGTCCAGATATTTCTTAGTTTCTTGGGTGTACCTCGCACATCCCATGTACATCCTGTGGATGTCCAGATATTTCTTAGTTTCTTGGGTGTACCTCGCACATCCCATGTACATCCTGTGGATGTCCAGATACTTGTTAGTTTCTTGGGTGTACCTCGCACATCCCACGTACATCCTGCGGATCTCCAGATACTTCTTAGTTTCTTGGGTGTACCTCGCACATCCCATGTACATCCTGTGGATGTCCAGATACTTCTTAGTTTATTGTGTGTACCTCGCACATCCCATGTACATCCTGCGGATGTCCAGATACTTCTTAGTTTATTGTGTGTACCTCGCACATCCCACGTACATCCTGCGGATGTCCAGATACTTCTTAGTTTATTGGGTGTACCTCGCACATCCCATGTACATCCTGTGGATGTCAATAAAGTGGAGGAATATTCCTCGCATATCATATAAACACATAAAAAAAAAAATTTATTTTATGGTTTTTGAATGTTCAACTAATGTACCCAAAATGTCTAAACATAATTTCAGTAAATAATTATAAAAGTTGTATATAGTACGAATATACCTAAGGTATCTTGTGGGATATTCTTGGAAGGTCAAATGTATATAAAAAACGGGACATTTGCACATTCGTGGAACATACCATTCACATCCATAGAGAGATAATGGGATATCCCAGGAATATACACAACTTTTATCATTTACATCCATATGATATTCATAGGATATGGTGTGCTGTGTGGGGTCCCAGTGTATGCGCCCTGTTTGTGCGTCTTGCACTCGCTTGGTCCCAGTGTATGCGCCCTGTTTGTGCGTCTTGCACTCGCTTGGTCCCAGTGTATGCGCCCTGTTTGTGCGTCTTGCACTCGCTTGGTCCCAGTGCACGCGCCTTGTTTGTGCGTCTTGCACTCGCTTGGTCCCAGTGCACGCGCCTTGTTTGTGTGTCTTGCACTCGCTTGGTCCTAGTGCACGCGCCCTGTTTGTGTGTCTTGCACTCGCTTGGTCCCAGTGCACGCGCCCTGTTTGTGTGTCTTGCACTCGCTTGGTCCCAGTGCACGCGCCCTGTTTGTGTGTCTTGCACTCGCTTGGTCCCAGTGTATGCGCCCTGTTTGTGCGTCTTGCACTCGCTTGGTCCCAGTGTATGCGCCCTGTTTGTGCGTCTTGCACTCGCTTGGTCCCAGTGTATGCGCCCTGTTTGTGCGTCTTGCACTCGCTTGGTCCCAGTGCACGCGCCTTGTTTGTGCGTCTTGCACTCGCTTGGTCCTAGTGCACGCGCCCTGTTTGTGTGTCTTGCACTCGCTTGGTCCCAGTGCACGCGCCCTGTTTGTGTGTCTTGCACTCGCTTGGTCCCAGTGCACGCGCCCTGTTTGTGTGTCTTGCACTCGCTTGGTCCCAGTGTATGCGCCCTGTTTGTGCGTCTTGCACTCGCTTGGTCCCAGTGTATGCGCCCTGTTTGTGCGTCTTGCACTCGCTTGGTCCCAGTGTATGCGCCCTGTTTGTGCGTCTTGCACTCGCTTGGTCCCAGTGCACGCGCCTTGTTTGTGCGTCTTGCACTCGCTTGGTCCCAGTGCACGCGCCTTGTTTGTGTGTCTTGCACTCGCTTGGTCCTAGTGCACGCGCCTTGTTTGTGTGTCTTGCACTCGCTTGGTCCCAGTGTATGCGCCCTGTTTGTGCGTCTTGCACTCGCTTGGTCCCAGTGTATGCGCCCTGTTTGTGCGTCTTGCACTCGCTTGGTCCCAGTGTATGCGCCCTGTTTGTGCGTCTTGCACTCGCTTGGTCCCAGTGCACGCGCCTTGTTTGTGCGTCTTGCACTCGCTTGGTCCCAGTGCACGCGCCTTGTTTGTGTGTCTTGCACTCGCTTGGTCCTAGTGCACGCGCCCTGTTTGTGTGTCTTGCACTCGCTTGGTCCCAGTGCACGCGCCCTGTTTGTGTGTCTTGCACTCGCTTGGTCCCAGTGCACGCGCCCTGTTTGTGTGTCTTGCACTCGCTTGGTCCCAGTGTATGCGCCCTGTTTGTGCGTCTTGCACTCGCTTGGTCCCAGTGCACGCGCCCTGTTTGTGTGTCTTGCACTCGCTTGGTCCCAGTGTATGCGCCCTGTTTGTGCGTCTTGCACTCGCTTGGTCCCAGTGTATGCGCCCTGTTTGTGCGTCTTGCACTCGCTTGGTCCCAGTGTATGCGCCCTGTTTGTGCGTCTTGCACTCGCTTGGTCCCAGTGCACGCGCCTTGTTTGTGCGTCTTGCACTCGCTTGGTCCCAGTGCACGCGCCTTGTTTGTGTGTCTTGCACTCGCTTGGTCCTAGTGCACGCGCCCTGTTTGTGTGTCTTGCACTCGCTTGGTCCCAGTGCACGCGCCCTGTTTGTGTGTCTTGCACTCGCTTGGTCCCAGTGTATGCGCCCTGTTTGTGCGTCTTGCACTCGCTTGGTCCCAGTGTATGCGCCCTGTTTGTGCGTCTTGCACTCGCTTGGTCCCAGTGTATGCGCCCTGTTTGTGCGTCTTGCACTCGCTTGGTCCCAGTGCACGCGCCTTGTTTGTGCGTCTTGCACTCGCTTGGTCCCAGTGCACGCGCCTTGTTTGTGTGTCTTGCACTCGCTTGGTCCTAGTGCACGCGCCCTGTTTGTGTGTCTTGCACTCGCTTGGTCCCAGTGCACGCGCCCTGTTTGTGTGTCTTGCACTCGCTTGGTCCCAGTGCACGCGCCCTGTTTGTTTGTCTTGCACTCGCTTGGTCCCAGTGCAGTGTACACTGGCCGACACGAGTAAATCAAGGATAGGTGAGAACACGTATTTACTCTTAACTACTTTTCTGCACTAGTTTTTTACCCGATATAGTTACTAATGGTTATTTCTCATTAACGTATATTGAGTAAATTAGATCGAACCAACAAGTAATCGGGTGAGTGCGCACTAGAGTTGTTGAGAGTATAAAGTTGCATCATGTTATATCCAACCCTTGATTGATCCACTTATGTCCGCGAGGGTACATCTGCGATCGTGCTGCCTCTATATACACAAGTATACTAATAATACTTAGTGTCGTCCACTTTCTCCCTATGGGCCCACGCAAGCTTGTAAACAAACAACCGTGTGTAAGCTTATTAACTGGTTCTCTTATGGGGACGAAGCGCGGAGGAACTGGTAACAGTTTCATGGTCCGTTGCTTCCGTAGTGTTATGATGTACCGGTGTCGACGCGTGCTTGTTCCGGCCACCAAGAGATGAAAATAACACAACGACAATGAAACAATGAAAACAAGACTTTATAACGTCCATGGTCTTACAATGTCCCAATAACTACTTATATTCGTTAAATAGCTTGTTGTCTCCATATGGCAACGACCAATGAAAACCCTTGAAATCCTCCAAATATATAGCTTAATTGCTACACATAACTTTCCTTTTAGGAGATTGTAAGACTGGCCCTAAATGTGCTAATTGATTATTTTGAGTGAACGGCAATGGGCAGCTTGCTTTAATAAACCACGCAATTAGTATTTTATCGATATTCTGAAAACACTCTAAATGTATTGCAACAGTGATTCATTCCACGGATTTGTCTGTTGATTAGGTAAACGGAGTATTCAAATTATCCAAATCTTGTTACGATTGTTATTATATTGAGGGTCCAGTGAAAAAAGCATCACCCAACACACATATATCATGCAGCAGTCAATGCTAATTTCATTGTCGAGTAATAAATAAATACAGATCGACACTATAGTGTTGTGTAATTATGTAGATAGGCAACCGAACCGTTAAAAACCAGTTTCCGTACTTATCTTCATATCTCTGTTGTTGTATCGACGCGACGCGTTGATGTAGGCGCCGCGATTACGCGAGTGAATTATGTTCGCGCGCGCGTTAATCGGTGAACATAATTCATTCAAGTTTTACGACGTGTGAACTCGAAATAAAATGAAAAGAGAGAGAGAGCGAGACAAAAATAGAGTATATTGCTCAATGTTTGAAGAAGAAAAAAAAAACGCAACGTACATATCCTGATTCGATAACTGGTGTATTGTGGCACGGAACGTCCAGGAATACACAACATACTCTTTCCCAAACGCGTCTCCAACGTAACTTATAGGAAATAGCGGACCCCATAGTACAAACTTAATTTTCTACTTCTCTACTTTCAATTAGTGCTAATTTTACAACCGTATATTGGATGGAATAACTGCAAGCTCATAACATAGCGGGCGTGACTAACGAACGAGGCTTGTGCACTCTACTAAGTGGAAAACCTTGTGCACGAATGCGTGAAAGAACTATAGATATAAGGCTCTGAGATCGGCATGAGAATAGTTAGTTATACGTTGTAGTATGGAACCGCCTTGGGCTCAGTGCTAACTCAAGGTGCTACATAGGTTTTTGAATTGCTCGCGTTGTTTTTTTGCGCACACGTGTAAAAGGATAATTCATTTTACAACAACGATAATTATTACATCCAGCTATAAGTTGTGCTTGCGTGCAGCACAAGGCAGATCGTTTATGTATTGTATTGTACACAGCCTGCCTGGCTTGTGACGTGTGTAGCGGGGTGACCTCGCGTTTATGCTGTCATTCATCGTCACTCTTGTTGGACAGCCCTAGGTTGCGCCGTGTAGAGTTGCCCCGATGTAACTCTTAGGGCCGGTCTTACAATCTCCTGATAAGAAAGTTGTAGCAACTAAGCTATTTGGAAGATTTCAAGGGTTTTGATTGGTCGTTGCCATGGAGACAACAAGCTATTGGACGAATACGTAGTTGTTGGGACATTGTAAGACTGGACCTAAGTCTCGTGCAGATCTTGCTTGGATCATCCGTTTATGCACGCTGTTTCAACGTCCTGGCGCACGTTCACGCATTTGATGGAGGTGGTCGCTTTCGCTTAGTAGAGTGTACAAGCCTCATTATTAGTCACGCCCGCTGTGGTTGGGGTTCCCAGATATCTAATATTCGGTCGTAAATGAATACAAATGCACTTGTTTCAAGTTTACGATAGGGACTAGAGAAGTAGCAAGTAGGTATAGTTGTCCCAAGACTACCTTACACATGCTTTCGTCACAGGCGACGGGCTCTTAGCCAATCAACGATCGGTATTTGCGCGGGTGTGTCTCGGGCGGTTCGCTGGTTGGCTACGAGTGCCTCGCCTGTGACGAAAGCATGTGTAAGGTAATCTTGGGCCAAGTATACTAGTGGCCTAGGGTAGTTGATACCTTTATAATGTTATTTGCCAAAAGAAAAACAGATTCCTTGACAATTAGGGACTTTCCTATAATAGTCATCGGACCCGTAGTATTCTGAGCTGTGTTCTAATTTTGTTGCTGATTCTTGAGATATGACGGGTAAATATGTTAACTGACAAATATCGCCGGAATGCAAGGCCGCAATGAAGCAAGGCACTTGTTGATTGTCATGCGTCAGTCAGTTTGAACTACTGTGCGTGAATAACAACACAACACCACACTGGTTCAGCACTTAGCGGTAGCAGCACAAACCGGAAGCCAAGTCACGCGCCGCATTCTACACTTCCGTCGTGAGTGAGTGAGTGAGCACGTGGCGAGGTGTGTGTCTGCCGTCAGCACCCGACTGCTGTCTTCTCGTACCGGCCACCGTCAGCACCCGACTGCTGTCTTCTCGTACCGACCACCGTCAGCACCCGACTGTTGTCTTCTCGTACCGGCCACCGTCAGCACCCGACTGTTGTCTTCTCGTACCGACCACCGTCAGCACCCGGCTGTTGTCTTCTCGTACCGACCACCGTCAGCACCCGGCTGTTGTCTTCTCGTACCGACCACCGTCAGCACCCGACTGTTGTCTTCTCGTACCGACCACAAGATACTTATCTACCGGGCACCCCTCATGCACGCTCTGTCAACAAAACCGCCCACGATGTTTCTATAGAGTGTATTCACGTATTGCGCATGGTGGCCACATTGGAGGCCACAATGGCATGTGATTGGTAGTTCATTGTTACTATGTTTCAGCTGGCGTTTGATACAAATTCAACTGTTCTCTAACTTTGGTTTGCTATTATTTCTTAAAATCAACATAAACAAACTATTTTGTCTCGATTACTCTTTTAATCGTTTACAAAGGCATGCATACAATAATCATTTTCGTACACTTTATCCGGGGGATATACGTGTTCAAACTTGTCATATTTCCCCGTAAACAATATAATTATTCGTTTTCTATTGACAGCCAAATGAAACTTGAAATAGTACTTTATAGGTGGCCTCCAATATGGCCGATGTGACGTCACGTGAATACTCCCTATAGAGCTTCTAGTTCTAGTTCGCTGTCATTGTGTTCGTCACCCCGCATAGCTGAGCGTCTTGGCCGGGCGTCGCGACGCTGCATACAAACCAGGCGGTATAAATAACATATAGCCCACATTGCCGTGCTGCGTACAATACACGCGTACACGCACACGCACGCAATACAGTCATACACGTACATGTACACGCGCACGCCATACAGTGTACAGACATGACACAGAGGCATAACCGTTGAGCGCACGCCATATGTACACACCTCTGTCGCGTGCCTATGCAGATAGTGGCGCTCCCTGGTTTTTAATTTACATTTGAAGAGCGTTCGGCAGTTTCTACACATGTATTGGTCCTCCACTAATTGTACTCTTAAGCCTTATGCACAGACAACTACTGTTCCGTTAACTGCAGGATTTTTTGCTATGGAATTGTTTTATATGGAACTTGCAACTGACGTCACAGCCGAACTACAACAATGTAACAAATGAATCGAACTGATAGACAAACGAGGAGCTGTCAAAATAATAAAAATGCAACATTATGAAGAAAACGAGGTATGGCGATAGTAACTGCTCACCAGTTAAAACGTTTAATGATGGGCAACCAAGTTGTGAACGTTCTGTATGTTTCTTGTTTGTTTTGAAGATTTGTTTTCAAAATCAGAATATTTTATTGTTTTGACAGCTTGTTGTTTGTCCATCGATTCATTTCATTTGTTTCATTGTTGTAAAGCAAGCTTGCAAGAAGCCTATTACGCATGCTTTTTCCATTTAAGAAAAACAAACTACATATGTATAGCAACCGTAAACAAATTCCATACTTCACTTGACTCAGCATTTGGCCCTCTAGAATTATTATAAATATTTACCTATACTTACACAGGAATCTCATATCTATACGTGTGTGTGTGTGTGTAAGTGCATTTGTGACAAACCTCGTACAAAAATAATGTACACGTTTTTGAATTATGCAAATAAATTACTTTAGTCGAAAATTTTCAATGAAATAATACCGAGTATGTGTTCAAAAATGTGTTATGTTATTGTTGAACATGTTGGTCACGAGTGTGGTGTACTTGTGTAGATGTGACATTCCTGTACTAGTAGGTCAATGGATGAACAAGGAATACATAGCTGTAGAAAGATCCCCTATTGATTGATTGCCGGACGCTCTTGAAACACCAAATAATCTAGAACAAGTCGCATGCGATGCGATGCTTTGTGTCGGGCTGGTTCCAATACAGTCGATCCCGCACGAGCCGATGCAATCAATCAATTACCTTCAATCAGTCTCGGTACGGACGGACGGACGTACGACGAGTATAGTTCAATTGGACGGACGCACCCCGAGTATAGTTCAATTGATTTGATGTCACCGGCGATTGGTTTATACCGCTTGGCAGTGTGTTGCTCGTCAGTATAGTCTTCGTACAACATCTTCGGCAATGCTTCCGTCACGGGTGGGTGAGCGGCAGCCAACCAGCGGCCGTGGCTAATTCAGATACCCGCTCGGGTTGGCCGAGACCGTAAACACGTCATTGATTGATGACGAAAGCATTACCGAAGTTGTTGTACGACGACTAAAGCCTGTCCACTAAACACTGTGGTGTGATGATGCTTGTACTAGCCTTTCGTTTAACATTAACCACTCTGCGCGCTGTCGTATAGCAAGTACAATAACGTTGACCACGTCGACCACAGTCGTCTCGAAACAGCCTTTCAAATGGTTTCGTCATGGATGAGCAGTTCGTGGCCAATCAGTATCCCCTCCAATTCAAATACCGATCGCCGATTGGCTACAAACTATAAAAAAAAACTCTATAAACAACTATAAAAAACTGTATAACTATAAAAAAAAAACTATAAAACCAACTCGTCTATGACTGGTATAAAGTATATATTGGATGAGGGGGTGACCCTTCACTTTTTGTGCCATAAAGGAAGCGCCGCAAAGAAGGTGAAGTGAAAGGGAAAAATAGTCGAGTTAGATGAAGATGCAGTGAGTGGCGACATTCTAATATTGGCCGAGAGAGACAAAGTGTGATCCCCGAGTGCCGGTGACGGGGTTAGAACCCGGTCCAACAGAGGACGCGCGTGAGAGACGCGATCCAGGCCAAGCAGAACAGTTTACTGTTGTGTCCGACCCGGTCAACCGCGCATGCGTATACCGGTCTGAAACCGTAAGTGACGTGAGGCTTGGAACTCCACTGTCTCGCGATATGTTATATTATACTCGGAATCTGCGTTATTATGGATAGTTTTCAAGTCGTTAGCTTCCACCGGTAATCTTTGCTTCCACCTCGTTAAACATAGATAATGTATGACTTGTATAATGGCTATGTCGTTACTCGTTACCAAAACACTGTCAGAAAAGAGGAAGAAATCATGATGAGAACGATTTCTAACCGATTCACGGTTTGGCAGCATGAAAATAAATAAACATATATATACTGACGTGTGATGATACCAACGCAATTGTTTTCTGACATCTCCTGGGAACAAGTCCGCTCCGGAGTATTAGTGTATCGTTACACCGGTAGCAATTGTTTTCTATACCGTGTATTGGGTTTCTGAAGACTCCAGCAACCCTAGCGGGCGTAACGAGGCTTGCGCCACGAATCTGTCGATGTTCGTTGGAGCAGCGCGCGTGAAGCGACGAGGATGTGCGAAGGTAGCAGCGACGCGTTGCTCGGCCCGAGGTCAGCCGTGTTGTGGTTGTTGTGCGGGTAGACACACGCATGACCCCTTGTATGCATGCATGTATGCGTGGAGCCAATGGGTCTCGTTATCTGTCGCACGTACCACAAACAATCGATATATTATATCGCACGTACCCCGAACAATCGATATATATCGCCGCCGGACAAGCGGATGTCTCGTATTCGACTTTCTCCCCCTAATTGCAATCGAGACTACGTAGGCCGAACTTTATGCTTACGACATAGCAGAGCCCATGATAGTACCAATTCTTCTACTTCTATAGTGCCTAAAACCTATACTTGAAAGAAGTAGGCCCACATTAACGATTATTTTGTCTAGTGTATTGGAATTATGACAAACCTCAATCACAGCGGGCGTGATTAATGAATAATGAGACTTGAGAACTCTATACTCCAGCAGGGCGATTCTGTATGGGCGCCCATAAATGTATCAGCGTTTTTGGTCGTTACTGAAGGCGAATGCAAGGCGGTGATTGGCTCATTGCATCGCCTTCTTCTAACAACCGAAACCAACCGGCGACAAACTTATCGTTGCCCATTCAGAATCGCCCTTCTGGAATCTGTTGTGGTTTGTTGAAACAGCGTGCATCTGGTGTAGAAGGATCTGAGATCGGAGCGATTACGCTGGGAGTAGAGTACTTACATACGTCGTTATTAACACCGAGTGATGTAAAGATGACGTAATATCTAAACGAGCCCCGTCTCTACGCACCTTGCGCACGTACAAAGCACACGCACTGTGTGTGGGTGTGGGGTGACTCACCACCTGTCATTACCGTGAGCACCTGTGGGTGACGGCGATCAACACATCCAGGCGAGGTCGGCGCGCGCAGATCCCGGCGGCATAACAGTGGAAAGTGTGAGAGTATATTTGAGGTGTTTTTGTTGTTTGTTCGTAGATTTTTAAATTTTTGCCATTCGATATCCAAGGTTTTTGTGTGCGTCTTGTGGGGAGGGACTCTACTGCTGTGAGGTTCCATCCCGTACTATACGGTGCCTATAGTGCGAGCACTAATAATCTTGCTCCGGGGGAAGAGGTCTGGGAATGGTGGACAATGCGCGTGGGGGGGGGGGGGGGGGGGGGGGGGGGGTAGACTACCCCACCCAGAGTTAAGACCAAAAAAAGACTTAAGACCTCTTGTGAATCCGGGCCCTGAAATTTTAACATTTTAACATTGACTGTCGTTTCAAAAAATTTCTCTTAAACTCGAGCGTGCACACTTCTCAATCTATTATAGTGTTTGAGCAGTGTCTGCTGCTTCGCCTGTCAGACTCACTCATATCGTAGGAATGTGTTCTTTAGAAACATCCTTGTTTACTACAATATATACATAATGTGATTGTGCAACGGTTGTATAGGACGAATAAAAGGTTATGACGGTTCACTCCACACACACGAGATTATAAGCGTCCTGTTGTGTAAAGTCCGGCCCAGTCTACCACACGTGGAAGAGAGTCGGAACATGGGAGATGTGTTCTGTATGGGGTAGATTGTTTACAAGATAGAAAACTATACGAGGAACAATCCGTGGTCGAACCGGTAACCTCCCGCGAATTCGAGCCACGATGTGGTTTTCTTAGGAATACCTTCTGTAGGATGGATGTACACCGTCTTTACCTGATGTGCTTCTCTCTTCAGATGTGTAAGAGTGTTGGGATAGTCGAGAAGGAATGTCCAACGACTGGTATAGTAGGATTCAATCGTGACTGAGGAGAACCGTAGAAACTGCCTTCAGTCAGGGTTGCCGTTGTGGGGAGTCGAATTGGCGACCCACCTAGCGCAAGTACCGAGGTGTTGTTCTCCTCGCAAGTGCGCCCGACAAGTGTAGATGGCGCAACACGGCTATGAGTGACGTCACGCGAGCGCACGTACATCTGCTGTGTTTATGTCCGACTTCCTGTACGAGTAGTAGCTAATAGTGCAGGTGTTACTGCTCGCACTAATGTAATTAGGTCAGAGGGAAATGTTTATATAGTTGCGTGGTTTGGAAGAGCGGCCTGTTGATTCTGTGGCGACTGTTTAACTTTGAAGTAAGACCCTCCAAGTGACTTAGAGCGCGTAGGCAACCCTCGATACACCTTCTCAGCGCTCCGCACGGGAGTTGGCCCAACCCTGCTACCCTCGGACAGTGCGCCTTACTTAGAGCATGGACTTATAATAGTAACTTCGTGCTTAGAGCGCGTAGGCAACCCTCGATACACCTTCTCAGCGCGCCGCACGGGACTTGCCTCAACCCTGCTATACCCCGACAGTGCGCCTTACTTAGAGCGCGTAGGCAACCCTCGATACACCTTCTCAGCGCTCCTCACGGCGGTTGCCTCAACCCTGCTACCCCGACAGTGCGCCTTACTTAGAGCGCGTAGGCAACCCTCGATACACCTTCTCAGCGCTCCTCACGGCGGTTGCCTCAACCCTGCTACCCCGACAGTGCGCCTTACTTAGAGCGCGTAAGCAACCCTCGATACACATTCTCAGCGCTCCTCACGGCGGTTGCCTCAACCCTGCTACCCCGACAGTGCGCCTTACTTAGAGCACGTAAGCAACCCTCGATACACATTCTCAGCGCTCCGCACGGCAGCTGCCTCAACCCTGCTTTACCCTCTAAGTGCGCCTTACTTAGAGCGCGTAGGCAACCCTCGATACACCTTCTCAGCGCTCCGCACGGCAGCTGCCTCAACCCTGCTGCCACCCCGACAGTGCGCCTTACTTAGAGCGCGTAGGCAACCCTCGATACACCTTCTCAGCGCGCCGCACGGCAGTTGCCTCAACCCTGCTACCCCGACAGTGCGCCTTACTTAGAGCGCGTAGGCAACCCTCGATACACCTTCTCAGCGCGCCGCACGGCAGTTGCCTCAACCCTGCTACCCCGACAGTGCGCCTTACTTACCATGTGTGTGGTGCAGACAAATTCAGGATCCCCAGCAGCTGCCAGTCTGCCCCAACCTAGAGGAGGGCTGTACAATAGAGGATCTAGTCTTAGCAAATGACAAAGCCACAAAAGAAGCGGATTTTTAGTAACTAGTTGTCTAGAATGATCCTCCGTACACGGAAATGAATGAATGAATTAATAGTTAGTAATGTGATGAGATAATAGATTCTCGTGTGTCACTGGTCACGTATTAAAATAACTAGTTTTGATTGGAGCTAGCGTTGCTGACGTACCTGGGCACTGGTGGACATAGTATAGTATAGTAGTCGTACAGCAACTTCGGGAACGCTTTCGTCATCAATCAATGACGTGTTTACTGTCTCGGCCAACCCGCGAGCAGGTATCTGAATTAGCCACGGCCGCTGGTTGGCTGCCGCTCACCCACCCGTGACGGAAGCATTACCGAAGTTGTTGTACGACGACCATATGTTGTATTTGTTTGCACACGGACAGTGTTGGACAGAGCATGTTGTGTTTGTTTGTTTGCACACGGACTGTCTCGGGCAGTGTTGGACAGAGCATGTTGTGTTTGTGTGTTTGCACACGGTCAGTGTTGGACAGAGCATGTTGTGTTTGTTTGTTTGCACACGGACTGTCTCGGGCGTGGTCGCTTTGCATGACGGGAGTGACACGGGTCACCTCGGACACATTTCCTATCAAAAAAAACCACCGCGAGGATTAAGTTTCCCCGCTACACGTTGTTATGACACGTGACAGTGACGGGTGCAACGGCAACAGGTAGTGTGGATTATAATAATACTTGTCGACAGACAGACTCGCCGATTAGCGGGGACGGATAAACCAGGAGATCTTGTTTTGTGTGTGCACGGAGTAAGAGGGTCGCTGTGAGGGAGGGCACTCGAATCAGTGGTGGCGCCTCTCGAACACCCACCCTTTAGCGTGTAGAGTCTAACGGTGCATAGTCGTTCGTCCTCACGTGCTCCTCAACTCAGCCATTCCTTAGACTGTCCATCCACCAGTCACAGAGCAGTCTACATGCCAATTGTGCTCTATGATTGGTGATTGGGCGAGTCTGAGGAAAGGCTGAGTTGAGGAGCACCTGAGGAACGAATATATGCATTTGACCCTAAGACACAAATAGCTAAAACAAGAGTTTTTGTTCTTATTTTTAAAATTACATTCTGAATATCAAAATTTTGGAATTATGCGGGAGTAGGTAGTAACATAAACAAGGTCAACATATATTCCTAGAAATAAATGGTTAAACACAGATTCCAAGCGTACTTGCATATACATACGTGAGATGTATGGATAGATATTAGGTCAGCACGAGAACTGCTATAGTGGGGCGACTATAGATCGTGCGGCTGCAGTCACGATCCGTATGATGTGACGGCCTTGCCTGCATCTGTTGTGCTGTACAGAACAATTATCCCATCTCGTCTATATACCTGGCTATTAAAACTATCTGACATATAGACAGGTAGACAGACAGTGAGGACTAAATTAATACCGATTAACTTGTTGCGCGCGCACATCGCGAGGAGAGTGAAGTGAAGTGAAGGCCTCCACTTGTAGCTCAGCTATCGTATACGTCACTCGTGTCCTGTATATTTATAGAGTCTCGGAGTAGTTTATAATAACGTGGCTGACGGTTTGATTGCAGCGCGCGCAGGTGTATATAACGTGATCTGATCGCCGCGATTGATCGATTGATTGATCGATATACGTAATCGATCGATAGCTGTAGGTCGCGCGACGTCACACATGGGGCGTTTAGGTCGCAAAGAGGGCCTCCGTGAATGAGATGAGAGAAGGAGAAGATAAACATGGGTACAAGTGAATGAGAACTATAAGGTGGTGAAAGATTTGCAAAGATCCCTCCGAGGGCACCGCAGTCACCACGAGTAGGGACCCACTCGACCGACTGATCTGTTCGAAGTGATGAGTTGGTCCCGTATTGGAGAAGCAGAGAGTGGGTTTACAAGTTAAGGTGGCTCAAAGACGGAGATTATATATCGTCATTCGATCCAGGGAAGTGTTTTCAGTCTGATTATAATATATAAGTATCCGGTGTTATGGCTTCCAGCTAGATATGCCCGCTAACGTACTCCTTCATGACAACCCCCAATCAGAAGCTTTGGAATAATCAAGTTATCCGACATCCAAACTATGTAACTTATAATAGCGGACCCAAGTCTGTACCTTGCTGACAGCTTAATATGGACACACGTTGCTGCATTACAGAGTCCTCGCGTTCATGACGTCACGAGGTGAACAGGCAAAGAGCAAAAGAAAGCAACGCGATGTTTCGACCCATGCGCCCCCCCCCCCCTCATCACATCGTCTCTTAACGGGGAAGGATACCTCTATACGTCAAAAACAGCACATAATTTGGATTTTTTAAATATATCTGAAGAATAAACATTGAAATCGGAAATCTGAATCAACAGCGCACTGTAGTTTATAGTAAGCTCTACATACTGAATGCTCTAAGTTGTAATGCGCTGTTGATTTAGATTGTCGATTTCTTGTTGCGATCATGAAATATAATTGAATAATGAAAAATTTCTGGCGGTTTTGGATGAAGAGGTACCCCTCGCCCTTAAGTCGGACTGTTAGACCGGCCGGCCTTCTATTTCCGTCGTTGTTGTTGTTGTTGTTGTTGTTGTGAACGATGACGCCCGGTCTATTAATCCACGCAGCCGTCAATCAAGCGTGGAGTGAGCGGATCATATCAAACTGCGCCTCAACAACACACACAGTCACGTGACCTTGTCAAGTAATAATTACAGCCGGGCGAGCGAGGCTGCTAATTAATGATACAGCTCTTGTCTCTCTCTCGCGTCATGTGAGGAATGTGGATGCTTTTTATTAGATTAACCAGAACGTTTTGTCTGTCTGTAGTGTGCGTGTTTTTTTTTTGCTCGCGAGCAGTTAGTGATGATGGCATTGCTGGAATTATTGTTGTCTGTGTTGAGTAGTTGGAAGGCGGTGGGTATAACGCCAGGAATATGGTGGTATTCGTTGAAACGGCGTGTGTGATGGGAGCGGTAGACAGAGATTAACTAGAAGGAATCAAGATAAGTGAACATACTCAGATTCTCTTAGAAAACAAAACTTTGTGTGACATTACGTACTTTTCGAATGACAGATAGTCAGCCCCCGAAACTTACGCGATTATCTCAAAACCTGTGGTATGTCACGCGGGTATGTTCATATACGCTAAAGGTAGATGCAATTGAGATTAGTTAGAAGAAATCAAGTTAAGAGAACATACTCAGGTTTTCTTCGAAAACAAAACTTTGTGTGACTTTACCTAATATTCGAATGACAGACAGTCAGCCCCTGAAACTTACGCGATTATCTCGAAATCTGTGGTATGTCACGCAGGTATGTTCATATACGCTAAAAGTAGATGTAATTGAGATTAATTAGAAGAAATCAAGTTAAGAGAACATACTCAGGTTTTCTTAGAAAACAAAACTTCGTGTGACATTACGTAATTTTCGAATGACAGACAGTCAGCCCCTGAAACTTACGTAATTATCTCAAACCCTGTGGTATGTTACGCTGGTATGTTCGTACACGCTAAAGGTAGATGTAATTGAGATTAATTAGAAGAAATCAAGTTAAAAGAACATACTCAGGTTTTCTTAGAAAACAAAACTTTGTGTGACTTAACTTAATTTTCGAATGACAGACAGTCAGCCCCTGAAACTTACGCGATTATCTCAAAATCTGTGGTATGTCACGCTGGTATGTTGATATACGCTAAAGGTAGATGTAATTGAGATTAGTTAGAAGGAATCAAGTTAAGAGAACATACTCAGGTTTTCTTAGAAAACAAAACTTCGTGTGACATTACGTAATTTTCGAATGACAGACAGTCAGCCCCTGAAACTTACGCGATTATCTCAAAATCTGTGGTATGTCACGCTGGTATGTTGATATACGCTAAAGGTAGATGTAATTGAGATTAATTAGAAGGAATCAAGATAAGTGAACGTACTCAGGTTCTCTTAAAAAACAAAGCTTTGTGTGACATTACTTAATTTTCGAATGACAGATAGACAGCCCCTGAAACTTACGCGATTATCTCAAAATCTGTGGTATGTCACTAAGGTATGTTAATGTACGCTAAAGGTAGATGTAATTGAGATTAATTAGAAGGAATCAAGTTAAGAGAACATACTCAGGTTTTCTTAGAAAACAAAACCTTGTGTGACATTACGTAATTTTCGAATGACAGACAGACAGCCCCTGAAACTTACGCAATTATCTCAAATTGTGTGGTACGTCACGCAGGTATGTTCATATACGCTAAAGGTAGATGTAATTGAGATTAATTAGAAGAAATCAAGTTAAGAGAACATACTCAGGTTTTCTTAGAAAACAAAACTTTGTGTGGCATTACGTAATTTTCGAATGACAGACAGTCAGCCCCTGAAACTTACGCGATTATCTCAAAATCTGTGGTATGTCACGCAGGTATGTTCATATACGCTAAACGTGGATGTAATTGAGATCAGTTAGAAGGAATCAAGTTAAGTGAACATACTCAGGTTTTCTTAGAAAACAAAACTTTGTGTGACTTTACTTAATTTTCGAATGACAGACAGACAGCCCCTGAAACTTACGCGATTATCTCAAAATCTGTGGTATGTCACCAAGGTATGTTCATATACGCTAAAGGTAGATGTAATTGAGATTAGTTAGAAGGAATCGAGTAAAGAGAACATACTCAGGTTTTCTTAGAAAACAAAACTTTGTGTGACTTTACTTAATTTTCGAATGACAGACAGACAGCCCCCGAAACTTACGCAATTATCTCAAAATCTGTGGTATGTCAGGCAGGTATGTTCATATACGCTAAAGGTAGATGTAATTGAGATTAATTAGAAGGAATCAAGTTAAGTGAACATACTCGGGTTCTCGTACAGAAAACAAGCTCTGCGTCGCGCGGCTTCTAGTGAAGCTGCACCCGACGTGTTTCGCCGTGAGCCCTGTATGATCGCTGATGGAGGGCGGGTTGTGGCTATGCCGTGAAGGGTTGCGGGTCGCCCGTATATATCCTTGGGGCTGTATGATCGCTGATGGAGGGCGGGTTGTGGCTATGCCGTGAAGGGTTGCGGGTCGCCCGTATATATCCTTGGGGCTGTATGATCGCTGATGGAGGGCGGGTTGTGGCTATGCCGTGAAGGGTTGCGGGTCGCCCGTATATATCCTTGGGGCTGTATGATCGCTGATGGAGGGCGGGTTGTGGCTATGCCGTGAAGGGTTGCGGGTCGCCCGTATATATCCTTGGGGCTGTATGATCGCTGATGGAGGGCGGGTTGTGGCTATGCCGTGAAGGGTTGCGGGTCGCCCGTATATATCCTTGGGGCTGTATGATCGCTGATGGAGGGCGGGTTGTGGCTATGCCGTGAAGGGTTGCGGGTCGCCCGTATATATCCTTGGGGCTGTATGATCGCTGATGGAGGGCGGGTTGTGGCTATGCCGTGAAGGGTTGCGGGTCGCCCGTATATATCCTTGGGGCTGTATGATCGCTGATGGAGGGCGGGTTGTGGCTGAGCCGTGAAGGGTTGCGGGTCGCCGGTATCCGTGTGGGGCTGTAAATCTCCCGCCCTGCTGCAGCGATGCAGTAAAAGAGGGCTGTGCATTATTTAGGCTATGTGGCCGCGTCCAACCCCAAGCCAAGCCAGTCGATACTAGACACGATGCAGCATGTTACCCCTTCTCGTGGCTGTGTCGTGTTGTACACATAGAACACACGTATATGATGCCACATTACATCAGGCAGGCATTTTACTACTGAGTTCGTGAGGAGGAAAGAGGTAATGAAATTTTGTTTTTCTAAAAACAAATGTAGCCGTAATGACTGTTGGTTGGGGCGCAGGTTCTGAGCGCACGGCTCCTAGAGATGTGGGTTCGAATCCCGTATTAGTCATCGTGCGTGTTTTGTAAATTGTCCTTCATCTTCATCTATCACCGGGGGCCCCCTCATCGTTTCGAAATCAAGCATGTTTGCAATAATGTGTACATAAGTAAAGCAACAAGAATCATCTTCAGGGTCAGTTTCGCCAAACTTTAATCCCAAGATTTTCTGTTAATCGGAGATCAAAAATGGCGCCCGGTAGAAGAAGCCACCCACCGTGCATTCTGTATGTAATGTTTATTGAAACCGTGGGTATTAATTCGAGATTAGTTTATATGTTCGATTAGAAAGTTTTGTGAATTCGGACCTCAATCTAGTGATAAATTAGGAAGCAAATGGTGAATAACGAAACGGTTTTGATGTCGATTCGAACGGGTTGTTTACTTGTCACGTACGTATATGAGGTGTGTGTACACGTGACTTTAATGTGACTCGCCTCGCCTTATCTCGCACGTTGTACAGGGCACGCATCAGTTGCACACACGCCTCAAGGTAGGTACGAGCTGGAACCGAAATCTCGTAAAACTATACGCGATAATAGAACGAATGTTTTATGCGCGAGAAAATGCATTTTTATACTGCGCATGGTTAAATACTGGCCGTGAGCTTAATAAGGTGATGCGGTACAAGGAGATAAAAGCACGTGCATAAACGGTTATCTTCGTTTCGGCAAAGTGAAATAACCGAAGCTGAGATGTGTGTTATACAGGATAACGATTTCAACCCAAGTTTTACAACTTTTTCACCATCACAACGCGGACTGCTGGGTTGGGACACATCGTATACTTGTACAATTACATTCATATAGACACATTCTGGAATGATGCTGTGGGGTTGAATATCATCAATACCTGGAGATTTTCTAAAAATAGTAAAAAAAAATCACTTTTTGCGATCAAATTATACACAATTTGAGATCAGAGATATCATTGAAATTACCTAATTTTTCTTGCTTTCTATGCCAGTGCCCGGTTGTGATTTTTGTTTTTTTCGTTCTTTTTTATTTTGTCAATTTGACTTAAATCTATATTATAATAAATATGACTTTGGAGCCGTCTTAGCAACGAAGTAATAAATGGTATATGTCTCCCATTGAAAATCAGTTCTTGTAGCCTAGTTTTTGACAATAAATACACATTTGTATTGATTAAAACGTTCGGTCTGATTGTGTTCGCTATACCCACGTGACCATACACTCCGTACGTATATTTGCGAAACAAACCTCTCTATTACACTGTGAGTGTGTAAACACTTTCTATTACACTGTAAGAGTGTAAACACTTTGTCTCTGGACTTATGTCTAAACAATGTCGGGTCACTTCACTTTTGAAATACATAATATAATTTCCCCTGATTCACTTCGCAGTGCTGCAACATATAATAGGCGTGACCACCACACGAAACAATGCTATTATTAGATGGCGTGCATCTAAACAGGGCGGTGCCTATATATAGGTGGCGGTGGTATCACAGCCTCCGGTTCTTCTTCTTCTTCTTTACGTTATGTGTATCTCGTATCAAACACACTTGCTTTGTGTGTAGGTCTGTCTATTTGACATCCAGCAGAGAAAACCTATACCAATTGTTCATTACAAGTTGTTTAACAATGTTCAGCTTTGTCCGGGGTAAGATTGGACCCAGAGCGTGACTCTGCTGGTCGTAAGAGGTGACAAAATGAGGTCCCCTTTTCATTTTAAGAATGTTAGTACACTCTAGCTAGTAAGCACGAAACCTGACTCCTTGTAATCAGTGGTGTATTCGAGCCTAGACGGGCTTAGGCACTTTATATTTTAGGAATACACCACTGCTTGTAACTAGGTGTAAACATTTATATTTAAATAATTGATTTAATAGTATAATTTGTATTTAATGCAAATTTGTTCCGTTCTTTTGAATATATTTTGAAGAAGGCCTGGAATCTATAAATGTCCGTGTAAACTGCGGTTATGTGAGGTTAGCATGAGAGTGCCTTAAAGCGAAGTGAGGCTACATCTAGTGCCTTAAGACTTCATCTAGTGCCTTAAAGCGAAGTGAGGCTGCATCTAGGGTAACTATGATGTCTTGGGCCAAGTATAGCTGTGCACTGCACAGTGTGCAGGCAGATAGCTTAGCCCTTATTAGGCAATGACATGACATTCCATGGACGATACGATGCAACAGCAGCAGCATGCTGTGAGCTGTAGAAGCTTTTTGCCCGCGTAAAAACTGTTGGCCGATTGATGAGCGAATGTCTAGTCAAGCTAAGCCTTGGCCGGTTAATGGTGGGGGTGTATGTAAGTATATGCAGTTTATACAGTGCACATATACGCAGCAGCAGCTGTGGGACTGTTTAATGTATTCCACAGACGTCTTCGTCTATAGCGACATCTACGCAAAGTACGTGGTCATGCATGAAACTGAGAGCTTAGGGGGTCTTTAAAGTAATTAGTTTCATGCTTACACTATAGCCGAGTGTAATAGTATACTTCAAACTTAATTTTCTACTTTTCTACCTCTTAACATCTACTAGGAACAACTCTATGAAAGTCGCGGTACCCAAAGAAGTCAGATAGTTACTTTTTCATTTTCAACTTAACAAGCACGAATCACTAACGTTTTTCCCGATTATCTAGTACAATTTGGTTGCGATAAGTTTTTTTACGGTAACGTACCAGATAATCGGGAAAAACGTTAGTGATTCGCGCACTTGTTAAGTTGGAAACTAATTGCGGGCGGTCCTGACTCCCCTGACACACTATCTTACTTCTTGGTGTGAGAGACCTTTAGGTATACTCGCCGACATGTGTAAATCAAGGGTAGTACGGATATCTTCCTTATACTAACACACTTTCGGGTTAGTTAGTAGAACTTGACGAGTTCTTCGTTGCCGAGGTTCAATATGTCTGATGTTGTTGGGCATCGTGAAACTTGTATATACTTGGCCCTAGGTAGGAGATGAAAGGCAATATTTGTCTGATCATGTCGAAGAACGCTGGCTAGTTTTAGAAATAGGCCTTTTAATGTTGTATGTTTGACAAGAAAGAGTGATTAGTTCCCTATAAATAACCGTGCTGTTATGATGCAAGATATCTCGACTATAACCTTGATTTACTTAATATGTCAGACGGTGGGTGTACCTCTAAACTAAATGTCAGTTTTTTTCAAATGTTTACAGCTTAGCAGCTTGTTAAGCTTGACGATAGCAACCGTATCGAGTGTTGCTCTGTTTAGACGTTTAGATTGTAAACAAGCTTTGTGAAGCTACCAACACTTAGAGGAGATGTTTACACGATTTATACGAGCGATGTTGATACGCGCGTATTCGTTATTGGACTGACGGCGTTAACACCCGCCGAGTATATGTTGATAATAAACACTGATTGAATAACACGTCATGGGGGGGGGGGGGGGGGTTAGTGATCTGCAGCGATATTGATGAAGGGGTTGAGAGACGTAATCAACCAATCAGAGTGGTTCGTCGGGATTATTCCTTCTTCCAGTGCGATCGAGGCTTCGAGTCCCCGTTCGGACTTTTTTTTTTTTTTTTACTGAGAAATTGACGTAAGTTTATCTGTATGTAGATGGTGACTTAAGAGCCGTCATAGCAACGATGCACTACATAATAAATTGTGTAATGAGCCCTACTGCAAATCAGTTCTTGTAATTGAGTGCGGGGAGTGCGGTTTGGCCGTCGTTACACAACTACTGGAACAGAGTATTAACAAAGTTAAGTGTTTAAGAGAGTAAACGAGGAAAGGAGTTGATGGACAAGTTTATTGACAACGGAGACCACCAGTCTATAACTTGGGATCTCTTGTGAAGCCGGGTCAGATCCAAGAACAATCGTCCCACCAGAAAATAGTAACTTGTTCGTGTGATCTGGGCCTGGATTCATAAGAAACGAGAAACACATCGGATGATCACTTGGGATGATATATCTTGTGAGTCCGGGCCTTGGTGTCTCAACTTAATGGCGTGCTGGGAGGACTTATTGTTCGAGGACCTAACTCTTACGACTGGCAGAGTCACCATCAAGGTGTCCGGCCATACAGCAGCTTGGACGCGTTCCCACTGATTATGACGTCACTACGGCTAATGTCATCGCCGGCCGACGCTATTTCTATCCGCATTGACGCAGAGACCGCGCGATTGTTTTCCCGACTGCCAAATAAATAACTGCAGTTTTACTACCTCACCGCCCGCCCAACTGTTGGCGAGCAGTGTGACACGTGGTCTGTGTTGGCGAGCAGTTTAGTTGACACGTGGTCTGTGTTGGCGAGCAGTTTAGTTGACACGTGGTCTGTGTTGGCGAGCAGTTTAGTTGACGCGTGGTGTGTGTTGGCGAGCAGTTTAGTTGACACGTGGTCTGTGTTGGCGAGCAGTTTAGTTGACACGTGGTCTGTGTTGGCGAGCAGTTTAGTTGACACGTGGTCTGTGTTGGCGAGCAGTTTAGTTGACACGTGGTGTGTGTAATGTTGGCCGTAACATCTCGGGATGACCAAATAGCCGCTTCTTCTCGGTTTCATTGACGACCGTGTATTGGATATCTGGACACTATAGGTTTCTTAAAACAACTTCGGTATAATGCTTTCGTCATCAATCGATGACGTGTTTACGGTCTCGGCTAGCTCGACGAGCAGGTATCTGAATTAGCCACGGTCGCTGGTTGGCTGCCGCTCACCCACCCGTGACGGAAGCATTACCGAAGATGTTGTATAGTGGACCCAAGATTACTTTACACCTGCTTTCGTCACATCCGGGGCAGTCGTAGCCAACCAGCGAACCGCCCGAGACACACCAGCGCCAATACCGATCGCTGATTGGCTGCGAACCAGTCGCCTGTGACGAAAGCATGTGTAAGGTAGTCTTGGGACAACTATACGACGAGTATACAATCACAGCGGGTGTGACTAGTGAGGGGTGGGCAATGTACTAAGCGGTAGATGAAACGAATGTGTGAAAGATCGCCGAGAATCGTTGAAACATCGTGCATGAAACGGGCAGTAGATCTGATCACTTGTGTAGTAGCTATACATAATAGCTATCTTTTATTTATTCGAGTGAAAATCAATTTATACATAGAGCATGAGAGAGGAAGGACAATGTATGAACGAGGTGAAAGAAAGACATTTAGGAAGGAAAGACGGGGTGTGGAATGAAAAGAGTTGAGAGATAAAAAAGGAAAGGATAAAAAAGAGAGAGATAAAAAAGGAAAGGAAGATTGATTGATTGATTGATTAAGGTATTTTTAAAAGGCGGGATTAAGGCTAGCGAAGACAACAGATTGGTGGAGGGAGGAAAAGGTGTTGATACTGGAAGCCACGATAATCTCTCTCTCTCTCTCTCTTTCTCTTTTTCTATCTGCACTACCACCATAACAAGTGTATGTTGAAAGAAAACTGGCAAACTATCAATTGAATTGAAACAACAATAATCTATCGTTGATAGTTTGTGTATATAATTCCACCGATCTATACTCGATAATCATTGACTATAAGTCTGTCTATCAGCAGCGAGGAAAACATACATCTCTTTATAGATATGTGTGTCCTACTATATTCGATCTATATTCGATAACCATTGACTATATGTTTATCAGCGACTATATGTTTATCAGCGACTATATGTTTATAGAGATGTGTGCCCGCCTAGGTTCGCCTAGGCCGGGCCTAGTCGGGCTGGATCCATTCACTCAAGGTCTCGCTTGAGTGAGTGAGTGAATGAATGAGTGAATGAATGAATGAATGAATGTTGCGTAAGTCACGTTGTCACTGCTCTAGTAGCTCACACGATCTCGCAGATTATCATTCCTAGTCTCGTGTGCACAGTTTGGCAACTCTTCGTCCCGGTAATGATACGTTCTGTGCGTAGCCTAGGCCTATACGTGACGCGGCCCAGGGCCCTTCTATTCGCTGCGTGGTTGGTCCCTTGCCCAACATTGTTCGACTGCAGCTTGGAGAGCTACGGTTCGAAATCTTTACAGATATTCTCAAAAAAGGATTCAAAATTGATTGTTTTTTGAATAAATTCTTACAAAATTGTAAAAATTGTTACTAAACTGTATTTCAAATTGTACAATTTGATCTATAAGCCTAATAGTAATACGTGTATAATTCTTTGGAATATCCGTATATCTTGATAGTGTATCTAGTCCTGCATCATTACAAAGGTTTGATTTTGAAACTATTTCAAAGATACGAACAAAAAACGTTCAACTCTCCCGCCTTTCGAGCTGATTGTGTCCAAACAGTCTTCAAAGTGCTCTGGACAACTCGTCAAGCTGTGAAACGAATACATTGTTGTCTTTTTGAAAACCCGTTATTCTCTTAGTTTGTACTAAAATTACACTATATGTAACTGTATTTATTATGTTGATATCTCTGACTAATGTCGTTTGAATAAGCTCATAGAAGTGAACTATGCTCTTGAAACAGTTGAAGATTGTTTCCTGCTGAACGTGACTGGGAATTACCTCACTATGACGTCATGGCCTGTTTTCGCGCCATAATTATCTGTGTAATTTCCAGCTAGAACTTCGCCGCTACATGAATGGAAATCTTTTCTAGAAATTTAAATATACGTTTGTATTCAGAACAAAGTCTCTAATTTATAGTAATCTCTAAAACTGGGAGTGTTCCGCCCGCCATTATGTTGCCGTACCAACTGACCGACACGAAATACCCCCCCCGACCATGCACGTAGAAGCCTTTCATCTTGGTCGGAGTAATTCAATTATACCGAGTTAAATCGAGTTTCATCTAGTTTGTTTCCACTTGGCGGGCTTCTGTCGTCGCAATGTACAGTGTATGGGCATGTCATAACCGGCCACCCTTCCACGTTGTACGTCACGCGTGCGCATTAGCGGGGTCACCGCGGGCGGGTTGCATCGACGTTGACCACAAGCATTTTCATCCCCATCACGTCCTACTTGTCCCTTTCCTCCAATCACCCCCCGAAGTCATGTGATCATAGTTGTCAACTACGTAGTAAAAACAAATATTCAAAACAAAAACAACCTTTTACATTTTACACTCTTAATAACGTACGATGTGATTAAAACATTTTGAAAGTATTGACTTGACATTGCATGCAACAATGATTTAATGTTACTTCATCCAGGTTGTTATACTTTAGCCTCGTTCGGCACCGTAGAGACAGAAATGATAACTTTGTAACAAGTGGGCTATATTTTTTAAAAACATATCACCAAACGATCCTTTTCTGTTGTCAGTGTAAAATGAGTTTATTAATCGAGTAATAACAATGGCAACTGTGTGTTGTCGTCCTTCGTGTCGAGGCTCTAGTTGCCATGGTGACGACAATGATATCTCTAGTTGCCATGGTGACGACAAACACGAAGACACCTGTTGGTATTATCTGAGACGTGGCCACAAAACCGCGGTAAGTTGAGACGGACGGTTCACTCGACACCAGTCTGCTTACCACGGGCTGCGTACCACCCAGTGGCGTACCTCGGGCTGCGTACCACGCAGTGGCGTACCTTGGGCGTATCCATGGTCTAAGGATATCAGTCCACACTAAGGATATAGACTAAGGATATAGTCCACACAGTAATATTATTGTATCATTGGGCGTACCTCGGGCTGCGTACCATCCAGTGGCGTACCACCCCGACGCCTGGGATGCGTGGCCAGCCCTGATCCACGGAGAAATGTCGTCGGTTTCAACGGATTTAATTACCAATACAATAATTGTTAACCATTATTTTGTTGAGAGTAGCGATGAGATCCGTCAGCTTACCTTCGAATAAGATGACACAAATGATGACGAAACACGAGTCCAACATGTATTTATTATGTCGCTTCAATGTCAACTTTCAAATTCGTCATCTTACTTGAAGGTAAAAAGCTGTGTTGAATCCTTTCCCTACGCTCAACCATTGGGATCAGTCTATATCAACATAGCTTGCCTTCATTTTGTGTTCATTATTATGTCGAGATTTTATCTTATTATCGGCTAATTTATGCTCGAAGTTCACTTTATTCTACCAACACTTTGTCGTCGTTCACAGCAACTTTGTGGATGCTGTCGTCATAGATGAGTGAAACTCTGGCCAATCAAATTTCCGATTGACTGCCTAGTCTGTAATTTTATACACGTTATTTCTCATAAAGAAAACCAATCCTTAGCAACAACGGGCGCCCCTAGGAGTAGGGGACGACTATGAATAGGTTGGAATTCATAGTCGGCCCCTACATCTAGGGGCGCCCATTGTTACCAAGGTAACAGTTGTTTGCATGTTATTTCCCATCAACGAAACAAATCCTTATCAACAACGAGCGCCCCTAGGACTAGGGGACTACTATGAATACTGAAGCATCAGACTCACAATTGTCCATAACGTCAGCATTGCCACGGTTGCTGTTGAATCTCTTTGTATGAGTCGTGAACGATAGGAAGTAACTGACAACTATGTAGCTGCACAGTGTAAGGAAGGCCCCCCCTCGTAAACACACGAGACTGGCCAGCTGAGAATGTCGTAACCACGCTCGAATTGTTATTGTTATATTGTTATACACGCGACGCGAGGAATTACGGAGGCTTTCGTAACACATTCCGCTCGCTCGGCCCGAATTATAAAAAGAAAGAGTCAATTCGAGTGAATTCCGTCCGTCCGTGAAGGTTTCGTTTCATTGTTTGGGTGAAAGCCTGCGGTGATGATGATGACGGGCGGGTTGCCTAACCTCCCCCCCTCGCCCCCCCTCTGTCGAGCACGTGCGTGCGGCCGCCATTACGCGCACGCCTTCCTGCCGGTATAGTAGTAGTTGTGTGTGACGACATCTTGTGTTACAATGTGTGATTGTTTCTAAACTAGAGTCCTCCTAACGTAACTTATAATATCTCGTGCCGGCCTCAGATCCTTGGGCTCTCGTGCACGCTGTTTCAACGAAAATTAACACATTTCTGCCGTTGTTAAGCACGTTTTTAACCAAACACAATCGATGGTGCATTCTTTTTTGAGAGATTTTGTTTGTAGATCTTGATAGTATAGTAATCCCAAGACTACCTTACACATGCTTTCGTCACAGGCGACGGGTTCGTAGCCAATCAGCGATCGCTATGTGCGCGGGTTTGTCTCGGGCGGTTCGCTGGTTGGCTACGAGTGCAGCCTCGCCTGTGACGAAAGCATATATGTAAGGTTATCTTGGGCCAAGTATAGTATCAATTTTGATAAGAATGACAGTGAAACTCGCGGAAAGGTTCGCCTGGTATAACCGCTTATGTATAATTTCGGTATTGACATTTCCACCTCCTCAATTAAAGGTCAGCTGCGGGTCAGTCAGCCCGTCAACGCCCAACGCTCTCTCGTGGAAGGAAAGTGAACCATTAGGACGGCCACTGTACGCCGACCAGTTTGTTGTTGTTATAGCGTGTAAACGTGGCCGGCCGGACAACATCGTGTTGTCACGGGTAAACACGAGGTTGTGTGTGGTTAGAATAGAACTAGTGACGTCATTGTTAGCGAGTAACCCGACACCTCGGGTTTATCTCTCACCTTGCCTGGCAAGCACACAATAGACGTAGTTCTTTCACACTTTCAAAGGATTCTTTGTAATACGTAGCTCGCCTACGATTGTATATTTTCTCGGCACATTAATTTTATGTTTTGGTATTGTTTTTATAAATTATAATACATAAAATTCCCTCATTGGTTACTTAACTATCAAAATTACAAAACAACATCTCGGCAGTGAAAGGGATTGTTATGAAAATTTACCTACTTGCAGAGGGGTGTCTAACTACGCATGGTATTAAGTACATTTGTCTCAAGCCTGCTCAAAAAGAATATACACACGTTTGAATTATGCAAATAAATTACTTTCGTCGAAAATGTTCGGCGAAGTAATACGGAGAATCTGTTAAAAATGGGTACATTATTTTTGAATCGGTTGGTGACGAATGTACTTAATACCATGCATAAATATGACATCCCTCTACAAGTAGGTATAAATATTTATAATAATCCTACTATTAGTTTAAGAGTAATTGGTTGACGGCCAATACATCTGTTTCTGTCTCCTACTGCCGAACGCTCTTAAAAACCAACCAAGCACAATTCAAATTTGACTATTAGTTTTTAAATGTGTATCGATTATCGTATACTTTGTTAATAAGTATAAGCAGGACGTACGTTGTGTTAGTTAGTAAACAATTGACACGAACGTGCAGCCAACTATAATTTATGACCTCGTGTTGTTTATATGTACGGGAGATTTCTTTCATCTGTTAGTCGAGTCAAGTGCCAAACTATTCCAAGTGTATCGTGTTTAGGAATTAAGCGACGCGCGCGGTATGTAAAGTCACTACTACTGTTGTCGCCGGCAGCGCTCCTGACTCAGCGGGTTATTATTGTACTAACGACACTTCACTCATTCGATAGTCTCGTGCCGATCAAGATCATTATCTACCTTATCCCCTTATGGGCCGTTTACATACATGACTAGTGATTATTGACTAACCCTCGTGTCTAAGCCACAGACTTCTTTCATTGGCTGGGAGGGAGAATACTGGGCTCTGATTGGCTGTGACTAAGATTAGTCTTGACTTGACTAAGGAATTGAAATATGTTGAATTTCTTAGTCAAGTCAAGACAAACCTTAAGTCACAGCCAATCAGAGCGCAGTATTCTCACTCATAGCCAATGAAAGAAGCCTGTGGCTTAGACACGGGGGTTATAGTCAATAATCACTAGTCATTTATGTAAACGGCCCATTACACGCACGCTGTTTCAATCACACGTTCGTAAAGGCTGTCTTCCGCTAAGTAGTGTGCACAAGCCTCATTGGTCACGCCTACTGTGTGGTAGAAACCTCCAGGTATCCAATATACGGTTGTAAACGATCACTAATGGACCTGTTTGCAACTTTGGAAGTAGAAAGCTCAATTGATACCATTATATACCCGGCTGTTTCGTCAGCATTGGACCATTACGTTGGGATAGAGTTACTTTAAATAGCATTCGTGAGCCGTGATTTGAGCTCGGTTTCACTCGATTCTAATAAACGTTATGTTTCTTGAAATGTGTGAGCATTTTTAACATTGTTTTTGCTCGTGTATTGAAAAACCGTTTGAAATCGAAAGTTTTTGCAAAAAGTCATCTCCAGATTGTGTTTGTTGGAATAGAATCACGTCGATCGTTATCCTAATCGACACTCGAGTGGAGTCTTGTGCAATATAGTCAACTCACCCCACTTGACACACACACACACACAAAGCCAAGTGGCCGTCCTGTAATTCATTGTCAGCGGTCAGTTTATGCTATTGTGGACGAATTGTCTGTCCCAATTCATATCTCGCTGACGAAATTAGGTACTGGACGGTCGGCCTTTGTGTTTTCATTAGAGTCTGAAGGGTCAGGAATGAGAAATAAGTGGGCGATGGTTTGTAACATTATGGTCCGCCTTGTTTGGTCTTTAGGGATGTGTAGTTTCCAATATTATTTGGTGATATTTAGAGAGTATTAGTCTGTGGGTGTGTCCAAAAGCTAAAGAACGATTGCTTAACTGCTTATTACCCTAGCTTAGGACATACTTGTGATCTGTGAGCGGAGAGTCTTCAGTTGGGGCGTAGCACGACCACGTAGGATTCAAGGAGACTCAATTGTCCCATCAACCATTGTGCGGTAATAACAGTCAACTAACTAGCCGGACGTTTATCTCTAGACTTAACTTGATTTAGTTGAACGAGGTTGAAGATGCGGCGTGAATACATTGGTGGCCGGGTCCGCCCACGTCCCAATCAGTCGTAATCGAGAGTCCAAACAGCTCGATGATGACTACACCAAGAGCTTTGCACGTGGCAGCGTCCAGATCGCATAGGCCGCCGTCCACAATATAACAACCCTACTCTTGGGTGCCCAATGTGTCCCTCTTCAGGGCCCTCATTCCACTACGCAAGTTGCGCCCGGGTTACGGAATAGGGGGCGCAACTTTACAACCGGCTACAACCACAGCTAAAACTGTTCTGGAATGAGGGGAATTGTATATTGGGTATTTCGAAAGACAGATACGACTTTTTTTGTAATTCTCACCCCTCATCGTCTCGAATGGCATTATTGCAATAATAGAGACGTAAGCAAGAAGAATCCTCATCATGCGTACATGTTATTGTTGTTGTCTATCAATGAAAGAAGTATATACATAATTAAAGTGCGCGTTTGATGAGTTTTGTGAGCGAGTTTGCTGCTCTACTATAGTATAGTAGGTCCATAGCTGAGCTGTCGCGCTGTTCTCCACTGTAGCCAAGTGAGCCCCCTGACCCCAACACACTCACACCACTCACACTAACACACTAACACGCAGATAGGCGGGAGGACTTGCGTCATTGTTTTCGTCAATTCGACGTTTTTCTTGCGGTAGTATTGCCTCATTCTGTGATGCCAGTGTTCTGTGTTCTGCATGTGCTTTGTATGGAGTTGGCACTTTCGCCAGGGGTGGGCAGCGTGTCGCACGTCCTCTGCCTCGTGGTCTAGAGTGGCCGGTAATATCAACACTCGTGATGGTAATACTTTATTAAATCATCTGTACAAAGCCCGAAGTTCTCGAGTAAACAAACTATGTACATAGTAACTTTCACATAATCAAGTGAAAATTGGAAATAATTAATCAGTACGATATATTTTTCCTGATAGAATGTATAGATGTGAAAAGAAAACGATCATAAAAAATGAATAACATAGTTTGCACATGTAATAGAGTGTCACCGCTTCGTATTGTGGCAACGAAGCCAAGTGAGACGATGAGTTGTGGTGTCCAAGCCGGGACTCGAACCTCGTAGGGGACACGAAATGGAGTGATATTGTCCGCCCACCACCAACAGCAGTGGGACCCAACCATGCACGCGGTATAGCGGACATACGCGGGATATTGAGGCAACGAAGCTAAGTGAGACGATGAGTTGTGGTGTCCAAGGCCGGGACTCGAACCTCGTACACACGAAATGGAGTGATATTGTCCGCCCACCACCAACAGCAGTGGGACCCAACCATGCACGCGGTATAGCGGACATACGCCTGATATTGTGGCAACGAAGCTAAGTGAGACGATGAGTTGTGGTGTCCAAGCCGGGACTCGAACCTCGTAGGGGACACGAAATGGAGTGATATTGTCTGCCCACCACCACACCCGTAGCAGGGTGACCCAACCGTGCACGCGGTATAGCGGACATACGCGGGATATTGAGGCAACGAAGCTAAGTGAGACGATGAGTTGTGATGTCCAAGCCGGGACTCGAACCTCGTAGGGGACACGAAATGGAGTGATATTGTATCACCACACAGCAGAGGGACCCAACCATGCACGCTGTATAGCGGACATACGCGAGACGTATTTATAGAATAATAAATCTGCCAAGATTCCTTGTGTTTCGCTGAATGAGAAGTAGACCTACTAAGCCGTGTGCATTGCATTGCGTGCGTGTGTCATGCACGCCACCCTTGCGACCGCGATGTTAGGTAACCAACTCGACTGTAGAGGGTGGTTGCCGTCTAGAAACGTCGGGGGTTTCTAGAGTGAAGTTGCTAAACAACACTAAACTGCACTAAACTATAAAAAGCAAAACAAAAGTGTTTTAAATTTGCTCGTGCTGACCAAACAGCTGAACCCAGTAGCGCACACTTATTTTCCTACTTCTCCAGTTTCCTACAATCTAATTGAAGCAGGTTCATTAGAGATAATTTACGATTTTGGATTATGGATAAAGGTCTCTCACACCAAGAAGTAAGATTGTGTCAGGGGAGTCAGGACCGCCCACAATTAGTTTCCAACTTAACAAGTGCGCGAATCACTAACGTTTCCCCCGATTATCTAGTACAATTTGGTTGCGTTAAGTTTTTTGACGGAAGCCTGCTTGCATGTTTTCTTGTACGTTACCGTCAAAAAAACTTACCGCAACCAAATTCTACTAGATAATCGGGAAAAACATCAGTGATTCGCGCTTATTAAGTTGGAAACTAAATGTGGGCGGTCCTGATACTATCTTAGGCCTAATTCTTGCTGTGAGAGGCCTTGACCTGTAAATTTGTAACACAGCCGGTGCTAACTTATGAGTCTTGTGCACTCTACTAACAAATGTGTGTAAGAACGTCAGGTATCTGTTGATTTCCGTTAAAACAGCGTGCATGAAGGGGGGGGGGGGGGGGGCGGCAATGAGGATCTGAGCTCGGTACGTTGGGGCCAGATCTCAATCATCATCATCATCATCTGTTGCCACGTCCGTCTCTGCGTTGGGTCGGCATTGAAGATAAGCCTCTCCATCTTCTTCTATCCTGCCACCACTCCTCAATCACTACAAATAAATTTAGTTGCTAGTTCAAGTAGTAACTTTATCGCGCCATAAAACTGAATATCTTCAGAGACCATCTAGAACAGTTTCTATTGGGTTGCATTATCATGTTGAAGAAGCTGCTGTTAATGTATAATATATAACGACTTGTTTTACTAACAATGTAACACTCGAAGCTGTGAGAGGCCATGTCGTCTTTTCCCGCGCTTTTATTGTGAAACCACCTGTGACCAAACAACCGCGTAATTAAATAGTAGCCCACGTGTATTAGGGTGTATTACGTTATACTACTTCCTACCTGTTGTAATTGCCTCATCCGATGAATGAAAACAATTAGCCTTCATATAACAATGGCCCATTCAGATGTTATAGCTGTACACACTAGGTGGTCTGGGCTAGGGCGCCCGCCCGGCTAGCGGAGGACCCGGGTTCCGTTCCCGGTCGGGGTCGGGATGTTTAATACTTATGTCCACCCACACGAGCGCGATACTTACAATTAAGCGTTAAGTTCTCTTCATTGGTCAATTGTTGTCAATTTCGCAGAGAAAATAATGGAAAGTTAATATCTAGCCCCGCTATACTCTAAAAACAGTTGGTATTTAAAGGTAATTTTAAATTTGCGAACACATAACCTTACATTTGCACGCTTTTCGTGTCGATAAACTGTCGACATCGAAACGAAATTGATCAACTTCGATCGATCATTGATGTATTTGCAAATCATCATGTATGTGATCGAAGTGCCCGTGTGGCCCCCCCGCCTGGGCCCGGGGTAGAGTGTGACTCTGCCAGTCGTAAGACATGACCTGGTCGTTGAGTAGTACTGACATCGTGTTCCTTGTTGTTTACAGAGCGAGGCCTGGCTGCGAGGACCGAGAAGTCTCTGCCTCAAGCGGAGTGAATATGGCTTCGGCTTCACGTTGCGCCACTTCATTGTCTACCCGCCCGAGTCGTTCTCGGTAAGAATCTTTTACTTACTTAAATATCTCGTACTTAAGTATCTCGTACTTAAGTATCTCGTACTTCAGTATCTCGCTCGTACTTAAGTATGAATTTATATTAAGTACTTAAGAAATTTATAGTAAGTAGTCCGTTCGGATCCCTACATTTACTGTTGCCTTTGCGCATGGAGTCTCTCATGCCGGGTAGATACCCAACACTATGTTAATAACTCACTCTTCTCTGCGGTCTGTATCGCTACTTGTTGTACCGGACACTTTGCAATGTAGGAGGCCACATGGCCACCTATCTTCCGTTCGGATCCCTACATTTACTGTAGTGTAGTGTAGTGTAGTGTAGTGTCGTGATAGAGTAAGACAAATTTGGATCAGATCCCTAATCGTAGTTTTGTAAGGGCTCTTCAAACGTATCTCTTGTTTTAAAATCGGTAGAGAGACCGATCGGTAAGAACGAATCTACGAACGGGAATAAACTGTCTTTGCGTATGGAGTCTCTCACGCCGGGTAGAGAACCAACACTATGTCAATAACTCACTCTTCTCTGCGGTCTGTATTACTACTTGTTGTACCGGACACTTTGCAGTGTAGGAGGCCACTGGCCACCTATCCTCCGTTCCGATCCGTACATTTACTGTTGCCTTTGCGTATGGAGTCTCTCACGCCGGGTAGAGAACCAACACTATGTCAAAAACTCACTCCTCTCTGTGGTCTCTGTTGCCATTGCGTATGGAGTCTCTCGCGTCGGGTAGAGAACCAACACTATGTCAGTAACGCACTCTTCTCTGTGGTCTCTGTTGCCTTTGCGTATGGAGTCTCTCACGCCGGGTAGAGAACCAACACCATGTCAATAACTCACTCTTCTCTGTGGTCTCTGTTGCCTTTGCGTATGGAGTCTCTCGCGTCGGGTAGAGAACCAACACTATGTCAATAACTCACTCTTCTCTGTGGTCTCTGTTGCCTTTGCGTATGGAGTCTCTCACGCCGGGTAGAGAACCAACACCATGTCAATAACTCGCTCTTCTCTGTGGTCTCTGTTGCCTTTGCGTATGGAGTCTCTCACGCCGGGTAGAGAACCAACACCATGTCAATAACTCACACTTCTCTGCGGTCTCTGTTGTCTTTGCGTATGGAGTCTCTCACGCCGGGTAGAGAACCAACTCTATGTCAATAACTCACTCTTCTCTGTGGTCTCTGTTATCTTTGCGTATGGAGTCTCTCACGCCGGGTAGAGAACCAACACCATGTCAATAACTCACTCTTCTCTGTGGTCTCTGTTGCCTTTGCGTATGGAGTCTCTCACGCCGGGTATAGAACCAACACTATGTCAATAACTCACTCTTCTCTGTGGTCTCTGTTGCCTTTGCGTATGGAGTCTCTCACGTCGGGTAGAGTCCCAACACCATGTCAATAACTCACTCTTCTCTGTAGTCTCTGTTGCCTTTGCGTATGGAGTCTCTCACGCCGGGTAGAGAACCAACTCTATGTCAATAACTCACTCTTCTCTGTGGTCTCTGTTGCCTTTGCGTATGGAGTCTCTCACGCCGGGTAGAGAACCTACACTATGTCAATAACTCACTCTTCTCTGTGGTCTCTGTTGCCTTTGCGTCTCGCGTCGGGTAGAGGGCCAACACTATCTCAATAACTCACTCTTCTCTGTGGTCTCTGTTGCCTTTGCATATGGAGTCTCTCACGTCGGGTAGAGAACCAACTCTATGTCAATAACTCACTCTTCTCTGTGGTCTCTGTTGCCTTTGCGTATGGAGTCTCTCACGCCGGGTAGAGAACCAACACTATGTCAATAACTCACTCTTCTCTGTGGTCTCTGTTGCCTTTGCGTATGGAGTCTCTCACGCCGGGTAGAGAACCAACACTATGTCAATAACTCACTCTTCTCTGTGGTCTCTGTTGCCTTTGCGTCTCGCGTCGGGTAGAGGGCCAACACTATGTCAATAACTCACTCTTCTCTGTGGTCTCTGTTGCCTTTGCATATGGAGTCTCTCACGCCGGGTAGAGAACCAACACTATGTCAATAACTCACTCTTCTCTGTGGTCTCTGTTGCCTTTGCGTATGGAGTCTCTCACGCCGGGTAGAGAACCAACACCATGTCAATAACTCACTCTTCTCTGTGGTCTCTGTTGCCTTTGCGTATGGAGTCTCTCACGCCGGGTAGAGAACCAACACTATGTCAATAACTCACTCCTCTCTGTGGTCTCTGTTGCCATTGCGTATGGAGTGTCTCACGCCGGATAGAGAACCAACACCATGTCGATAACTCAATCTTCTCTGTGGTCTCTGTTGCCTTTGCGTATGGAGTCTCTCGTGCCGGGTAGAGTGCCAACACTATGTCAATAACTCACTCTTCTGTGTGGTCTCTGTTGCCTTTGCGTATGGAACCTCTCACGCCGGGTAGATACCAAACACCATGTCGATAACTCACTTTTCTCTGTGGTCTCTGTTGCCTTTGCGTATGGAGTCTCTCACGCCGGGTAGAGAGCCAACACTGTGTCAATAACTCACTCTTCTCTGTGGTCTCTGTTGCCTTTGCGTATGGAGTCTCTCGCGCCGGGTAGAGAACCAACACCATGTCAATAACTCACTCTTCTCTGTGGTCTCTGTTGTCTTTGCGCATGGAGTCTCTCACGTCGGGTAGAGAACCAATACTATGCCAATAACTCACTCTTCTCTGTGGTCTCTGTTGCCTTTGCGTATGGAGTCTCTCACGCCGGGTAGATACCAACACCATGTCAATAACTCACTCTTCTCTGTGGTCTCTGCTGCCTTTGCGTATGGAGTCTCTCACGTTGGGTAGAGTGTCAACACTATGCCAATAACTCACTCTTCTCTGTGGTCACTGTTGCCTTTGCGTATGGAGTCTCTCACGTCGGGTAGAGTCCCAATACTATGTCAATAACTCGCTCTTCTCTGTGGTCTCTGTTGTCTTTGTGTATGGAGTCTCTCACGTCGGGTAGAGTCCCAATACTATGTCAATAACTCACTCTTCTCTGTGGTCACTGTTGCCTTTGCGTATGGAGTCTCTCGCGTCGGGTAGAGAACCAACACTGTGTCAATAACTCACTCTTCTCTGTGGTCTCTGTTGCCTTTGCGTATGGAGTCTCTCGCGCCGGGTAGAGAACCAACACCATGTCAATAACTCACTCTTCTCTGCGGTCTCTGTTGCCTTTGCGTATGGAGTCTCTCACTGCGGGTAGAGGACCAACACCATGTCAATAACTCACTCTTCTCTGCGGTCTCTGTTGCCTTTGCGTATGGAGTCTCTCGCGCCGGGTAGAGAACCAACACCATGTCAATAACTCACTCTTCTCTGTGGTCTCTGTTGCCTTTGCGTATGGAGTCTCTCGCGCCGGGTAGAGAACCAACACCATGTCAATAACTCACTCTTCTCTGCGGTCTCTGTTGCCTTTGCGTATGGAGTCTCTCGCGTCGGGTAGAGAACCAACACCATGTCAATAACTCACTCTTCTCTGTGGTCTCTGTTGCCTTTGCGTATGGAGTCTCTCGCGTCGGGTAGAGAACCAACACTATGTCAATAACTCACTCTTCTCTGTGGTCACTGTTGCCTTTGCGTATGGAGTGTCTCGCGTCGGGTAGAGAACCAACACCATGTCAATAACTCACTCTTCTCTGTGGTCTCTGTTGCCTTTGCGTATGGAGTCTCTCGCGCCGGGTAGAGGGCCAACACCATGTCAATAACTCACTCTTCTCTGCGGTCTGTATCACTACTTGTTGTACCGGACACTTTGCAATGTAGGAGGCCACAGGCCGCCTATCTTCCCTACATTTACTGTTGCCTTTGCGTATGGAGTCTCTCGCGCCGGGTAGAGAACCAACACCATGTCAATAACTCACTCTTCTCTGTGGTCTCTGTTGCCTTTGCGTATGGAGTCTCTTGCTGTGGGTAGAGTGTCAACACCGTGTGTTGTGTCGCGCAGGTGTGGGAGGGTCTGGGCTCGCCGAGAACGGTGGACCCCGCCCAGCCGATGGACACCATCTTCGTGAAGCAGGTCCACGCCGACAGCCCGGCCAGCGAGGCGGGACTCAGCACGGGAGACCGCATCGTCGGCGTCAACGGACACAACGTCGCCGGCTTCCCCTACTCGCAGGTGGTGCAGCTGATACAGCACAGCGAGGCGTTCCTGCGTCTGGCCGTCGTGCCCCGCGAGAGAGACCTGTTGCAGCTGGTGAGTCCAGACAGTCTTTCTGCGGTCCTTGAAACTGTCCTTGAAAAGCTATAGGAATAGCAGCACTTTCCTAAAAACTCCCTTAAAAAATAACAAAAAACAAAAGCGTCTGTACTGTGACTGTCCCCGTTTAAAGGCGTAAAAGTAATTGCCCCCCTACGTTCCAACGTGTAATAATGTGAGTGAATGAATCATCTACTTTGTTTGCAAATTTACCTGGAATGTCTTTTTGCACTCTCGATATTAGATTGCACTGTGAAGTGTGGTGATGACCTGATAATATCGCTCGGCTCGATGTCTGGGCACTACATTCACCTTTAAATGCGTCCAGTAGGTTTAATTGAACATAATTGGGCAGTCCTAATCTATATTGTTCCCTTCTTCCGTAGTATAATGTCTAGATGTGTTAATGTGTTAGGCTGTTTGTCGGCTTGGCAAACGGGGGGCAAACGTGGTGGAGGGGAATGTCATAGCGACGTGTGTTTTGTGCGCGCAGTACTTTGGCGCGACCGCCCACAACCCCGAGACGAACCAGCGACCCCGTCTGAGGTCGCCGGACAAGCAGGCGTCCGCGTTACCGGTCCCGGTGCACCGGATACACTCAGCCCCTCACCGGCAGCTGGACAACACTACGCACCTCGCCAAGGTACGTACGATGCTGCCTCACATCGTGTGACGTGTGTAGTAGAGTTTATTTATTTTAGCTTTCGCTAATTACATAGATACACTTTGGATACAATGTACAGTAGAATATCAAAATTACAATGAAAATAAAAAAAATACATACACTTAAACAAAATAATAAAAGATAGAGATTTAAATTTGTAATAACTTACATATTAGTTATATGGGTATTTATTCTTAAGAAAGTTGATGCATTCGGCTTTGTACGTATTGACATTTTTAATGAGTTTAGTGGTAAGTGGAAGACTATTGTAAAGTTTGATGCCGTTTATAAAAATAGATTTTTGGTTACAAGTCTTGTACTGTAATTTTAGGTGGAAATCATTTGCGTGTCTAGTTTTGTAGTTATAAGTTTTGTAGTTAGGACGCGGTAATGTCATGATTGTGTGCGTGTTGTGTCTGCAGGCGATCAAGCAGCGTCAGTCCCTGGACAACGCGCCCGTCAAGCCCCGCCTCTCTCTGGCCGGCCCCACCCCCCGCTACCGCCACCCCCAGGGGCGGCGAGCCAGCGAGGGGAACAACGCGCTCAAGAGAGACGCGATCTACGACAACGGCCGGCTGACCTGGGACGAGGGGGCGCCGCACAGTGAGTACACTTTGGCCTCCACTCTCTTAACACTCCAGCACTCCAGCACTCCAGCACTCTAACACTCCACACTCGGACACTCCACACTCCACACTCTAACACTCCAGCCTCCAACACTCCAGCCTCCAACACTCCAGCACTCCAGGACTCTAACACTCCACACTCTAACACTCCACACTCCACACTCTACCACTCCAGCCTCCAACACTCCAGCCTCCAACACTCCAGCCTCCAACACTCCAGCACTCCAGCACTCCAGCACTCCAGCACTCTAACACTCCACACTCGGACACTCCACACTCCACACTCTAACACTCCACCCTCCAACACTCCAGCCTCCAACACTCCAGCACTCCAGGACTCTAACACTCCACACTCTAACACTCCACACTCCACACTCTACCACTCCAGCCTCCAACACTCCAGCCTCCAACACTCCAGCCTCCAACACTCCAGCACTCCAGCACTCCAGCACTCTAACACTCCACACTCGGACACTCCACACTCCACACTCTAACACTCCACCCTCCAACACTCCAGCCTCCAACACTCCAGCACTCCAGGACTCTAACACTCCACACTCTAACACTCCACACTCCACACTCTACCACTCCAGCCTCCAACACTCCAGCCTCCAACACTCCAGCCTCCAACACTCCAGCACTCCAGCACTCCAGCACTCTAACACTCCAGCACTCCAGCACTCCAGCACTCTAACACTCCACACTCTAACACTCCACACTCCACACTCTAACACTCCAGCCTCCAACACTCCAGCCTCCAACACTCCAGCACTCCAGCACGCCAGCACTCTAACACTCCACACTCTAACACTCCAGCACTCCACACTCTAACTCTCCACAATCCACACTCCGGCACTCCGGCATTCCAGCACTCCACACTCTAACACTCCACACACTAACACTCCAGCACTCCACACTCTAGCACTCCACACTCTAACACTCCAGCACTCCACACTCTAATACTCCACAATCCACACTCCGGCATTCCAGCACTCCACACTCTAACACTCCAGCACTCCACACTCTTAACACTCCACAATCCACACTCCGGCATTCCGGCATTCCAGCACTCCACACTCTTAACACTCCAGCACTCCACACTCTAACACTCCACAATCCACACTCCACCACTCCGGCACTCCACACTCTTAACACTCCAGCACTCCTTTTGATGGATCTCCACTTACATTCGACAATTGATGGCAAAAATATCATAAAATTGTATTTTAATTAAGCCTCGGTTAAATTTAATAATCAATCTAGTGAAAATATTATCGAATTGCATTTGAAATCCTTGTTATTGACCTCTGAACCGTAGTTCCCTTTCCATTACAACAGCGTGAGCAGATTGTCGTGGTACGATTGGTAAATTCAAACTGTCGATTGACCTGACGAATTATCAAATGTGAGGATGAAATCGATCATGGTCGTTGAGAGAAACAACTGTATTGGAGTCCGAATGTGGACTGGTAACCGTGGTGTGAGGTACCTACTGTACTATGTCCTTGGTGTGTAGTACTGTACAGTGCTCTGAGAGCTGTATGTGTGGCGTGTGTGTTTGCAGGGGAGGAGATGGTGGTGAACCGTGGCGGGGGTGGCACCAGGCCCGTGGCGCGTAGTACTGTACTATGTCCTGTATGGCGTGTGTGTTTGCAGGGGAGGAGATGGTGGTGAACCGTGGCGGGGGTGGCACCAGGCCCGTGGCGCGTAGTACTGTACTATGTCCTGTATGGCGTGTGTGTTTGCAGGGGAGGAGATGGTGGTGAACCGTGGCGGGGGTGGCACCAGGCCCGTGGCGCGTAGTACTGTACTATGTCCTGTATGGCGTGTGTGTTTGCAGGGGAGGAGATGGTGGTGAACCGTGGCGGGGGTGGCACCAGGCCCGTGGCGCGTAGTACTGTACTATGTCCTGTATGGCGTGTGTGTTTGCAGGGGAGGAGATGGTGGTGAACCGTGGCGGGGGTGGCACCAGGCCCGTGGGGCGTACGGCAGGGACGCCCACAGACAGCGACATGAGCGACAGTTCAAACAGCCTCTACTACCAGAGTGAGTGAACGCACAGTCCACACACATACAATACACACCCTACACACTCTTGTATTTATTTGCTTAATGTTGACCCCTCACACGATGCGCTTGGCGCACCTTACAAGTCATTTCTTGTAATTACACTAACTAGAGAGATATAGAGTAAGGTAAGTAACTGGACCCCTATTCGGTAACTGTTTTATGAAACTCCCGATACCGATTCGGGCCGCTATGGGTCGAAAGCGGGCGAGAGCGATTATGTAACTTTTTTATGCCCGATACCGCCAAATTTAACCCGGAATGGAAGCGTAAAACCCGATACGGATTCGGCACCTCTTTCTAGGCCGATATGCGTGTTAAACGTTGTTTTTAGCTTATTAACATTTGTTTTCAGCGAAAATTAGGAGACGATTTAGATTCTAACGAAGAAATATTGTACGTCGTAAGTTGAAATTCTTTTCTATACTGTATTTAATATTATTTTGTTGAGGTTATGTCAAACTATACACGTATTTACTGACTTAGCTTTAAATTAATATTCAATGCAGGTCTAGGCCTAAATATCCCCTCCCCCTAAAGGTCGTATGTCTAGGCCTAGACCTTCACAGCGTTAGCCCTACTCATATGTACACATAGTGGCAGCAGAATGCTAGGCCTAGTATGTTTTAAACAACACTGAACAACGTTTTCAGTCGATGGCATTTTGAGGTTATAAACAAAAACAAAAGACGATCACAACATGACTTGTGCGAACTGCACATCATGACTTGTGCGAACTGCGAAGCACTCGGAAAAGCTGAGTTTCTGATTGGTTACGACTTCGGCAGCTCCGTCTCTGTGTGATTTCCTCGGCTCGGCACGGCACGGCAGTCCCATATCGGCCTACCCATATCGGACTACGCTATAGAATAGCTATTTTTTTATTTTCGCGCTAGACCCGCTATGGGAACGACTAATATACTCGCTTTGGAATCGGCACGGATCCATATCGGGAAATTACAGAATAGGGGTCCTGGTACAACAGATTCAATTCTCACTCAAAATGGACTATTAGATACATTCTGGTGGCAAAAAAATAAACTGTTATGAGGAGGGAGTTTAGCTGTCAATTTGTTCATTGTTATTTTATTGTTAATTCATCAGTGATGTAAAAAGGAGGTTGCTTATTGTTGTAGGGTCTTTCTTAACAATCTGTAATTGAATAGAAAGCGTTGTCTTGTCAAGTAGGAGTGTCTAGTGTGACAGGTGAAGAGTGTTTATTTATTTATTTATTCAATATTTCACTTACAGCGTATTCTGCCATTTAGCGTGAAATAATAAACCTAACAATAAAAACACAGAAACAAGCACAAAGAACACACATTACACGTGTGTCTGTGTCTGACAGGTGGCAGCAGCCTGGACGCGGGACGGAGACAGTCCACGGAGCTGACCGACAGCAAGGACAGCCTCAGCTCGTTTGACTCGACCACGTCAACGCTGACCGGCCAGGACCAGAGTAGCGACGACTCGCTGATCATGAGCCGGATACGCAAGAGCTTCGAGCAGAAGGAGGAGTTCTTGAGGAGGCCCAACCAGCCCATCGTTTACAACCTGGGTGAGGATCCGCTACGTAGTAGACATGACCATGATTTGAGCTCTTCCGCTCTGTTACATAGCATTTATATTATAGCATTTACCAGGTATAATATTGCACGATATTACAGCTTATTAATAGTACAGTACATCACAATACTTAGGTAGGAACTTATACCATATGTTGCTCAGATGAAATAAATTGATAAAGATAATAAAAGGTAAATAATAGCGTAAAAGAGTACAATAAGGTATAGAATATTATAGTAGGGCCTATACTTTGCAATAGGCCTACGTCTGTTTCCAACCTAATCGGGTCAGGCAGGCTCCATAGGCCCGGGATTCACAAGAGATATTAGGTTAGTCTAGTCCTGCAGTTGTGACCAGAAACAGACTTGTGAATTTCCTAGAAACCATGGACGTTCTTCAGCACGCTACACTTAAGACCGTGCGAGTCGGGTGCGGACACCTGCAGCGATGCGCTTGAGCACAAACGACGAGTTTACCGTCTTACGCTGTGCTCTAAACACATGGAATGTTACTCAAAATATAATTATTCCCCAGAGAGTTGTATGCGCTTTCTTGTGGATATCGTATTTTTCGATTAAAAAACCAATGCTTAACGTGCTGTGATTTAAAGTTTACGATGTGTCTGGCGTGTACTCTGCATTGGATTGGCATTGAAGATAGGCCTCTCCATCTTCTCCAGTCTTCCCATCACTCTTCCCTTTTCCTCCTTGCTGTTCCACCGCCTTCCTTACGCTGTCCTGCCTCAACAATGATAATCTAAAAGAATGCAGTACCGGAACTAATGTGTTGTGTCTCGTACTGCTCAGGTCCCGAGCACGTAGCGGCCGTCCCGCCCATCAGAGAGTTCTACGCGAGGCCTCAGAAGCTGCAGAAGGCCGTGTGGCCTCCCAACAACCCGGTGCCCAGGACCGGTAGTCCGGCGCGAACCGGGGACAAACCGGCCAACCGGAACCTCCGCAGGGTCAGGTCGGAGCTCGACTCGGACCGAGACTCATCCAGGTGAGCATCTCGTTTACTATGTGTCTGAGTCACCGCTTACAAACAGTTTTAAATTGTAGATAATTTTTTTTGTACAATGAAATGTCATTTAAAACTTTTTTCCAATGGACTAGCTTTGAGTATATAGACAGGATAGAGGGGAAGCGCCAATGGCTGTTTGTCAACCGTCTCGTACAGATAGTACATATTCGCCCGCGTGGTGACAGAGCGTCATTGATTGGTACGTATTGGCCGCACTATCGTACTGGGCAAACTTATACTCCCCTACTAGCGTGAGTGGAGCTGTACGAGGTGGTAGACAAATGCCACTAGTGTTGGCTCTCTACCTAACGTAAAGTAGTTTTATACGCAAAGGTACTTTTTTTTTTTTACCTATGCAGAGATGGCTTCCTCAGGCATTCCTCTTCCTCGCTATCCAATATAAAATAGCTTCTTTTTCTGACCTGCCCATTTCATTGGCTAGCTCTGAAAAGTGTTTAACTGAACAGATACATACTTGATGAGCCAATTCCTCCAATGTGCTCTAACCAACGGTGACTATAGTGTTTATCCTCCTCCTGACCTAGCTTGCGGCTGCTTAACTTGGGTGCTTGTACGGCTAAATCATGTGCGTTGCTCTGAATGTTGTAGGTCCAACGACCGCACCTCTCCAGACCCCAACGAGCTACAGCCCAGGGGTCAGTTCGTCTACGGCGGACAAGTCACAAACGTTCCTAACTCGAATCTCAACCAACTGGCTCAGGACGCGTTCCGTCCACCCCCCAACTCTACTAACCCCGCTGGGTGAGTAGGCGACTTCTTTACAGACTTTTGAGGGGTTCAACTTTCTCTAGACGTGTGTTTTTATAACATTAAAGGTAAATAATCTAACATTTACTTTTAGAAAACTTAGCATTTATTAGTATTTACAAATAAATTGATAAAAACTTTCAACTAAGTACAAATATAGACTGGATTAACTTGCATTAAGTTTAAGTGCAAAATTGAACTTTTTGAAATCATTTTCTGTACCATGAACTGACTGATTGTGAGAAACTTTGTGAACATTACGATACATAATTTAGTAAAAGAAAAGAGAGTGAACTTGAAGAGGACATGACAGGCCTGGCAAGCCGGTGTTAGGAGCTCTTGAAGTGCCCTAGAATCCTGGTGGCTATGGCCACCCCCTGACCTAACTTAAGTTGGAAACAGGAGCCAGATATATATACATGTATAAACAAACACAAACAAAAATCATCATAACAGTTCCCTCTACATCCGTCTACGTGAGCACTGACTAGCTGTTTGACCTCTCACATCCTACCCTATAAACATAGCGAATTCCAAGCCGCACACGTAGTCTGGCGCTATTAAACGCGTGCAAAGTAACATGTCGTGTCTTGTCTTGGCCCCCGCAGAGTCCCACACAGACAACAGCAGCAGCAGCAGAGACACTTTGTCACGACGCTCGCCCGGATACACGAGAACCTGCCCGACAGTTCGCCCTCGCCCAGCCACAGCGACGAGGCTCCGTCTCCGCCCTCGGACCAGTACGCCCGCTCTCTCTCGTCGCCCTCGGACCAGTACGCCCGCGCTCTCTCATCGCCCACAGACAACAGGTGAGTCCGTCTGGCGGGCGGTAAAGTTGGATGACAACCAGTACTCGAAATCATTGATCGACATTCGGCACTCTTTACAGCAATGTCTGTTTATATTCTTAATTGTAATTATCATCATCATCATCATCATCATCATCATCTGTTGCCACGTCCAACTCTGCGTTGTGTCGGCATCGAAGATAAGCCTCTCCATCGTCTTCTATCCTGCCACCACTCTTCCCCCTCAACTACATTCCAGTCCCCTCCTCGCATTTCCACATCCTTCCTCACTCACTTTGTCGTGGTCTTTCTCTCGTTCTTCTACCTGGAATCTCGAGTTCCAGCATTCTCGGCATTCTTTATAATGTTATGAATAAAAAGATGAAAATTAATACTACGGTAATAAATGTAATGGGTTTTCCTTCCACTACCCTACTCACTTCAATTTTGATAGATCAAGTCCTCGATATACCGAGCTGAGCCCCAATTTCGCAAAATTCTGTAGTACCCTCACTAAATCCACGTACGTCAGTTGTTGGTTCAGCTTAATGTGATGTCTGTGTGTTAGATTACCTAGTCCAGATGTGCCCATATACTGTCAAAGACTACATGGACTTTTAGTTTTAATTTAGTTTTAATTGACGCATCCTATGACTAATGTATTTATCTATGTATAAATGCCATATGTTCTATTGAATAAAGATTATTATTATTATTATTATTATTATTATTATTATTATTATTATTATTATTATTATTATTATTATTATTATTATTATTAGATACGGCCCCCACACGGAGCGGGTACAGATAGTGTCGCGGCGGGCCAGACAGTTTGAGACTGGCCAGCTGGAGGAGGAGGAAGACAGGACGGACTTCTACCGCAGCGAGCTGGCCCGACTGTCCGCCAAGAGGAGCGTGCCCACTGTCGCGCTCAGGACCAAGGAGTTCGAGTCCAGGGGTGACCAGGCGGACAGGCGCGGCCACAGGGAGAGCCGGTCGCTGGAGGGGACAGGTGAGACAGTCTTGCCAGTCACTCATTTCATTACCAAAATAGGCTAAATCCACCAAAAAAAAATATTTATGAACATACAAAACATAAATGTAAAGTGTACATAAAAAAAATCTGAAAACTTAATTTAATATATTGTGTTATAGGATGTTTTTTTTTATTAGTGTTTCAACACGAATGGCTCAAAACGTACAAGGATTGAATGATTTTGTTCCCTTCTTTGAGATGACATCAATATCCAAATTTGTGCGGGGCGGCAGTGCTGTTCTATTGATAATCTTCAAAAAAGGATTAAAAATCTATAACGTTTGCTAGCTTAGGCATGGCTTAGAGGCCGACTGTGAATCTATGGACCTAAGGTTGGAATTCATAGTCGGCCCCTACACCTAGGGGCACCCATTGTTGCAATTGATTTGTTTTGTTTATGGGAAATAACATGCAAACAATTGTTACCTTGGTAACAATGGGCGCCCCTAGGTGTAGGGGCCGACTATGAATTCCAACCTAAGTCTCTCATAGGTCGATGAAATGATACGTCCAAATACAACCCCAACGAGTGTTTAGTAGATCACTGAGTCCCGTCTGGCTCTCAGGTCCCGCGATCCCGTACGGTTCCGGTAACCGCGTCGTCCTCATCGGAACTAAGAACCTTCATTGCGAGCCGCCCGCAGACTTCCGCCCCGAGACTCGAGGTAGCGTCCGTGTGTTGTTGTGTTGGTAGCATTGCCGTGCCGTTCTCCTTGATGTTTGTGTTGGTAGCATTGCCGTGCGGTTGTGTGTGTATCCGTGTGTTGTGTTGGTAGCATTGCCGTGCGGTTCTCCTTGATGTTTGTGTTGGTAGCATTGCCGTGCGGTTGTGTGTGTAGCGTTATCGTTGTTGTCTGTTGTAATAGTTTATTGTTCCCGAGATCTTCTATTTCCTACGTAGAGCATTGCATGTTACTTTGAGAGTGATCAATCGTCGTGCATGATTGTTGTTAATAATAATAATAATGTGATTTGACTTAACAATTTATATGGGCCAGGTGTAAAATGATGTTCATAAGAAAAACAAGCAGGAAGGTTAGGTAAAAGCATGTAGTGCTATGCTTCACTGGCTGGTACTGACGTTGGTTACACCCTGGGTAAAAACCATCCCAATCCCAGTACTATATGTTGACTTGTATTGAATGTTTTCTGGCCCGACATTGATGAATTCCAAATTCTAGTCATTTTTCTTCATCATTAGTCATTACCTACCTATATACTGTATCCTTGTTTCCTGTCTCTGGCAGTCGGTTTGGCTCCAACAGGCTTCCTTATTATCTTCCCATGCTCTTCTCTCTTCCACATTCCTCATCTGCTCTTCTCCCTTCCACATCCTTCATCTGCTCTCCTCTCTTCTGCCGGTCTCGTCCACATCCGTCATCTACTCTCCTCTCTTCTGTCGGTCTCTTCCACATCCGTCATCTGCTCTCCTCTCTTCTGCCGGTCTCTTCCACATCCTTCATCTGCTCTCCTCTCTTCTGCCGGTCTCGTCCACATCCGTCATCTACTCTCCTCTCTTCTGTCGGTCTCTTCCACATCCGTCATCTGCTCTCCTCTCTTCTGCCGGTCTCTTCCACATCCTTCATCTGCTCTCCTCTCTTCTGCCGGTCTCTCCCACATCCGTCATCTGCTCTCCTCTCTTCTGTCGGTCTCTTCCACATCCTTCATCTGCTCTCCTCTCTTCTGCCGGTCTCTCCCACATCCGTCATCTACTCTCCTCTCTTCTGCCGGTCTCTTCCACATCCTTCATCTGCTCTCCTCTCTTCTGCCGGTCTCTTCCACATCCTTCATCTGCTCTCCTCTCTTCTGCCGGTCTCTTCCACATCCGTCATCTGCTCTCCTCTCTTCTGCCGGTCTCTTCCACATCCTTCATCTGCTCGCCTCTCTTCTGCCGGTCTCTTCCACATCCTTCATCTGCTCTCCTCTCTTCTGTCAGTCTCGTCTACATCCTTCATCTGCTCTCCTCTCTTCTGTCAGTCTCGTCTACATCCTTCATCTGCTCTCCTCTCTTCTGTCAGTCTCGTCTACATCCTTCATCTGCTCTCCTCTCTTCTGCCGGTCTCTTCCACATCCTTCATCTGCTCTCCTCTCTTCTGTCAGTCTCGTCTACATCCTTCATCTGCTCTCCTCTCTTCTGCCGGTCTCTCCCACATCCGTCATTTACTCTCCTCTCTTCTGCCGGTCTCTTCCACATCCTTCATCTGCTCTCCTCTCTTCTGCCGGTCTCTTCCACATCCTTCATCTGCTCTCCTCTCTTCTGCCGGTCTTGTCCACATCCGTCATCTACTCTCCTCCCTTCTGCCGGTCTCTTCCGCATCCGTCGTCTACTCGCCTCTCTTCTGTCGGTCTCTCCCAAATCCTTCTTCTGCTCTCCTCCCTTCTGCCGGTCTCTTCCACATCCCTCATCTGCTCTCCTCTCTCCCACATCCTTCATCTGCTCTCCTCTCTTTTGCCGGTCTCTGCCACATTCCTCATGTTTCCTCCTCTCTTCCACCGGTATCTGTCTCCCCTGTCTCCTTCCATCTAATCCTTGTCCTTCCTGTGCGCCTCCTTCCTGACACCCTGACAGTCACGTCGTACATAACGCTGACGGAGAGTTTGGACGTTACGCAGACGCCGCGCTGCCCTCGTGTCTACGCGCTCGCTCCAACTCTGCAGAGTCGTGGGCGGCGGCGCTGGGAACGCCCAGGAACGTCCGCGGAACGCTCGACTGGCCGCTGGACCGCAAGGATAGCGACGAGCCGGCGCGGCACAAGGCCGTGAGGCAGGACTCCTACCTTGCCGCGTGCCGCACTCCCGTCAATACAGGTGGGTCTCATCCGCACTCCTACCTTGCCGCGTGCCGCACTCCCGTCAATACAGGTGGGTCTCATCCGCACTCCTACCTTGCCGCGTGCCGCACTCCCGTCAATACAGGTGGGTCTCGTCCGCACTCCTACCTTGCCGCGTGCCGCACTCCCGTCAATACAGGTGGGTCTCATCCGCACTCCTACCTTGCCGCGTGCCGCACTCCCGTCAATACAGGTGGGTCTCGTCCGCACTCCTACCTTGCCGCGTGCCGCACTCCCGTCAATACAGGTGGGTCTCATCCGCACTCCTACCTTGCCGCGTGCCGCACTCCCGTCAATACAGGTGGGTCTCATCTGCACTCCTACCTTGCCGCGTGCCGCACTCCCGTCAATACAGGTGGGTCTCATCCGCACTCCTACCTTGCCGCGTGCCGCACTCCCGTCAATACAGGTGGGTCTCGTCCGCACTCCTACCTTGCCGCGTGCCGCACTCCCGTCAATACAGGTGGGTCTCATCCGCACTCCACACGTCCGCACATTCCACCGGCATTCTTTAGTTCTTTCTTTCTTTCTTTCTTTCTTTTAGTAGTAGATGTATTATTTATGCACAATTTTTAAAACTATACACATTTCTGTCCTTGTTCCTCATGTACGTGGTTCCTAATTGTCCAAGAAAATCTGCTGCATGTGGGATTCCTGCTTATTTGTTTTACGTAGCTCTTATCACTTTATGTTGTAGATATTCTTAAATGTTTTTATGACATGGTAGCTGTTAATCCCCTTGAAAAGCTTTCAAATGTTGAGAGCTAAAAGTGCTAGAGCAAAACCGACCATTATCTATGCTCACCTAGGGACCTCGTTTGTTGTTGAGGCTTTCTCAGATGGTTCCGCAACTAGGCTGTCTTTGTTACACAGTAGTTGTAAACCCTCCGCTTCCCGTTTTACACATACTATGATTTTATTGTTTCAATTTGTTTGTGTTGTCGTACATTATTTTCGTTATCTTACGCACTTTTCGTTTGTTTCCGTTTATTTTCGTTGGTATTGGTTGGTTGTTGGCGCGCTTAGAGCCCCGCGCTTCGCGCCTGCTGAAGCGCCAGGGCACTTCATTGGACGAGAGCTCTGAGGACGTCCCTCCCCCCTCCTCCCGGCCCAACCAGGAGGGGGAGGAGGGGAGGGTTCCCCCCGCCACCAGGCCCACCCAGCTGACCCTCGTGGCGAGGGGGGATGGGGAGGGGGAGGTGGTCGCTCACACGGACGTGGAGAGTCTGATAACGGCGCTAGACAACGCGACCGCGCAAGGTGAGTGAGAGAGTGGGCGACAAGCGTCCTCGTGACACACACGTTTCTAAATTCATCATAAGTATCGTCAGAGACCAATAAACAGAACATAAAATTGTGTTTTTTCACACATTTAGTGAACAAACGTTTTTGACTTGAATTTTCCCTTTCTGTGAACGCTACAAATACCTGTATGTAGCTGTGGGTGCTGACACGCTCGGCTTGTTGCAGGTCTGTTGTCAGCGGACGCAGCGATCCCCATCGTGATCCGCCGGCAGAAGAACGTCAACCATCACACAACACGTGAGTAGCGCACTTGTCGCCAACTAAAACATGAGCTGCTTGCTACGATCAATGAGTGCGAACGTACTGAACGCGCGTGTGCGTGCGTCTGTGTGTTCACAGTGGATGACGACCGGCTGCGAAGGGCGTCGTACCTGAAGGCGACGTGCGGAGAGCGAATGCACGTGGACAGCGACCTTGAGTACAGCGATACCGAGCAGCAGCTGAGAAGGTAAACGACCGATGCTCTCGGACTCTCTCGTTTCCTGCCTTTCTTGTTCGTCACGTAATTCTATTTAAATACGCCTTCTACAACCCACTGCATCGTAGCGATGCATGGGTGGATCAGAGTGTCAGCAACAGGTGCTCATATGAAGCACGTCTTAGTTTCGCTAGCTGGAAACAAGAAGGCACTAAACATTTATTATTCTGACTTTTCCCTTGTTAATATCAACAACAACTCTAACAGTTGGGTTTTTGTTCAGCTGTGTTGGGTACTACTTTGGTATACGCACCGTCCTAAATGTATATATGCAGTTTTTGTCAATTATGTTTTATTATACATAAATGTTGTTGTTAATATACGTCCACTTGTTGTTTTTATGTGGTTTTGTGTGCCGAGTCTCGTATTGGCGTCACATTTTTGCATATATTGTATATTATTTTAGCCTTTGTTGTATATTTCTTGGGAGGACTTACTTTAGGGAAGCTATTCTGTGTGTTGGCTGAACATTTCATGCTTGGCAGTCTTACGTAGCCATCTGGCTACCAAAGCTCTGTGTAATAATACAAACCATGTGCATATATATATACGTACATATAGTATGATGTTCATCTCCCACTTGCAAGCTAGTATTTACTATAATGTCCTCAACACGCCAACATCAAATGTATCAGCCTACTTCCATTTGGTTCTATGCTTCATCACCAAAAGTAATCACTGTTATTATATTTTATAATTTTTAAACTGCCCCCCCCCCCCCCCCCAAAAAAAAAAAACACAAAAAACAGCATTACTATCATGATATAGCACTCAATAAATTCAAAGTTGTTCTGAATCGGCCTTGTTGATTCTGGCATTTGTCCGCAGGTGTTCGCACTGTCCAATCACTGATTCGTATGTTTCTTATTTGAAATATCGATCTTTGATTGGTTAACGCTCACTCATCGATGGTGTTCGGAGCCTACAGGGTTGGCTTAGACGCTTTAAATGAAAGTCCCCCACTGCAAATCAGTTTCGTTACTGAGTGGGTAGACTCTAAATGTAAATTTATTTATTTATTTTATATAATCAAGCCGTGGTTTATATTCAACTAGAACCACGCTGGTTAGTGTGGCGTGTGACCGGTGTGTGTAGTCTATGGTGGAGGTGTGACGGTGTAGTGATGGTTGTACGCTGGGGTGTTCGTTGCAGCGCCAACAGGAAATGGCGTCCGCCGTTGTTTCCCGACGACATTCAACAGTTGCGCGAGATCTTCGAGGAGGGGGCGAGGCCGATACCGTCGCGTCAGTACACGCGGTGAGCTCACCCCCCACCCCTCCCCTCCCCACCCCTCCGCCACAGAGGAGCCCACGCTCTAGTTTCGCTCACAGCTCTGCCTGTGTTTTTTTGTTTTATTATCAGGTGAAAAGGGATTGACTTGTGAGTGGTAAAATGCTTCTCTAATTTTAACTTGTTTGAATATCGTGTTTTTACTGTTGCAACTACCTGTCAGAAGGTTCCAAATGTTTATTTTTACAAGAATATATTATTATATGGGCCTTGTGCAAGCCCGCTTACAACATAGTCCTAATAGGAATCAAGTCTTAATAATTCTGGCAATTGGAATGGAATAGCAATATCTTTCCTTTTTGTTACTCACAAATGTAATTAATTGGTAGTGAATATAATTCAAAATTCAATTTTTAGTGGTGGATTGTTTTCTATCGAATGTTATTGGGGAACGTGAAATGGACTAGGTGGCGTTCCTTGGAGGGATGAACCCGTTTCAAGCGTGGGCAAAGCCCCCCCGTTCCCAGCTGGGCTCCGCTGTGGCCGGCGAGCTACTCGCAAGCATAACTACTAACTAACACTATCTCACGATGACAACGTAACCAGTAACAGCTTGAAACTACCACCGGACTAATTGCTAACGACTAACCGGGCTCCATTTGGATTTTATCAAACTTGTCTTTATTAGAATTTGAATCCAGATATGTTATTTTCAATTAACTTACCTAATTACGAAGTAAATTTGAAATACCAACTCTGGTCATTACCATGTTTATTACAAATATTTTTCAGTTCTTACAAACCCAAATCGAGTCCGCTTTTCACTTTTTTGATGTTTTATCATGACTACTATTTAGATATGATTAAAAAAAAACTAATTTTGTACAGTTTTAATAGTGACAATAGTCTTCCCTCTGAGCAACAAGTTAACTTTCTTTTGCGAGACAAATCTAATGTCAGGGGTAGAGTAGAACGAGTCCTATACTTGGCAATCGGTCGTCGAGTCTGTGTTCAGCTGTAGACGTGAAGACACTGCTTACGTTGTGATCCGTAAGACGCAGCCCCTCCCCCCCCCTCCCCCCACTAACACTTGTTGCACCGTGCCCCGCTAACACGTACCAGCTTTGTGTCACTTTTCAGCAGCGCCGTACGTTGTGTTGTCTCTCGTCGTTACCCTGTTTGTCGCACTGCCTGCCACTGTCTCGTCTCTCTGTTACTCATGTGTGTCTCTCTTTCTCTCTCTCTCTCGCTCTCTCTTCGCATATTTCCGCAAATATTTGTCGGTATTCTCGTCGAAAGTTAAGTAGCGCTAGTTTTTTTTCGAGCTTTGTTTCGTCTTTGAGTATGAAGGGAGCCGCGATAGAGTCCCAACATCGACGGCGTTGTCTCTACCGCATTGCAAACAGAATGCACTAACTTGGCATGGAAACATTAGTTTCTCTGGTAGATAAATAAATAAATACAAGTTGTAAGTGCAAGCTTATCAAAATAAAAGAACTTGGGTTGCTATTAATAATTATATAATAACTGTTAACTCTTCATATTTAATAATTATATGGGATATATCGCAGTTGGTTCACACATTGCTCTCCTCACGTTTTTACGCTCATCCTAGTATAATAATACAATACAAATTAACAAATCTAAACAAACTAATTGCTAACGTGATCTTGGTGAAAGTACTCGACCGCAAATATTTATGGAAATATGGTAAACGTTTCAGTGACGGACGTTGCAAGCTTTGATGCCGTTCACTGTTTCATATTATGTGTGTTAACCACTTATCCCGCTTCGCCAGCGCCATATCGCAGGCTTGGTCGTTCAGTCTTCGGCATCGTAGGTTTTATTAAAAGATTGATTTTTTTTAGAAAACATTTAAATTTTAGCCTATTGTTTTTTGTTTAATAATTGAATTTGTTTAAAAATATACACTTTTAGTTTTTATATACAGGCCTTGTTGTTAAATTATAGGCTACCATTTATTTTAAATTATATTTCTAAAATTGTCAGATTTACAACTCTTGATCTGAGACAAATGTTAGCTAGAAGAGCAGTAGTAGCGTGGTATATGTACTTGTTGAGCACTGTGACTTGGAGCATTCTTAAGTCAACACAGTCGTTGCCAGCGCCGTGATTGAACACCAAGCCTGCGTATATGCCTGACAGGCCTGCCTGCTCTCGTGTTGTCTATGTACTTTGTTCTGCATGTCTGTTGTGTGTGTCTAACCTACCGCGTGAGGTGACTGTCTACCCAATGACGTAACACTGGCCTCTATGTTATACAAGAAAAACGCATCTTGGCTGTGTATCGGTCACAGATTCCCTGCTTTGAGAGCAGGGGATTCAGCTCTGACCTTTTTAAGCATATCCTCTTTCTATCATTGGAAATAATTATGCCTATTACCATTATGCTTTCAAGCAATTCCCTTGATAATAAAGTATAATACTGCATTATATAGTTTCAATTTTATACCAAATATAATACAATTTTATTTAAATACTAAGCCAACAGCTTACCTTCTAGTAAGATTGCGAATTGGAGAGTGAAAATCGACATTGAAAGACATAATACCAAAATAACGAGACTCGTTATTTTTTTATTAAGGTCAACTTTGAACTCGCGAATTCGTAGCCTGCTTGAGGGTAAGCTGTTAAATTCTATCTCCCTACGCTTGACCGATGGGCATCTATCAACGTAACACGTTACAACTACCCAAGTCACTGCGTTGGGCTACAGCGACGATGTGTTCCCGTAGCCAGACGGACGTTGCTTACGTTGCGTCGTTGTGGTTGTTGTTGTTGTAGCGACCACCCCACTCAGCTGGCGACGCCGGCCCAGGAGAACAAGGAGAATCTTCCGGCCACGCGAGAGGGTTGGCTGCACTGTAAGGTCACAGTCATCGACGGCAAGGTGGGTTCACTCCCTTCCTACAGTTTATACCAGGCTGGCATGTCACCATAGAAACCTGTTCGTAGGGGACGTATTGTCCACCCCTTGAGTAGAGCTGTCAACGTTGGGGCGAGATGTTGATGTCTGATAAGTGTATTATTCGTGGAAAAATTGAGCCTGGCTTCCTTTAAATTGACCTTGTTGTTGTTCAAGGTTCAAGAGTCCAGTCGATGAGAGCTATTAGCATTCCATTAGGGGACGGTAAAGTCAAACGCCACATCTCGCGGTGATATGCCGGCCTGGTGTGGAGTATACAGTTGTGTTCTAATCATCATTGTCATCACTTTCATTCACTTGTTCAACTTTTTACTACTTTCTTTCAAGGTACTTTAAATCTTTGAGTATACGTACAACCACACTTATGTTAGGTAGAGAGCCAACACTAACAGCTGTTTGTCTACCTCCTCGTACTGCTCCACTCACTAGTAAAAGTTTGCCACGCGTGCACGATGATAGCGCGGCGTATAATATTTAGGCCTACCGATCGACGAGGCGCTTTCACCTCGCATGCTTGGCGAATGTGTGCTACCCGACTAGCACAAGTGTGGCCATTGGCATTGGCACTCTACCCTGGCTAGATACTCAAAACTTTAGATAAAATTTGATTTCGTTTGAGAATCTACACGTATTAATGTCAGAGTGTTTACGTGGTTGTGATGTTGACCGGTGCATTGCCTTCTAGCGCGCCGGCGACCGGTCGTGGAAACAGGTGTGGGCGGTGCTGACCGATCACACGCTGACTCTGTACAAGGACAGAAGGGATCCGCAGCAGACCAGCGGACAGGTGAGACAGACAACAGCTTGCCAGGCTAGAACTAGAGGTCTCTGCACGCATAACAATCTATACATGGTTGGGATTAGCCGTAGCACGCGGCTCGGAAGGTCAAGGGGCATGGATAGAAAACAACATGAATCATATATCATTATTCTTTATTCAAACATTATTTAGTTGGTTTAGTTGGTTTGGTTTGGGCATAACAGAAGAAAAAAAGGTACACTATAAGTTAGCTAGCAACGTAACAAATATTTTTTTTAAATGTATAAATAAATAAAATATTGTCCTTAATAAATGTAAATAATGATTGTATAATATGAATTATACAATGAGCAGGACAGGGAAGGAGGCAGCCTTATATTGGATAGCAAGAAAGAAGAATGGTTGAAGAGGCCATTTCCTACAGGACAAAAAAAAAAAAAAAAAATGTATATATAATTATGATTTATAAAAATGATCTTATTTATTTATAAAGTATATGAAAATAATATAAGGCTCAATATAAATAATGTTAAATGATGAGAAGACAACCAAAGAGTGTAAATGCTCCCCAATCAGCGCGTTAAATGAATCACCTCATACGTACGACTGCTATCTGTATGGAAATTGCCATATTTCGTACCCGTTATCTCCGGGCAGGAAGCCCATATCTCCCAGCGCAACAGTTTCCTGCCGCCATTCCAGCGGTCAGGGTGGCTTATCTCCCGCTCGCTGGCTTGGCGGGCGGTCTTCACTCAGCTGCCTCACGTCGTCGCTCACTCACAGCGTAGGTGTTGTGTGACAAGTGTGTTTGTGTGACAAGTGTGCGCGTGACAACAGGTGTCTGTGTTTAGCACCTTGTATCCACGAGTGTTGATAGTGTTTACGGTACTTCGCGTAGTAGTTGTGTTCGGCAAAGATTCGGGAGTGTGCGTGACGGAAATCGGACAACGTAATCGCGGACGCCCTTATCTCTCGCGGAAGACGGTGTTCCGAATTCGAATGCTGATTTTGTGATTCGACGCTCGTTCTGAATACGGTTATGAAATCGTGCGTCGGAAGTTTCGATTTCGTTTAACGACTGCCCGGACGTCTGTATTCGTTTACGTGCGAAGTGTTGTGAAATGTTATGGCGTGCAAAGGTGGACAAAGCCACTGAAATATTTTTAAACCAGGACAAATTATCGTTAATCAAGTAATAATCCAAGTGCCATAATTTGTTTAGTATTGTAATCCTCGATGGCCGGTTAAAGAGAAAGACTGTTAAACCACATTTACTCTCGTTATAATTTCATTGTTTACCCTTTTGCTTCATATATTAGTGTGACGTTTCCTATAACTTATAACCCATCTTGTATACTTCATGACTAACTGCTGACCAATGAATTGATTACTCCCTGAGATTTCCCGTGTCTCGTGTGGGGTAGCGGGGGTTACTACCCACATTTAACTTTATTGTAGGTATTTGCGATAAGTGCCGGTTGTGTCAAAGCCCATTAATGTACGGTATCATGGTTGCGTGAGAAGTCTCCACACTTCCTACTTCCTTGAGCCTGCGGTCGACCGATGCAGGATACGCCAACCATTGACGAAGGCCCGGTTGACCTCGATAGCTAGCCTAGCACGTATGCCTTGATAGTGACCCCTGCGTGTGTCCAACCACTACGCTTTAGACATTGAACAACAAACATAGTTTACTTCTCAGATTAGTTTTGTTTAGAAAAAAGTATTCAATAATATTGAATGTCTTTGATTTCTTTTTCATCCCAGTTTTTCTGTGTCACAATGGAAGAGCCTTTGTTTCGTTGACGTGTGTTTTGTAACAGATAGTTGTGGCTCGTTTCTAGACTCTGATTCTAAAGGGTTTGGGTTCGATTCCAGGCACAATGTTGATATCATTATTTTGTGTAAGAATTGTGCAATGAAAACGTGAAATACGCAAGGCTAGCGTGAAAGCCCTGAGGTTACTGTTAAACACAAGAGGCTAGTTTGAAAGATGCGAGGCTAGTGTCAAACACAAGAGGCTAGTGTGAACGGCAAGTAGCGAAGCGTGTGACTATCGTACAATGTCTGACGACGACGAAGCGCTGACAACTTGCGTCCCGATGAGGTTCGGTTCGTCCAAGTCCCTGATCGCCCGGAGGCTGAGACGTTGGGGTTCGCTCTCGTGGGTGAGTTGAAACCCCCGTTGTCGTGCGACAATAGCGGGGAGTTCCGGGCTGCAGAAAAGGGCGAAGTTATCAAACATAACATTTTTGGGGGTTTCGTAAATCACTTTGGCAAAACAGAAAATCATCATCATCATCATCATTATCCATCGCCGTTTCCTGCTTCTGGCAGAACCAGCTTGGGTTTCACAACCAAATTTTTCCACCTCTTCCTATCTCCCCACAATCCTACTTCCTCTACTTGCTCCCAGTTCTCTCCTCTCTTCTGTAAGTCTTCAGCAATCTTTTCCTTCCATCTCTTCCTTGCTCTTCCCCGTCGTCTTCTTCCTTCGATCCTTTGTTCATATATTCTCCTGGGCATACTCTCTTCCGTCATCCGTTTCATGACGAACAGAAAATAAATTACCGCGATAAAAATATGTTTTAAAAAATGTTGTTTTGTTTGTAAATCTCGTCCGCATGTCGACGCGAATCACGTCCCCACTTGTCGATGGTTGCAGACGCCGTCGGCCATGGTCGGAGGCGGAGAGTCGGAGAGCGTGGACATGTGCTGCGCCCAGGTGGACAAGGCTGGGGACTACACCAAGAGGAAACACGTCCTGAGGCTCAACACTCTGAGCTGCTCGGAGCTGCTGCTGCAGGCCGCGGACAACGAGGACATGACAGGCTGGCTGGCGATACTCGGACAGGCTGCCAGGGAG
>OX246744.1:1225991-1295991 GCA_945910005.1 Isoperla grammatica | reverse complement strand
TGTCTATTCAGTTTCTAAAGTGTGTTTTTTATATTTTAATGACAAGCTTAATTAATATGCACGTGTCCTGTGCACCACTTGTAATGTATCAATTATAGTTGAGAAACTGTAAGAATGACGGCCCCCTCCTTATCCCCACCACTGCTACCCGACCTCCCTCAACTCCGTGATAACCTAACAAAATGAAATGCGTAACTGAAAATCAGTTTGTTTCAGTTGTTCAGTTTGTTGTTTCATGGAGTTGGGGGGGGGTCGGGTATCAGTGGTGTGGATTAGGAGGAGGCCGTCATTCTTACAGTTTCTCAACTATACCAAAGTGCTGTTTAAATAAAATTTAAAAAAAATAAGAAAATAATAAAGTTTGCCACAAAAGTGTTGGACCATGTGTTGACGTGTGTGTGTGTGTTGGCAGGACTGCGCAAGTCTCAAGTCCCCCCCGGGCAGCGCAAGACTGTCCCCGCTGCCCAACAAGGGCATACGCAAGCTGACGTCGTTCAGGACGCGGTCTCCCACCGGTCAGTCTCCGGTCAGCAAGACGTTGAAGCCGAGCCACCCCGCGGGGGCCAATGTGTCGGCCGACCAGCCAGCGGGCTCGCCCAAGAGCAAGACGTGGAAGGGCCGCGTGGCCAGACAGTTCCGACGCATCCAGCACGGAGCAAACAGTCCCTCGTCGCCCACCGTAGAGTCGCGCGACGCCTACCCAGAGGGCAGCACCGTCGGGATACCGCTAGAGCACTGTCCCATGGCCGCCGAGAACGAGTTTGTGCCGTTCCTCGTGGCCAAGTGTGCGGCTATCGTGGAGGAGAGGGGGCTGGATATCATTGGTGAGCCCTGGTTGCTTGCCGGGCTATTTGTTGACTCTCATTCTTTCTTTCTTTACTTATTAACTTCTTTATTTATTGATTTATTTCTTTATTTCTTTCTTTCTTTATTTATTTATTTATTTATTTATTTATTGATTTATTTATTTATTTATCTATTTATTTATTTATTTATTTATTTATTTATTTATTTATTTATTTGTTTGTTTGTTTATTTATTTATTTATTTATTTATTTATTTATTTATTTATTTATTTATTTATTTATTCAATTCATTAATTTATGCTCTTCATTTGGTTTTCATTTAGGCCTAAATATATGTTGTTGTCTATTTGTTAATCTGTAAAGTAGGCCTAAACGAAATAACTTGCAGCAAAATTATTCAATTATATCAAACAAAAATCAAAAACCAATTTTCTCTCAGTTACTGCAAGAAATGATCCTGCAGCAAGTGTGTGGAATGTACTCCCGTCTAAGGTGGGCTGTATTGTTTTGACTCTGTTGCAGGGATCTACCGAGTGCCCGGCAATACGGCGGCCATATCCTCGCTGACTGAGGCCGTCAACAAAGGCTTCCAGTTCAATAACTTCCAGGTAGGCTCTTGCAGCTCTACGCCGTCACCCTTTGAATGTAAATCAACCATCGTAAGTGAAACAACCTACTAACTTTACTCTAGGCTAGATTTTGTGGGTGAATAGTCAGACCGGCCATGGACTAGTAATCTGCACTTAGTACTTGTAACTCAGAGGGCAGACGATAGAAGCAAATCTATTTCTTTAATGTACCATGAACGCCATTTTCACAGTTTCGTTCAGTCTTAATTGCCACTGTTTAAATTGTTGATATGTCGCTGCTCGGTGATGGTTACTTAATGACGGTGCAAACATGCCCGCCAATGTAAAACGCTGACTAAGTCTACCTGTTTCTTGTCAGAGCACAGTAGTTAATTTCCACCTTTTTTTACCTTAATTCATATGGAAGTATTTTATGAATTTCTAAAGTGTTTAAATTAGGCCTAATTATGCTTTTTGTCAAGTAATTGATGAAGAGGAGTGGACCGAGCATTATGTATTTTTTTGGGCTATCGCCCTTTGAAATTGTTTAACCGAATAAGAATGTGCTAAAAACCGGTGTTAAAACCATGCAAAATATGTACCATTTCTAGTCGTATCTCCAGTGGTTGGTGTCTGTGGTTTTAGGACCCGCGATGGAGCGACGTCAACGTGATATCCAGCCTGCTGAAGCTGTTCTTCCGTAAGCTGCCCGACGCGCTTCTCACCTCCGAGCTGTACCCGCTCTTCATAGACGCAGACAAGATGGACGACCCAAACAACAGGTGGGAGAGAGAGAGAGAGAGAGAGAGAGAGAGAGAGAGAGAGAGAGAGAGAGAGAGAGAGAGAGAGAGAGAGAGAGAGAGAGAGAGAGAGAGAGAGGTCGTATGTGCTCGAGCTAACCGGCGTGTGTTTGTGTGCGTGTGCAGGATAACGGCCCTACGCAAGCTGATACACGAACTGCCGGACCATCACTTCGAGACGCTCAAGTTCCTTCTGACCCACCTGAAGAGAGTCGTGAACCAGTCTAGCGTCAACAAGATGGAGGCTAGGAACCTGGCCATAGTGTTCGGCCCCACCCTCGTGAGGACGGCAGACAACAACATGGTGCGTACGGTTGCTCGCAGTACAAGCCTGGTACCATCTACGCTTCAGCTCAGCTAGTTATTTATTTATGTATTTATTTACTTATTTATTTATTTATTTATTTATTTATTTATTTATTTATTTATTTATTTATTTATTTATTTATTTATTTATTTATTTATTTATTTATTTATTTATTTATTTATTTATTTATTTATTTATTTATTTATTTATTTATTTATTTATTTATTTACTTATTTTTTTATTTTTTTTTATTCTTTTTATTTGTTTATTTATTTATGTATTTATTTAATGATTTGTTTATTCATTTAGTTGTTTATTTATTGATTAGTGTTACATCATGTATACATGTCTACATTACTTGCAGGTAACCATGGTGACGGACATGTCTCACCAGTGTCGCATCGTGGAGTCCCTCCTTCTCTACTCGGACTGGTTCTTCTCGGAGGAGGACGAGCCGACGACGTTCCCGTTTGGACTGTCCAACGAGGTGACAGCTGAGCTGGAGGCGGCGGCCATCAACCACAACCAGAGCCTGTTGCTCTCCAACATACAGAAGGTCGAAGGTGAGGCCACCTCTTACTGTTGTATTGTCCAGTGGTTAGCATCCCTGCTTCCAATGAAGAAGGCCCGGGTTCAAATCTCGCTTCAGGCAGAAGTTTTTTAACTTCTAATGTAGGTTCAATTCAACCACTTCTTTGCTTAGGAATAAGTAAACGGTGACTTTGGAGCCGTCCCAGCAACGAAGCACTCAATAAATTCAAAGTTGTTCTGAATCGGCCTTGTTGATTCTGGCATTTGTCCGCAGGTGTTCGCACTGTCCAATCACTGATTCATATGTTTCGTATTTGAAATATTGATCTTTGATTGGTTATCGCTCACTCGTCGATGGTGTTCGAAGCCTACAGGGTTGGTTTAGTCACTTTAAATTAAAGTCCCCCACTGCAAATCAGTTTAGTTACTGAGTGGGTAGACTCTAAATGTGAATTTATTTAATTTATTTTATTTATCTATTTGCAATATATGCTTACATTGGACACGTTAAACACGTCGAGCCCCTTTACAACAGGTGTCTGTTTTCCCACCATCGAGTGTAACAATACGTAGCAATATACAATGTTATACAATAATATAGAAAGTTATTTGAGCCAGTACTATAAAAATGTAACTTCATGGCTTGTTGGTCTAGCGGGGTTATTCCCGCTTCCGATGTAGTCTCTTCCGAGAGCTTGTTCCGTTCTTTATCTCCTAGGAGAAGACGATCAAACTTACTCTCAATAATTGTAATACTCTTTGTCAATTGTGTTTTAAAATACCATCTATATGGTAATACGGTGCTACGTATTTGCGATACCTGGTCTGACGTTAAATTAAAGCTCAGTTATATATTTTAGCTAGTGGTGAATTCTCTTCAGAGAGTTTAGGAAGGCTCATAGTTAAACGTTTGTTCAATACATTATTGCTTTATTCAAATTAAGGTCCCTTGAAATGTGAATTACTGTATATTAACACTGTATCCATCATCAGAACTCCCGAGCCATCTATATCCTACCCAGCAGTGTGTTCCTGTACTACGTGTGATCCTGTTTGTGTCTCCTCCAAGTAACGACGTTGTTTCTCTGTCTAAGAACACGCTGCCAGTGATGTCGCAAGGCAAGCTGGTAATTGACACACGATTCACATCGCACAGTTCCCCTTCCTTATTACGTAGTACGTAGTGCATTCTTGTATCATGTCCGTACTCATAGTCTACCCACAGCTCATTCATGTCATTGTCAAATGTATATTATCAAATTGTTATTATTTACTGTATTATTACCGGTTGGATGTAAGAAAAGGCCTCACTGGCCTTAATCCCGCCCATAATAAAGACCGAAATCAATCAATCAATCAATCAATCTATTGGAGATCCAAGCTTTGCTAACCAATTGTTTTATGAATGGTGTCTTTAACACCAGTGTGTGCTGGAACACATTGGGTTCGCTGTGAGTACGGAGCGTGTACAACCGGCATGAAATCAGTGGGCTTCGTGTCTGCTACATATATTATTTCAATCTATGTTTACTGGCCACGAATGCATTTCCGTGAGTGACATTTGTACGCCATTTCTCAAACCCGTATGCAATGTGTTGAAAGCTCTGCTACATTTTATAATTAATTACATGCTTGTGTGCAAAGGCTTTTTGTACATCTATCACCAACTACTGGCAAACTATTGTTTGGCAGAAAACTATGCAGTAATAACCAGAATGAAATCTTGACATTTTAGCAGCGGGCTTGCATACTTGTAGGTTTGTCAAATACGACCTTTAACATGTGAAAATATCATTCAGGGGATTGCAAAGTACGTAGTGGCTTCTACTGTGGGGATGCGTAGCCCCCACCGTAGATAGTTGTGCAAGCGATCTCGCACTGAATGTCGGATGCACGAACGCTTATAACAATTTATAATTATTTGTAGAACTTTGCCACCTCTTTTGATCTCATTGTCTGCTTGGGGGCTCACGGAGCGACCAGTGCTTTATATAGACTGAATGCTCTTGTCACTGAGGCTGGCATATGCTGCACACAGCCGCACAGCCTTGTAATGGGGGTGTTTGGTTTACCTCTGCACTGTCCCCCATGATAGAGCATGGGGGACACTGATGATGCTGAGGAAATGAAACAAACCTAATAGTCCAAAGGCCCACTTGTCATTTCAGCTTTGTGTAACCGCTGGCTTCCCTAATTGCTTTCTTTGACTGTTCACTTGCTGCAATGCTGAACAGTGCTGTTGCAAGCACCTACCTAGCAACCAGCCACGTGCACACAGTTACCTAGCAACCAGCCACGTGCACACAGTTACCTAGCAACCAGCCACGTGCACACAGTTACCTAGCAACCAGCCACGTGCGCACAGTTACCTAGCAACCAGCCACGTGTGCACAGTTACCTAGCAACCAGCCACGTGCACACAGTTACCTAGCAACCAGCCACATGCACACAGTTACCTAGCAACCAGCCACGGGCACACAGTTACCTAGCAACCAGACAGGTGCGCACACTTACCTAGCAACCAGCCATGTGTACACAGTTACCTAGCAACCAGCCACGTGCACACAGTTACCTAGCAACCACCCACGTGTGCACAGCTACCTAGCAACCAGCCACGTGCGCACAGCTACCTAGCAACCAGCCACGTGCGCACACTTACCTAGCAACCAGTCACGTGCACACAGTTACCTAGCAACCAGCCACGTGCACACAGTTACCTAGCAACCACCCACGTGTGCACAGCTACCTAGCAACCAGCCACGTGCACACAGTACCTAGCAACAAGCCACGTGCACACAGTTACCTAGCAACCAGCCATGTGCGCACAGTTACCTAGCAACCAGCCACATGCACACAGTACCTAGCAACAAGCCACGTGCACACAGTTACCTAGCAACCAGCCATGTGTACACAGTTACCTAGCAACCAGCCACGTGCGTGCGCACAGCTACCTAGCAACAAGCCACGTGCACACAGTTACCTAGCAACCAGCCATGTGCGCACAGTTACCTAGCAACCAGCCACATGCACACAGTACCTAGCAACAAGCCACGTGCACACAGTTACCTAGCAACCAGCCATGTGCGCACAGTTACCTAGCAACCAGCCACGTGCGCACAGCTACCTAGCAACCAGTCATGTGCACACAGTACCTAGCAACCAGCCATGTGTACACAGCTACCTAGCAACCAGCCACGTGCATGCGCACAGCTACCTAGCAACCAGCCACGTGCGCACAGTTACCTAGCAACCAGCCACGTGCACACAGCTACCTAGCAACCAGCCACGTGCGCACAGTTACCTAGCAACCAGCCACGTGTGCACAGCTACCTAGCAACCAGCCACGTTGCGTTTGTAACGTTGTTGTTGTTGTTGTTGCGTGCAGGCATGAAGTCAGACTCGACCGGCAAGGACATCCTAGCCAAGGTGATTGGATCGTCCATCATCTCCGCAGCCAACCGCAAGATACAGAAGACTCGTACGCGGCGCAGCGAGGAGAATCGAGAGGACAACGAGAGGCGGCGACGGGAGGCGGCGGTGGGGGCGGGGGCGGTGGCGGCCGTCATCGCGGGGACGGGAGGCGGCGTTGAGGGGCGGCAGGCGGGGGGCGGCAGCCAGCAGGTGGGTGGACAACAATACCCTCTGTACTTCCCTCTAACAGGTGGGGGCGGGGACGGGAGTCGGCGTTGAGGGGCGGCAGGCGGGGGGCGGCAGCCAGCAGGTGGGTGGACAACAATACCTCCATACTTACCTCAAACACTTATTTGTATTCCTTTTCTCTCTTCCTTTTTGTTCTTGTCATAAGTAGTGATCTTATTTTGCTATAAATTTCTGTGTTGCCACATTATATGTATTAATACTGGCTAATTGTAGATCAAAAGTTTGGTGATACATATTTATGTACAATGTAAAGAGTTGTAGGAGGGTGCAAAAAGGCTGAGGCAATGTAATTGTTTGAAAGATGGGAGATGCCAACAGCTTACCTGAGTAGATTGCACTCGAGGTAAGCTGTTGGCATCCCATCTCTTTCAACCAATAATATGTACAGTGAAAAGTTGTTTTATTTTTGCCATAAGCAGCGCTTGGGTGCAACAATCGGGTGTGTATATTACTTGCACGCATCTTCTGTGTTGCTAAGCGTGTCGGCTGTGCTTGCAGGAAGCGCTCATGGAGGAAGCGCCCCGACCCACGGAGGCCGAGACGAGACAACAACAACAACGCAGGGTCCCCCTGGACTACGAGGACGGAACTATTCGCACCTACGCCGGACTGTCGGCCACTACGCAAGAGAGGATACGAAGGTACATTCGTTGCAACACTTCACCATCGACCATGTCTGTCAACGGTTACAGGCGGTTCAATTTGGGGATGGGCTGTGAATGACATTTTTTTCTATTTAGGTTTCAGTATCGATATTATTGCAAATTGTTTAATTATTGTGCAAATTAGTGTTGTGTGAGGTAAACTAGTGCAAATATCGATATTGAAAAGATGTCATCACACATCACGAGTGCAGCAATTACATTGATTTAAATCAATTCTTTGATTTCAAATTCATTGAAGTGTCCAGTAAAAAGAAAGTGGGTTAATTTTGAAAAAAAAATATTAATATAATATACTTTATTGTTTCAATTTTCAAAAAAATGTATGAGGACGCACCTCTTGATAATTAGGGTGTCTACGGTAAATGAGGCCTGAGACGGACGAGTGAAGACGTCCGTCATACAAGCTCGCAACATTAACGCTCTCCGCTCTCCAGGTTCGAACAAGAGACGAAGGCGATGTTACAACGAGACCTGACTCGGCAACGAGACTCACAACAACAACAACAACAACAACAACAACCGGGCAGGAGGGACGCGGACAAGATGGCCGACAGTTCCTCAGGTGGGCACATGAGTTGCGAGTCAAGTAGAAACGCTGGCTTATTTGTAGTGAACATTGCCAGTGACTTTTCATCGTAAGAATCTTGGATGTACCACCAGGTTCATTCACTTTTCCAACTATTTAGACAGTTTTGAATTAATTTCCAATAGAGGTTCTGTTTGTAACACTTAGGCCTACATTAGCCTTATGACAGTGGAAAGCCTGAGAGAAAATATGTTTGTCAGGATTGCCGATAGCCGGAATTAAACAGTGACTTCTCAAGTACATAAATTTATTAATTGTTCCATCGCTGTTGCAGATCCTCCGAAGAAGACGGCCGACCCCGTCGCAACCCCCGCCTCGCAATCACCCGACGTTCGGACAGTCTCCACGTTCACTCGCAAGTCCTCCTCCTCTTCGTCGTCGACGACGGAAACCACCGCGACGACGACAAACTCCCCCGGAAAGTCCCCGGCCGCTAGCAAACCCCCCGACGTCCAAGCGACTCGGTTACCCTCCCCGCGCGCCAAGGCCGCGACCACGTCTCACATCCACCTGAACCCCATCGCAGACAACCGGACAGAGAGCACCGTGCACAGGATCGGCAAGAAGCACCTGTTCTCTGGCAGCCTGGACGGCGATGACAGCGTGATAACGCACTCGACTGTCGACAGCCTCGCGCCTTTCTACGGTGACACGATAACCAGCCAGGTGAGTTACCCACAGCAGTTGAGTCATAGATCTTCATTCACTTTGACATATACGTAGGTATAACTCTTTTTTTAGGAAGAAAGTGAACAACGAGGCCTACTTAAAATGAAACAAATAAGGTCGCCTGTTTTTTTCAAGCCTTTGTGCTCTTGTGTCTTCAAAGGAGAACGGATATTGTTCTGTTTGTCTCATTAATCCTAGGCGATAAACAAATGTTTATTTTTGGTAAATACTGCTTTTGGGGGGGAGGGGGGGGGGGGGGGGACGGTTTTAGATTCTGTTAATCGCTTAGCCATTTTGTTACCCATCCTTACTTTGAACTGTCATCGTAGCTGTTCCTTGATATGTTTAGCATCAGTTTGAGGCCCACCGTCGACTTTTACTCATAGTTGTCGAGCAAACATGGCCGCCGTACTCAAACTTGTACCGCTTGTTGTGTTCACACAGAGGGAGGTGTCGCGCGTGACCAAGAAACACGTGTGTGACGGCTCGTCTAGTGACGAGACCGGAGTGAGGCGAGGTAGCTCGGTGGAGAACGTAGCGGCGCTGGCCGTAGAGACAGCACAGCCCACACATAAGACTGCCAACGGGACCCTCAAGAGATTCAAGACAGGCAGAGAACAGGTAGGCCTACTTACGATACTCTGCTCGAGAGAGGTAGTAGGCCAACAGCTTATTGTAGTCGAGTGGTCCCTCAAAACACCTTGATGTCATTAATGTGCAAGTAGGGGGTAAGAATATAGGGAACCCAACAGCTTACCTGGTTGGTGACTGCAGGGGTCTCGTAGATAAAATTAGGGTTTACGTATAAAAGAATTCAGACATAAACCCCAATTTTATCTACGAGACCCCTGCAGTCACCAACCAGGTAAGCTGTTGGGTTCCCTATATTCTTACCCCCTACTTGCACATATCTAGCCGTTTGGCCCCTCCTACCGCACATCTTGATCTCATTAAAATATAAAAAGGTATGTTTCAAAGATATCTTAAAGAAACTTAAAAGAGATGACAAACTGACATCATAAAGACATCTTTAACATGTCTTTTCTTTGTCCCACCAGAACCTGCCATTATTATGTCAATTAGGAACATCTTTGAGACATCTTATGGTGGCTATAATAAAGTAACATAAACGATACGATTTGTAATGAGTGAAGGATGTCATTAAGGCACACGAAAGGCATTTTCTTTTTGGTAAGAGATTTTTTACAGCATACGCATGTCGATGTTTTCACGGAAACACAGTGACGAGCGTTGTGTGTCTTGTCTCTAGCTCGCCCAGCCATCCCAGCTGATGTCGTCTCTGCGCTGTGGTTCGCTGGACTCCCTCCAGGAGGTGTTTGGGTCCGACCGGCCGCCCAGCGAGATATCGGACGATGGTCAGTATCGGTCACGCTTTGCTTGTTTCACGTCACCCAACTCTCGCAACGGGAAGGGAAGTCTCGCTATTAAAACCGTGCGGAATTAACGTGTTTTAGTACAGTGTCTTGATGAAGTGGTTACTGACCAACGTTGACGCTCTCTCATACATTGTAATCTTTATGATTGTTCTTTTGGAAGAACAAGGTTTCCAAAATTACAACTATAATAATTGCAGTATTCGAATTTTTTTTTTAAAATCCAGTTTTTGATTCTTATGAAACTGATTGTTGATTAGTAACCACTTCTTTAGTTACTGCACCATTCGTAAGACCTGAATTAAAACCTTTGATTTTCTCCAGTTTTAATGTTGAGAGTTGTCCGTCCTCTTAATGTCTTGATGTACTGTTTCTTGATTAATATGCCACTCCGCAGTATCGCACAGTTTACCTCAGAGTTGTTTCTCTAAAACACTTCCATCAACAACATTGTGTGTACCTGTACATTTAGCTCATAGGTTTCAATAGAATGTGAGATTGTTAAATTGTTACAAAAGTTTAGGAGTTGAACAGTATATGTATACCCACTATCATGTTTCAATACTGTTGTACATTGATTCAGTGTCTTGCAGAGATATTTAATAGCCCAAGGTTTGTGTCAAGTTTAAATATATTTGTTTATTTTTTTAACTGTAAATGACACAAATTTGCTGACCAGTGTTTATTTTTCGTCGTGAGAAACTCTTTTCAGGACGGACTTTCCTTCTACTCACGCACTGCACTTACCACTTACCATCACTTTTAGTAAGTTTTCTTTATGCATACGTCCTTCACCTTCCCCGTTTGTTCTGTCACCGGGCACAGTCATGCCTCGGTCACTAGACTCGCGTTGGATGGGGATCGCATCGGCTGTCGTTGTAGAGATCGTGGCGAAGCCCCGTAACAAACGTTTAGATCTTATGTACAGTAGTTCAGTTTTGCTAGTTGAACGTCATTTCACGGAACGTCGATTGAAGGACACGAAGTTGACTAACGTGAGAATGTGTGTGATGTGCCCTAGTCCTTCAACCCCTGTAATACTGTTCTTGTTGTTGTTGTCCTTGTATTAAGGTGGTTGTGCTACCCTGATTGGTGTGTGGTATATTATAATACTTTGTCTCCCCACGTTGTGTTTTGTAACCCCGCTAGAACCAACGGCAAGATGAGGCTACGTTCAACATAGCAAGTTGTCCTTAACTAGATTCCATTCTCGAAGAAATGTGTTTCGAGCCAGAGCGGAAACATATGTCGTATGAATTACCTGCGTGCTCATTCATTTTGTAAAATTTTGAAATAATTTTTGGTAAATCTAAAACACCTTAACTCTTTAAGATCACATTCTTTTGTTTGATATTTAGAAGCGATGGCTTTGTTTACCCATGACAAGTACATTTTGGACTGAATTGGGCGGCCATGGCTACTGGAAATAGCATCGAACTGCATGACTATTAATGTCAGGCCTCTCCCAACATAGGACCTACAAGGGTTCAAATGTTTTCTGTAAACTAAAACAAATAGTGACACATTTTTCGATCCCTCACCGTTTTTACAAATGTACTGTATTTCTACTGTAATTAATTGTCACAAGATTAACTGAAAACAATTTTATTCTGTAAGATGTCAGCTCATTTTGATCTATACTGAAATTCAAAAACGTTGACTTCTGTAACGTCCGGGTGGACAGGTGAGCGGAGGAGCAATGCCATCGTAGCCTCACCTTGTCGCAGTGTTGACGACCCACTAACCAATGAATGACCTTCTTCTAAACTCTGTCCGTGTTTCTCTCCTGCCTACGCACGGTGACCGCCAGCGTAGCCGGTTGTTTCTTCTCGTGGACGCGCAAGATTCTTGCCATTAACAAAAAGATCACTAGGTATTGACTGAAACACTAACTCTTACCGTTACGTCGGGCTGTGTTGCTGTACTCGCGGCCGATAGCGTCGGCAGAGCTCTGTTCGCGGGTCCAATCTGTCGGGTCCGATCCGAGGTGGGCTTATACGTACCCGATAGGTTGATATAACATTTTGAACGTGTTCTTGACGAGTTACTGGAAAATGGGTTTCTACCAATATTTTCACTCAGAAAGACTGTTTGTTCTTCATTTATATTTTAATTGCACAGTAACGAGGCTTCCACTCACCATTTTGCCGCCACTCATATAAGACAATACAAGTGTTAAAAATACATTACTAATAATGATAAAAATACTAATTTTCTAGTATCTTAACACATTGATAGATAGAGTTTCTTGTGTGTAAGGCACTTTCAGTTCGCTCCCTCACCTCTGATACGAGGCTTCCACTCACCATTTAGCCGCCACTCATATAAGACAATACAAGTGTTAAAAATACATTACTAATAATATTTTCTAGTATCTTAACACATTGATATATAGAGTTTCTTGTGTGTAAGGCACTTTCAGTTCGCTCCCTCACCTCTGATACGAGGCTTCCACTCACCATTCTGCCGCCACTCATATTGGACAATACAAGTGATAAAACATATATTACTAATAATATTTTCTAGTATCTTCACTCATCGATACGTAGACATTCTTGTGTGTACGGCATTTTCAATTCGCTCCCCACCTCTGATACGAGGCTTCCACTCACCATTCTGCCGCCACTCATATTGGACAATACAAGTGATAAAACATATATTACTAATAATATTTTCTAGTATCTTCACTCATCGATACGTAGACATTCTTGTGTGTACGGCATTTTCAATTCGCTCCCCACCTCTGATACGAGGCTTCCACTCACCATTCTGCCGCCACTCATATTGGACAATACAAGTGATAAAACATATATTACTAATAATATTTTCTAGTATCTTCACTCATCGATACGTAGACATTCTTGTGTGTACGGCATTTTCAATTCGCTCCCCACCTCTGATACGAGGCTTCCACTCACCATTCTGCCGCCACTCATATTGGACAATACAAGTGATAAAACATATATTACTAATAATATTTTCTAGTATCTTCACTCATCGATACGTAGACATTCTTGTGTGTACGGCATTTTCAATTCGCTCCCCACCTCTGATACGAGGCTTCCACTCACCATTCTGCCGCCACTCATATTGGACAATACAAGTGATAAAACATATATTACTAATAATATTTTCTAGTATCTTCACTCATCGATACGTAGACATTCTTGTGTGTACGGCATTTTCAATTCGCTCCCCACCTCTGATACGAGGCTTCCACTCACCATTCTGCCGCCACTCATATTGGACAATACAAGTGATAAAAACACTTAATTACTAATAATTTGTTCTAGTATTGTAATTTATTGATAGGTAGAGATTCTTGTTGGTATACTATAATAGTTTATAATGCACAAGTTTGGTTTTTCAAACAGTATTCATTTGTTTGACAGCCAAATGGAGCCCATTTTCCACTTTGCTGATTGTGAATTAGGATTAATAAGATACTATTAGAACGTGGTAATTTCGCACAAATGTATTGTTAGCGGTAATCTTCTCTCTTAATACTGGATACGTAATACTAGGCCCCGCATATTAGTAACCGAGAAGGAACCGAGCTCTACCGTAAGTCTAGTCGGTCGCGGGTCACACTAACCGCTCTGCTTCATAGGGCCGGAGGTAGGCGCAGTAGTGCTGGAGTATGTTGCTGCCTGCCGAGGCCTTTAGACGCTGCACTCTCCCATCCCGCGCTTTGAGCCGAGCTCACGTCCGCTCTCTGCCCGGTCATAGGTCGGGCCAAGCGTCAATATTGTCACAGTTCTAGCGACCCTAAGAGCTCAATTGTTGAATTAAAAGTACATCAACCCTTAACAGTTTAAGGTGTGTACCCAAACTTTCTCCAGGAACTTCATCAGTTGTTTGAGTTAACATAAATGTGAATTAGCAGATTTTAAATTAACGTGGGATTACTGTAATGATTTATTTCGTATGATAAATATTGGTAATATTAAACAATTGTTTATATTTATGTGATTTATTACTAATAAATCACAAAAATATAAACATTTGTTAGTATAACATATTCTATCTAGGTAAATAAATATATATTCAATACAGTTATTAAATAGCTTTTCTGAACAAAAGTAAACATATTAATTTATTAAACGTTTAGTGTTTCTATTTCTCTATTTAACTTTAAACATCTGTGTAATACAGGCATAGGTTTAAACGTTGACTTTGGGTGCGTCATAGCAAGATTCCAGTCATGATAAATGGAATAATGTCCCCCACTGTGAATCAGTTCTTTTAACTGAGGGGGTTACAGAAATATTCTATTAAAAAGATATATACAATATACATACATATTTAACTCCAAATTCTTGGGTGCTGATTTATTCAAAACTGTAATATTAGGTCTGGTCCCCGGGAATATTGCCGTAGTTTGAACGTTGGAACTACAGACAGACGGTTGCTGGCGTGAGCTCGGTCCAAAGCGTTCGGCCGACAATGTTGGTCGCATCTTCTCTGTCTACTCTCTTTGCATTGAGCGAGGCGAGTCATCTTCCGCGCCTCACGAGCTTGGCTTGACAACATGTGGAGTGTGTTACGTGCTTGGACGCAACGCTTGTACTTACTTCGCGTGTATTCGGTAGACTGGAGTAAGTAAATCAAGGGTGGGTGATCTAACAACTCTTCTGCCCTTGTTCTTTTTATAAGATATGGTTACTGATCAGTCACTGTTTCTCATCAATTGATTCGAAAATGAGATGAACCGAAAATAAATAAGTCTGAGTAATGAAGAGTTGTCGGAGTAAAGACGTCCGTTCTGTCGGTCCGTTGATTTACTTACGTCGCCGAGTGTTGCCGCCAACTATTCTCACGCTGACTAAATAGGCGACGAGTTCAATAATAACCGAGTACGTAATTCTCCGCCGATCAAGTTCCCAACGTCTACTTCGAGTAGTTGTATTCTTGACTGTGTGTTTGAATTCTGAGCTGCCCAGAATGATGCTTGAGCGCTCTACAAAGCGGAAGACCGCATTTATGAACGTTGAAACAGCGTGCATGAAACGGATGCATTCTAATTTCTTGCGGTTAGGGACACGTGAGGTCAGCGTGAGAATAGAGGCCGGAGCTATAGTATTACATCTACGAGCGCATCCCGAATGAGTGAATGGATTTGCCTGTCGACATCTCGTGCTTGATTCATGAGAAGCTACCAATAATGTGCTAAATAGCTCTGTTAAACTTATTAAAGATTCATCTGCTAGAATGGTGCTCAGTTTTGATGGTGTGAAAGCATAAGATAAGATACTCGTCTTTAATACTCTAGTTGAGTTAAGTACAAGTCCTGCGTCCAGGCATCTAGTAGGACCGATATTACAATCTCCCAATAACATTCGTTCTTTGAATCGCTCAACATCGTAACAACCACCAATCAGAACCTTTGAAACGATCTTTATTAGTATCTTTGTTGTTTATTCGTTGATTGTGATACCAGTCCTTGTTGTATTTACTTTTATTTGTTTTTTAGCAGTGTCGCACGGAGCAGTTTGTGCCCTTCCATGTAACTACGATAGTTAACGCTAGTATTATATCAGCAATAGAACGTACTCTGTACAAACCATGGCCGGCTAAATACATGGATTTCTGCAGCTGTATACACTGTTCTCGGCTCCTATTCCCTTCCTCGGTCACAACATAACCAACCCGCCAAGGAAGGCAGACGATGCTGCTGAGATATTACGAACAGTTGCGTATTTCTTGCTCGCCACGGTTTGTTCAGATTGTGCGTCTATTTCGTAAACTTGGTGGCTCAAGAGTTTTACTCGTCTCATTCTTGAGTATATTATTAATATTATTCTAATGATTGTACGGGGTTAATCTAGCAGATTGATCCCCTACTGATACGATACTTAAAACGTGTTCTGTTTCTGGAATTGATCCAGTTTGAGGAATAGTTTGCTGTCGGTACCAAATACTGTAGTTTACGTTACAAAGTTGTTGAACTTTACAAAATATTATCGCATTCACTCATTCGTTAGTAACGGGTTTAGGGTGGTAAAATGTTAATATACGTTAGTTGCAAGTGAGTGATCATAAGAGTTGAATACTTGTAAGAGAGTACAATCGGATTAGTTTACAACGTCGGACATTGCAGACTTGTTGTTATTGGGTTATTGTAACATCTTGCGCGAGTGTAAGCTTATGTGACTCCGAGTCTAGCTGCTAATCCCTCACGTATCTAGTTAACCTGTTGCGTAGTTCCTGCCTTAGTCTCGGAGTTAACGCCGTATAACGTGTTGGCTTTGTTTAATCCATTTCTATCTAGGCTACAAAGACATGCTAAGGTAAGCGGTCACCTTTCTTGCTAAGTGCCGGGCTATTGCGTAAACCTACATTTACAATAAAATACCCCAGACATTTTGACACTTATTTAATGTCTTCTATTAATTCAACTGATTTACAAAGGATAACAATATACAAACGATATATCGATACTGGTTTTTTATAGGTCAATCTTGTCTCACCTTTGTGTTCCTTTTAAAATACAAAAATAAAGAAGTCTAGTATTTAAATTATTGCAACTGTTGAAACAAGAAAAATCTCATCTTGTCTAGATCTTGTCATCAGAATGACTCTGACTCGATAACTATCTCGCGCTGGTGTGGATAAGCTAGCGTCATTCATAATCCATAGACAGACATGCCTAAAGACCAGCTATCATGCATTTTCTAGTCATCCAGTAGAAAGAGAAGTTTTTGTTTAATCTCCCGTTTTCCCAGTTAGGCGTAAAGCGTAGCAAATGACCCCCGGACTACTGATCCTGGCACTTTGCGTTGACTGACCACGGTGGTGTCGGAGTGTAAACCAACAAGCTTATTGGACGCTGCCCACTGCGATGCGGTAGCAATCGTAACGTCTGTTAGTAACCCTCGCTCCACGGCTATATTCTATGTGCGTAGAACGGCCGGTGAAGAAACACAACGTTTCGTTACGATTGCTGCCGCATCGTAACGTGGGGACTTGGTATATCGTAGTAATTACGTATTCCTTATTGCTGCAGTTTCGCTTGCTAAACGGTACTATTATGTGCTTGTGTAATATAGAGATTTATTCATTGAGCTAACGGTATATTTGTGTGTTAGTTATTTCTTTGAGAAATCCACTGGACGTCCACACAAAGAAAGGAGTTTTTTTTTTTTAACAAGGTAGTTCCGATGTTGAAACCGCACGGAATTAAGTCTGCGTTTTTTATTTACCAGCACTCGATATTTAAAAAGTGGAAATATCTGATGATTGTGATTCCGTAAGAACTCAAAATTGCAGAGAAATATTGAAGATAGATATGAAGAATGATGAAGATGGATAGGCCACCTTCATTATCACAGGTTGTTCGACTAGTATGTAAGAAATTAATGGTTAACGAGTAACTAGTAATGAACAGATAATCCCGGATTTGCATTATCATCATTCATCAGTATCGTTCCAAAATGTTGATACTTTTGCAGTCTTTTGCAGTTATTTTATTTGTTACGTACAAAACTCAAATCAATTCTCACATTTTTCAACGTCTATTAGTATTCTCTGCGGATGTCGCGTAAGTGCCTTTGAAAGACAGTTTGGTGCGGTTTCAACGTCGGCTGTAGACGCGTGGGTGTGGAGTGAGGCGGTTGGTACGCGTGTGTGACGCGTGTGTGAACGCAGGGAGGCGGTACCGAACCAGAGCTTCTGGTGTTTCCTCTCTCACCTTCACCCAACGGCCACCAGACAGCAGCAGCAGCAGCAACGCAGGCCCGCTTCCGGCGTTCATCGGCGGGCCCTAGAACGCCCGCACAGAGGTACTACTACCGCTGTCTTGCTGCTTGCCGTTCTAACGAGCGTTCGCTCTCGTTGGTTATGATTTACGACAGCGGGTTTTTTGAGCTGTGTTTGGTGAACTGACAACACTCGGGAATGTTTACGTGGAATATGTAACATGTGCACCTTGGATTTATTTGTGTATAATATGATTGAATGTTGCTTCCAAATATTTGATCTATTTCTTGGGTAAATTATCATTTGTTGACAGTATTATTGCAGTTTATAGGTTTTACGCCCATATTGAATTTGTGCTGTAACACCAGTCGAGCCCACTTTTAAAGAACTCTGTTTAGATGCAATTCTGGATTTCAAAATACGTACAAAATGGTAAAGTTATATGTTTAAACTGAATAAAAATCAGTTCCCTTCAAGCTTGTTAAAAGTGGGCTGGACTGTATTATGATTAACAGTAACTAAAATACCTCTTCCATTAGTTTTTCACGGGAATGACATTTGCTAAAGAGGTTCTGCCATCCTGCGATAAGACCGTTGAGTCTTGCCTCGTATGATTTACTCACTAACGTGTTTGTACGCTGGCGTGAGCATGGAGCGCTTGCAAGGCATTGTTGTTGTTGTCGTTGTCGCTTTCGATGTGGTCTTGCACCGTCGCAATGGAACATCAGGAGCCAGCACAGCTAGCGTTACGCTGCTTGTCGATACGTGCGTTCGTTCTTTGCAGTGGTAGCGGTCGATGTGTGTATCTACTATATCTAGGTCAGCTCTCGTTTCGTTCGCTCTCACCACGCGAACCGTTTTCGAGACGTTTTGCCGCGTCGGACTCTTCATTTCGGTCTCATTCGTCGGCTCGGGCACTGCATCGAACGACCACACGAAACAATTATGATTTCCTGTTATGCGCTAATATGCACTCTGCACTCACCAGGTAGCAGCACCGTAGCTGCGAACGCTGCCGTAACCTTCGTGTGGCACTCGTGGATGTTTACGTAACTCTCGTGCACTCTTCTTGTCTCGCTCACCGTCTTACGTTTCTTGTTTGTGACGCTATTGTGTTTGGTCGACGGCCTTAGTAGTGACCTACGGTTAAGACATGGAAACCCGTTTGTATTGGTGGCGATCCTAACAGTGACGCTCATATCTCAGTCCTAAAGTGAAGACAGTGACCACTATATATTATGGAACTGCTTGCATCAACCCAGCTATCTAGAGACCCATGAATTTTTATTATTATTATGTTATTATATATCAGTTATCATGCACTTTTATTTTTTTTTTAGCGAATTAGTATTAATATTACTGTTGAAAAGGTCTTAATAAAAAGATATGTTTTTATACAGTTTTTAAAATTGTACATCTCTTCTTTTCTTATACCCACAATTGACATCTCATGTCATCATGTATTTTCTGGGACATGAAAAGAGTTAAATAAATAAATTGATATCCACCAGGCTGTGAATCAAGTTTAACTAGGCGGCGCTGTTTTCATGTCACGGTATTCGTAACGCTAAACTCTCTCAGTGTCCTGTCTTAACCGTCGGTTCCTATTGAGGTCCTTGTTTTGTCTTGCAAGGAATGTCTGCAGCATGGTACACGCACGTACGCCACACAACCGAGTACGGTGGCTGCACTGTCGAAGCAAAGCACGCATCTTGGTGGCGAGGATCAATCCTCACGCTCAACACTGTTGTGGGTTCATTGTCGCGATGCAGCTGGAGTGGAGGTTGAGGTCCGTATGCATAGTTCACACTCGAGCCTTCCTCAACTCGGCCTCGCCCAACCACCAATCACAGAACGTTCCTGCCATGTAGACGGCTCTGTGATTGATAGCTAGGTGAGGTTGAGGAGAGCCTGAGTTGAGGAGGGCTTGAGTGTAGGCTACGCATTCGGGCCTGAGTCGTTTAACAGTGAGAGTTTAGTCTGGGTATTAAGGCCGTGCGAAGTTATCATTATTTAATAACGTCTTGAGAACGCAACACAATATATAGAAGGTGATAAATAACCATCAGAATTGAACTTGTAACAAAAACATTTGAAATATTTTAATCGTACGGTTGTTTATCCTAAATGATATCCGTATATTGATTACAATATTTTTGAACGTTGTCCATCCAGTTTTTAGTTCGTTGGAACTACATTCTGTGATAGTTTACTTGTTTGGTATTGTGAAGCGTTCCGTAGATATTATTAACCGATGCTGGCGTCGAGCCGTTTCAATAGTTTAGACTCGACTTCTCCGTTAATAGAACGAACGGTTCTCTGGGCCACAACCAGCGGAGGTAAAGCGACACTCGCGCTATTGAAACCGCTCAACACAATCTAGGGTTTCTAGTAAATATCGTGAGAACGCTGCACGATATTGATACGATGATTTACTAACGTCCTCGATGTTATCGTGTAAGAACTGAGTACTAGATTAAAAAGGTTCAAATATGTTCATTGTTACAGTTGTTGTTTTGCAAATTAACATTGTGGAAATGTAACATTTTTACTTGTGTCTTTAAAATGATATTCATTATCAAAAAGACTGACGAATGATATTATCATGAACTAGGAAGATTCACAAAAGAGGATGTAAAATCAATCGTAGTATTTGGATAAAATTAGACAATTAATTTCAATAATATCTCAAATTGTCTGGTTTGATCCAAACGTAATGCCTGTTTTTGAGAATGTATGCAGTTGATTAATTTGCCAAATATCAACGATAAAGATTAAAATAACTGCAACCTTTTCAATCCAGTTTTTTGTTCTTATGAAACAACATATTTGTTTGTTCCTTCTCCTTAGTATTGTTCAGCATTCTCAACATATTTACTAGAAACCCTCGATTTCGTACAGTTTTCATACCGCGACTGTCAGAGGAAGCAAATAGCTAACGTACACGTGTGTGTGTCCGCCCACAGGAAGCGACCTGCTCTCTAGCCTGACCTCGACCTTTGACCGCAAGCTCAAGTCCCTCCTGAACAACGCTGCCACCCCCCCTCCTGTCAGCACGGTGGCAGCAGCGGAGGGGAGCGTCGTCACCCCCCCCCTCCCCCGCCCGCTCCAGGATACCGACCTACCGAGACCCCAGCCTGCACAGGCGCGCCTCACTGACGCGGCCGCAAACAATGCAGGTGAGTTGACAAACACCCCTTCGCATCACATCGTTTCATAGTGACGATATTGAATGTCGTTTTAAAAACCTTTCAATCCCTAATTAATTTCGTAGGTTATATAAAATATTCAAGTTCATAATCTAAAAAGATTATTTTTTTATATGGAAAAATATTTTTCAAAATGAAAAATATTAGTTTTTAACAAATTTTGGGAAGTTTTGGATTTTGAGTATTTTCAAAATTTTGAGGCAAAGATTATTTTTTTGACAAACAAGTTTAAGGTTATACTTTCTGAAACATTATCATATTTGTTTGGCAATTTTTAAGTTCAACCTCGAGAGTATTATTATTTTACCAAATTTCCGGGACATTTAAAAAGATCCGTCTTTACTCTAGTTTTTACACACCTCCATTTTGAATTACTTCCAAAAGTGATACCAGTTATCGTAAAGAAACGGAAAAAAATGCCCAGAAGGGAAAACTTTGAGCCAAAGTTTTTAAATCGGCGAGTTACGTCAATGAGGAGTATTTGAAAGCTGGGACAAAATTCCAATTCCACTGTTTCTACGCTGGTAATGAAAGGGTTTTAAAGATACCGAGTTGTCTGTGTGGAACGCTGAAGGTGCTGACATGTTGTTGTTGTTGTTGTAGGAGCCAGTGTCAGCGCCGTCGCCCAGCGTTGACAGGCAGGCGATACGGCGACAGTGGCTGGAGCTGGGGGGTGGGGGGGACGAGCCAGCCCCCCCCGCGGTGGTCGAGACCCCCCCAGACCCCCCCAAGAGAGACGCGGTCGGGCTCAAGCGCTCCGAGTCTCTCAAGAAGAGCGACCGGTCGGACCCAGTGGTCAGGCTGCGTCGCGCCGCTTCGCTGACTAAAGCCGACCGACCGGTCACGCGGTCCGACTCGCTGACTAAAGCTGACCGGCCGGTCACGCGCTCTGACTCGCTGACCAACCGACCGGTCACGCGGTCCGACTCGCTGACCAAGACGGAGAAGACCGAGTCGAATCTGTCGATGCGGCGAAGGTCGGAGATGTCGACCAAGCTGAAGCTCAAGCGCAAGAACGGAATGCCCGAGCGCGCCATCAAGCGCCGTCACACTGTGGGCGGTACGAGGGACTTTGACAAGCTGGCCTGGCTCACGGACAACCGGCTGACGGAGGAGAGGGACCGGGAGGCGGCAGGGAGGCGGAAGCTGAGGACCAGCTCGCCGGACCTGGGGGGCGGCAACACCCGACCACGCAGCCTCGCTGACGCGGTGGTGGCCTTGAGTGGCCCCCTGGAGTCCCACGTGTGAGCACACGCTGACAGTGTGAGCACACGCTGACAGTGTGAGCACACGCAGCCTCGCTGACGCGGTGGTGGCCTTGAGTGGCCCCCTGGAGTCTCACGTGTGAGCACACGCTGACATAGTGCAGCACACGCAGCCTCGCTGACGCGGTGGTGGCCTTGAGTGGAGGCCCCCTGGAGTCCCACGTGTGAGCACACGCTGACAGTGTGAGCACACGCAGCCTCGCTGACGCCGTGGTGGCCTTGAGTGGGGGCCCCCTGGAGTCCCACGTGTGAGCACACGCTGACAGTGTGAGCACGCACAGTCATGTGTGAGCACACGCAGACAGTGTGTGAGCATGTGCAGTCACGTGTGAGCACACTCAGACACAGTGTGAGCACACGCAGACAGTGTGTGAGCACGTACAGTCACGTGTGAGCACGTACAGTCACGTGTGAGCACGTACAGTAATGTGTGAGTACACGCGTACTTAGTATGAGCACGTACAGTCACGTGTGAGCACGTACAGTAATGTGTGAGCACGTACAGTAATGTGTGAGCACGTACAGTCACGTGTGAGCACGTACAGTCACGTGTGAGCACGTACAGTCACGTGTGAGCACGTACAGTCACGTGTGAGCACGTACAGTCATGTGTGAGCACGCACAGTAATGTGTGAGCCCGTACAGTCACGTGTGAGCACGTACAGTAATGTGTGAGCACGTACAGTCACGTGTGAGCACGTACAGTCACGTGTGAGCACGTACAGTCACGTGTGAGCACGTACAGTAATGTGTGAGCCCGTACAGTAATGTGTGAGCACATGCAGACATAGTGTGAGCACGTACAGTCACATGGGACCATGTACAGTTACCCTCAGACACCGACATCACAGTAACGTACCTGTAGAGCGCAACGCCTGCACGCTTGTTGCGCGCATCATTCAAGAAGCCCGGAGAGAATACGTCATTAGACCGCGCTTACAGCGGTCTGATCTCGTTTCAACGGGATCTACATCCAGACAGTTTCGGGACTGACCTGTCGCATCGCAAGTGAATCACCCAACCGACATCGTTCCGCAGAACTAGTTTGTCCGTTTGGCTACTACGTCATACAGTACTCAGCGTATCGCCGACAATTTTCCCGAAGCAAAAAAAAACTTTGATGATACATTTTCGAGTAGTCGCAGCAGCACAGAGTTGCTAACTAGAGAGTAGATATAGTTTCCGCCTCTGTGAGCGGAGTTCGCTCGAGGTAGCCTTACCGAAGCGCTCGGGAGCCGTTTGCGTAGCCTTGCCTTGGTGCTGCGCTTCGTTTGGTAGACAAACGCTCGCCGACTATGTTGTAGTTCCGACCGAGTCTTGTTCACGCAAGGCAAACGTTGGTCGCTCGTATCGTCAGGATCCGAGAAGTAGTTGTAATATTAAAAGAATGACCGTGCGTACCTGTTTTAGGGATGACATTGGGTACTCTAATAAAGAATCACATCAAGGAACACTGTAACCCTATATTTGTGGCATGTACAGTATTGGGAATATTGTCGTACGTAACGCAATATAGGATCAAGATTCACTTCACTTCACTAGAGCTTGCTTGCATACATTCAGGTGCTAAACCGAAAAGTGTGTATATTGTGAACGTACATAGAAATTCAGAAACGGCTGATTAGTTAACCCATCCGCTTACCATTAAAAATCACTAAAATTGCCCTAGAAATTCCATTTATATTCACTGTTGTGGTTGAAAAGTGCATCACTTTTTTTTTTTTTTATATCTGCTCCCTGTGTCCAACAATGAAGTCGGGTAGGGGATAGGAACTTAATCCCATCATATTCTGGCCCCTAGGTACATCGAAGCCGGCTGGCCATGCCTGACGCTTCCCTCATGTTAACTTCCTCCGGCTCCTCCTCTTCACTTTCTTCTTCCTCTGCTCTTACTACAAATTCTGAAGAAATGCAAGAAATGCAACTTGGGAAGATGTCAATCAGGAACGATGGTGGGAAGATAGAAAAGTATGGACAGAATTTGCATCTTTATAAGAAAAAAAATTGTATCTCCTAAACTTATCTTCTAATTCTTGTCAAATAAACTGTATACAGCCCATAAATGATCAATGGAACTTTAGGTAGTATAAATGTCTACAAAATCATCAGAATCACTGCCAAATAAAATGTTCTGCACGAAATCGTCTGTCAGTCGCCTACGCGCCGCCATTACAGCATATTTTGTAAACAAACTTATTCAGTTTCGGCAAATAGACTAAAAAAAATGCTACTGTAGTCGTAGACGCGATCTGAAACCACTTGTAGCAAGCTTGGAACATGGAAAAGGCATTCCACGCAACCTGTTATTGATTATGCGAACTATTTCACTCTCACAGTCGATAATACAGCGCGCTGCACCAGGCCGTCGATTCGACCGCTAGGTAAGCCAGCGGACAGTCGCGCAGGCCGTTGATTCGACTGGAGGGTAAGCCGGTGGGTTAAAATTGAATTCTGGTAAAGATTGTATTGACGCTTAATTGTAACGATTGAATCAACCAATAGAGCAGCTAATAGTGAGGATCGAATAGGATCCGATGTACCCGAAGTTATCCCTAATACGTCTACGGCCGTCAGTTTTGCATTTTCAGTGTTTGTGTCAGTTTTCTTTCAACGCCGACAGTCTCACGATTGGACGTGGTTCTTACTGGCCACGACTGTACCGCTGCATCTGTCTAGTGTACGGCCCACTCACGTCACAGCATAGTACAGGGACATCTCTACGGAGTAGAGAATGTGATAACGCAATATCGAGCGATCAAGACTTGAAGAAGACACTAACGAGGCTTAATTATTATGTAAATATATATATATATAAATATTGTGATGGCTTACGTCAATTACTTTTTAAAACGTTTACACGGTCGCAATCATATCAGCAACTTGAAGACTTATGGGTTGGTTTGCGCTGCCGCAACATCGTCTCGCTAGCAGGAGAACTCTTTCTCGTCGTTATACATTATTACGTAGCAAGGTCGTAAGGTTATGGTTCTTTTCTGAACGCAAGCAATTTGTTTTGTGATATTTCTTAGTATATAGTTCATACATCTATTATATTTATAATATGAAGAATATTGACTCGTTGTAAAAGGGATGATGTTTTTTGTTTTTTTTTGTATATATATATAGGCCGTCCAAATTGTGAATATTTTTTTTTTGAATACAAGCCTGTTTGGGGGGTGTCAGTTGTATGTATGTACATTTTGTCTGTATTCTAATCTGTGCGGCGGTAATGTCGCGTTACGCGACGTAGTATAAGTGACGTCTGTTACTGTGAGTTGTTTCATGAATGTGATTTGGTAAATACGGTTTTATTATAAATGATTTGTACGGTCGAGCGTGGACCTTGTATATTTTAGTGTAAGTGGCTGATTGATCTGATCGCACAGCCGGGGAAACTCTGCCTGTGTAAAGTGTACGAGGTTGTTTCCAATACAAGTGCATTATCTCTCGTCTACATGAAATAAATATTGTCGCATTTTTTTCTTTTTTCCAAGGAAGTTGTAAATCTTGACGTCGAGCCTATATAATTTGACGTCCTTGTTTTTTCTACCCCTTAACTACTGTCAGAGCATTGATAAAGCAATAATTATCTTTGAATCGATGTCAAAACGGGCCCTTAACCTGCCGTAATATAGTCGGTACGCGTGTCCGGTTGCAGCAAAGCACGACCCTCTCTGCTTTCTCGCAATCGCACACATTAACAGGTGAACGCGCAATATTCCCAACTAGCAGACATTCGGCGCAGAGAAACGAAGCTTGGCACTGATTTCACTTAGATGCAAGAACGTCTTAGTAGAAATGCAAATTAATTCAGTTTGGATATAATCATTGCACATGGTAGCATAGCTTGGGGCATCCAACCATGACACGACGATGTTTCACAGTTATTTCAATGTACCGTGTATTCTAAATCTTTGACGTATCTTTGTAATTCTATAGCAAGGCATCTTGTGTCAATTGATCACTGAGTCTAGTAGTACAGATAATTTGATGAAGACTAGAAGTTACATTAGAACTGTTTGTATAACGATTTTCAATGATACGATATTTATCAACAGATTTAAATGGTAGACGGAAAGTAAACTCTATCAAGTGTTGACAAGATAAATAATGTTAGCTTGTCCAATCGGGATTTTCTTGTCCCACGGAATGATGAGCCACCAATTGAGTTGAACATGAAATAAATAAAAACATTGTTTTATCTGCCAGTTCAAAGCTGATGTTTGTGAGTCTGGCTCTATTTGCTCGGCACGCTCGTTAATACTCGCGCCACATTCTATAGGCTCGGCTTCACGCTTTACGACGCATTGAAAGTGATGTGAACATGAAATACCTTTATTATAAGCACCTAGCACTATTACTTAAGGAACAGATGTACGTCTTGGTAGACCTGTATTATTTGCAATGAAATACATGAGCACAGTTGTACAAATCGTTGTTTGCTTTATTATGTGTTTACTCGTCCAATCTTTCCTGTTCCAAAACCTTTTCCAAAGCCGGTTATTCGTAGGTTGCACGTACGTCACATCCGTGCGCGTGGCGGCCACATTTGTGACCAAACTTTGATGTTGCCAGGGAGAAACAATTGTCGCATGTTGTGGTAGATCACAGAAATCATTACGTCTTTATAATTCAGTCTGTTTTTTTTTTTAAACAAAATTGGTATGTGTATAGTAATTTCTGATTTTTCTATTAGTAATGTTTACTTTTTAAATTCTAAATTATGCTTATTTAGTAAATTTAAATGATATTCGGCAATGATCTAGGATAGATCAATTGTGTCAATCGTGGCCACTGTGACGTCATGTGTCAACATGAAACATCGAGTCCCGGATCGCCGTGCTATCGTAATTCAACTACAGTGGAGTTCCGCGGGAGTTTACACCAACTTTTTAGGTGATTTCCTTGGTACACCCCTAGTGCAAAGTCCAGTCGAGCAATTATCTCCATTTAAACTCGAGCAAAGGACGAGGAATTCAGATGACTGAATACACACATCACATTCTTCAAGGCGATGAGGTCTGATCGTTCCAGGAAAACAAGAAGTCCCGGGGTAGTTCATCTTTCAACGTATCTACGGGTGTCCAAAACGGGGGGGAAATGGTGTGGCCATGGTGTAAACTCCCGCGGAACTCTACTGTAGTGGACAACTTCCATTCACTTTCGGTCCCTAAAGACGGCAACATTTGCAGAGAATTGCTTTTAGATCGCAAAGTGTGCTGGCACATATAAACAAGCAAGTAAGATTTGTGTGGCTGCTGAAGTGGGTTCGATCCTGCTTTCAAGTTTCCATGCAGTATGTCCGGGGTTCTATTCCCGGTTGGGACTGGATTGTCGACTTCAATGGAACGATACGATATGGGCATCCGCCCGCATACATGTTAACATTGACTTGGAGCTGCCATAGCAGCCGTAGCATATAACAAAATCGTCTAGTAACAATCATACAGTAAATACATTTTTATTTATTGAAAGGGTAAAATTGACGAGGACATGGGATAAACTGACCCTCGATGTTGTCTATTGTCTCGATTAGCTTCGTGCTAGACGTACTGCAGTGACGCTACGGAGGGGAGAGGGGGGGGGGGAAGGAGAAACAAAAGGGCAGCTTATCTCTTCGGGTTTTTGTTTTGAGTCCATGAAGCACGAAATAATACTAACGCGTTCTGCCCCAGGTCCTATGTGGTTCCTACCTCGCTTTCCCTTCTTGACCCCCCCCCCCCCCCCCCCCAATTATTCCAGGCTATACCACTGGGCAACGTATCACCATGGATCTAATAAATCAAAATGGCATTTAATGGACTCTGTCAGCTGTCAGAGTAACGTGGAAACAATTGTAATAGGGTAGAAGGCGGTTTGTGGGTTGAGTTTACACGGATGTCATTCATCGTAAACAAATTTACCTTCTATGAAAGTTACTTGTTAGTTATTATAAGCAATACTTGTGCGTTGATATCAATGTGGGATCTCTCCGTGCTACCTTGTCGTGCTGGGCTTCCGTCATTTCTAACATGATAAGTGGACGGACGCTCGCCAATCTTCTTCTTCTACGGGGGGGTCGAGGGGCGTCATGATGTTTCTCGTTTTCTGCTATAAAATAATCTTTTCTTGTCGTCACCTGTTTGACTTCCTAACCACACAGCCTCAGTTGCCGAGTAAGTTACTCCCGCAAGTTACTCCCGCAATTACTCCGCAAGTTACTCCCGCATGTTACTACCGCAAGTTACTCCCGCATGTTTCTACCGCATGTTACTCCCGCATGTTACTCCCGCTAGTTACTTCCGCATGCTACTCCCGCAAATAACTACCACATGTTACTACCGCATGTTACTCCCGCAAGCTACTCCCGCATGTTACTCCCGCATGTTACTACCGCATGTTACTCCCGCATGTTATTCCCGCATGTTACTACCGCAAGTTACTCCCGCATGTTACTACCGCATGTTACTCCCGCATGTTATTCCCGCATGTTACTACCGCATGTTACTCCCGCATGTTATTCCCGCATGTTACTACCGCAAGTTACTCCCGCATGTTTCTACCGCATGTTACTCCCGCAAGTTACTCCCGCATGTTACTCCCGCATGTTACTCCCGCATGTTACTACCGCATGTTACTCCCGCATGTTATTCCCGCAAGTTACTTCCCCAAATACTCCCGCATGTTACTCCCGCATGTTACTACCGCATGTTATTCCCGCAAGTTACTACCGCATGTTACTACCGCATGTTACTCCCGCATGTTACTCCCGCATGTTACTACCGCGTGTTACTACCGCATGTTACTCCCGCATGTTATTCCCGCAAGTTACTTCCCCAAATACTCCCGCATGTTACTCCCGCATGTTACTCCCGCATGTTACTACCGCGTGTTACTCCCGCATGTTATTCCCGCAAGTTACTTCCCCAAATACTCCCGCATGTTACTCCCGCATGTTACTCCCGCATGTTACTACCGCGTGTTACTACCGCATGTTACTACCGCATGTTATTCCCGCAAGTTACTACCGCATGTTACTACCGCATGTTATTCCCGCAAGTTACTACCGCATGTTACTACCGCATGTTACTACCGCATGTTACTCCCGCATGTTACTCCCGCATGTTACTCCCGCATGTTACTCCCGCATGTTACTACCGCATGTTACTACCGCATGTTACTACCGCATGTTACTACCGCATGTTACTACCGCATGTTACTACCGCATGTTACTCCCGCATGTTACTCCCGCATGTTACTACCGCATGTTACTACCGCATGTTACTACCGCATGTTACTCCCGCATGTTACTACCGCATGTTACTACCGCATGTTACTACCGCATGTTACTCCCGCATGTTACTCCCGCATGTTACTACCGCATGTTACTACCGCATGTTACTCCCGCAAGTTACTCCTGACAACCCCAAACCGCAGATATTTGTCAAGTAGCAAGGAGGGTGTGGAAAAGTCCAGTCGACACATTAGTACAGTGACTACAGACAGGCTACAGTCTATTACAACATCGTATTGACTCTTCAATTAGGATTTTTCTAGAAAAAATATGTTCGGACGTGTCCGCCCAAAAAAAAGAGAAGGTGGACGCGTCCGCCCTGAAATTGAGCACTGGTGCTGGGTAGGTTTGTGTGCTTTGGTGATCCCGAGAGTTATGCTGGCGGAAGCGTATGCTGCTGGTAGGGCGGACACGTCGACGTGGAGAAGTCAAACGAAGGGCAGTCCATGTCCGCCCCTTTACGTCCTACTTGTCCGTTTCCTCCAATCACCCCCCCTGCCCCCCACACGTAGGATCATAATTGTCGAATAATTTAATCTAAATCCATTCCTTTCTCTTTTCTGCCAGGCTTTGAATTTCTTTATCTACATTATAATTAATATTCTGGATCATCCGTTGCAGATAAACCAATCTTGATTTATTTTTCCCTTCTTCCATTTTTCTTTTAGTTTTTCTAAATTTCTTTCAATTATTACTTAGATTATAAAAACAACGCAATCGTTTTTTTGTCATTTTTCGTTGTTTTACTACATATTGGTATATTAGCAACCTCGTTATATAACTGCAATAAAGCCCAATGTCAATGGAAATATTTGGTATTGTTCGGTACCACATTGTACAACTCTGTTGTGTAACAATCGCGTTGTATAACTGTTTTATTGGGCTATCGATTGTTTGTCTTTTAACTGCGAAGTAATTCCGAATAATCATGAAGCGTGGACCCATGCAGTTTTAATTAACATGGACGCATTAAAGCTGGTACCGAGTGCAACTTGTCAAAGACAATTGTGAATGGGTATTGAAAACACGATTCGCAATAATTAGACAACACAATGTACTTTGGTAATTACTTGATTGTTGCCTTTGTTTTCGGTCAAGTTATTGGTTAATAAAATTGTTAAATTGTTACACGTGCCAACGTTCTAGAATGCGACGCAAATGATTTGTCCGCGATCTTTCTACAAATTGAGAAAAATCTTCAGAAATTGATTTTTTGGAATAATGAAATAATGTTAATACTGCGTCAATCACGAAATCTATGGAAACAATTTTGTATGTATTGTTTCATGAAAGTCCATTTTTTTCCCTCAATTTGTGATGATAGTACGCACTTCCTCCTGAATCCTAGAATCCACATTTATTGATCTAATAAGTAATAAACTATGGTTGTAAAATGCAGCGTTCCACTTTCGAACCTTGCTCGACATGAATGTCCATCTTCCTGCAACGCAATCATCGTCTCGATTAGTATTGTTGCCAAAATATCATATATAAAGCAGAAATAAAGATTGATTAACCTTAAATAGATTAATTGATTGATGGACATAGATTCCTGAAAGCAAACCCAATATGTGCTCGTTGTTCCAATTTTATTCTCTAAATAAGTAAATTAATCAATTTGTATTTATAATCTACCCACTCAATTCCAGGAACTGATTTCCAGTGCCCCCCCCCCCCCCCCCTTACTACTACACACAACACTACACGCTACATTCGTAGTCATCTAAATAGTGGCCCAAACAACAATGATCAACAATGAAAGTGACATCTAAAGAAGGCGGGAGTGGAGCTGTGATTGCCCGAGTAGACTAACATGTAGCTTTGAGATATGCTATAATGCTCTAATTATTTGGAGAGTAAGCTAACTGAATATATATTTAATTTATCAATCTTATGTTATTTGAACGACCTTTTCTATCTGATTACCGCCTGCAATAACTTCTAGACGAAGAATGAACTCGCCTCATCACTTCACCCGGACCTTTCCAAGCATCTCTAATTTTTTCCTCTTTCCTACCACTTATTTCATTTCTAGATAACCGTAACAATGCATGCTGGATAACTGTCTTATCAAAAATAAAAAATTGAATGTGGTCTTATATATCCCTACCTTTGTTGTATCTTCTATTTGTTCCCTTGGACCTCCTTCAATCATACATATTAGTATTCATTATTCCTTCCTTCTTGTCTCAAACAGCAGTTAAATATTCCCTCAGTTCAGTCTCCCTTTCTCTGCAACCTTCACTGTTCGTTTGCTTTGTTGTGTAGTTAGGTAAACTTCGTCCAAGACCATTCCACTTCGTCCAAGACCATTATACTTCGTCCAAGACCATTATACTTCGTCCAAGACCATTCCACTTCGTCCAAGACCATTATACTTCGTCCAAGATCATTCCACTTCGTCCAAGACCATTAAACATCGTCCAAGACCATTCCACTTCGTCCAAGACCATTATACTTCGTCCAAGACCATTCCACTACGTCCAAGACCATTAAACATCGTCCAAGACCATTCCACTTCGTCCAAGACCATTATATACTTCGTCCAAGACCATTCCACTTCGTCCAAGACCATTATACTTCGTCCAAGACCATTCCACTTCGTCCAAGACCATTATACTTCGTCCAAGACCATTCCACTTCGTCCAAGACCATTAAACATCGTCCAAGACCATTCCACTTCGCCCAAGACCATTATACTTCGTCCAAGACCATTTTACTTCGTCCAAGACCATTATACTTCGTCCAAGACCATTATACTTCGTCCAAGACCATAATACTTCGTCCAAGACCATTATACTTCGTCAAAGACCATTATACTTCGTCCAAGACCATTATATTTCATCCAATACCATTATACTTCGTCCAAGACCATTATACTACGTCCAAGACCATTATACTTCGTCCAAGACCATTATACTTCGTCCAAGACCATTCCACTTCGTCCAAGACCATTATACTTCGTCCAAGACCATTCCACTTCGTCTAAGACAATTATACTTCGTCCAAGACCATTATACTTCGTCCAAGACTATTATACTTCGTCCCAGATCATTATACTTTGTCCCAAGACCATTATACCTCGTCCAAAACCGTTATATACTTCGTCCAAGAATATTATACTTCGTCCAAAACCATAATACTACGTCCAAGACAATAAGACTTCGTCCAAGACCATTATACTTCGTCCAAGATCATTATACTTCGTCCTACACCATTATACTTCGTCCTAGACCATTATACTTCGTCCAAGACCATTATACTCCCTCCAGGACCATTATACTTCGTCCAAGACCATTATGCTTCGTCCAAGATCATTATACTTCGTCCAGGATCATTATACTTCGTTCAGGACCATTATACTTCGCCCAAGAGTATTATACTTCGTCCAAGACCGTTATACTTTCGTCAAAAACCATTATAGGTCGTCCCAAGACCATTTTACTTCATCCAAACCCATTATACGTCGTCCAAAACCATTATACTTCGTCCAAGATCATAATACTTTGTCCAAAACCATTACATTTCGTCAAAAACCATAATACTTCGTCCAAGATCATTATACTTCGTCCAAAACCATTATAATTCTTTCATACTTTGTCCAATACCATTATACTTCGTCCAAGACCATTATACTTCGTCCTACACCATTATACTTCGTCCTAGACCATTATACTTCGTCCAAGACCATTATACTTTGTCCTAGACCATTATACTTCGTCCTAGATCATTATACTTCATCCAAGACCATTATACTTCCTCCAGGACCATTATACTTCGTCCAAGACCATTGTGCTTCGTCCAAGATCATTAAACTTCGTCCAGGATCATTATACTTCGTTCAGGACAATTATACTTCGTCCAGGACCGTTATACTTTCGTCAAAAACCATTATAGGCCGTCCCAAGTCCATTATACTTCGTCCAAACCCATTATACGTCGTCCAAAACCATTATACTTCGTCCAAGATCCTTATACTTCGTCCAAGACCATTATACTTCGTACAATATCCTTATACTTCGTCCAAGGCCATTATACTTCGTCCAAGACCATTCTACTTCGTCCAAGACCATTATACTTCGAACAAGATCCTTATACTTCGTCCAAGACCACTATATTTCGTCCAAGACCACTATTGTTCGCCCAATAGACCATTATACTTCATCCAAGACCATTATACTTCGCCCAATTGACAATTATACTTCGTCCAATAAACCATTATACTTCGTCCAAAACCATTTTACCTTGTCCAAGACCATTATACTTCGTCCAAGACTACTATACTTCGTACATGACCATTATACTTCATCCAGGACCATTATACTTCTTCCAAGACCGGTATACTTCGTCCTAAACCATTAAATTTCGTCCAAGACCATTATAATTCGTCTTAAACCATTATAGCATATCCAAGACCATTATACTTCGCCCAATTGACCATTTTACTTCGTCTAAGACCGTTATTCTTCGTTCAAGACCATTATACTTCGTCCAAGACCATTATACTTCGTCCAAGACCATAATACTTCGTCCAAGAACATGATACTTCGTCCAAGACCATTAAACTTCGTCCAAGACCATTATACTTCGTCCAAGACCATTATACCTCGTCCAAGACAATTGTACTTCGTCCAAGACCATTATACGTCGTCCAAGACCATTATACTTCGCCCAAGACCATTATACTTCGTCCGAGACCATTATACTTCGTCCAAGACCATTATACTTCGTCCAAGACCTTTATAAAGGTAGTATAATGGACGAAGTATATATCGTAGGACGAAGTATATATACTTCGTCCTACACCATTATACTTCGTCCTAGACCATTATACTTCGTCCAAGACCATTATACTCCGTCCAAGACCATTATACTTCGTCTAAGACAATTATACTTCGTCCAAGACCATTATACTTCGTCCAAGACCATTATACTTCGTCCAAGACCATTATACTTCGTCCAAGACCATTATACCTCGTCCAAGACCATTCCACCTTGTCCAAGACCATAATACTTCGTCCCAAATCATTATACTTTGTCCCAAGACCATTATACTTCGTCCAAAACTATTATACTTCGTCCAATACCATTATACTTTGTCCAAGACCATTTTACTTCGTCCAAGATCATTATACTTCGTCCAAAACCATTATACTTCGTCCAAGGCAATTATACTTCGTCCAAGACCATTATACTTTTTCCATACTTTGTCCTAGACCATTATACTTCGTCGTAGATCATTATACTTCGTCCAAGAACATTATTCTTCGTCCAAGACCATTACACTTCGTCCAAAATCATTATACTTCGTCCAAAACCATTATACTTCGTCCATGACCATACTTCGTCCAAGATCATTCCACTTCGTCCAAGACCATTAAACATCGTCCAAGACCATTCCACTTCGTCCAAGACCATTATACTTCGTCCAAGACCATTCCACTACGTCCAAGACCATTAAACATCGTCCAAGACCATTCCACTTCGTCCAAGACCATTATATACTTCGTCCAAGACCATTCCACTTCGTCCAAGACCATTATACTTCGTCCAAGACCATTCCACTTCGTCCAAGACCATTATACTTCGTCCAAGACCATTCCACTTCGTCCAAGACCATTAAACATCGTCCAAGACCATTCCACTTCGCCCAAGACCATTATACTTCGTCCAAGACCATTTTACTTCGTCCAAGACCATTATACTTCGTCCAAGACCATTATACTTCGTCCAAGACCATAATACTTCGTCCAAGACCATTATACTTCGTCAAAGACCATTATACTTCGTCCAAGACCATTATATTTCATCCAAGACCATTATACTTCGTCCAAGACCATTATACTACGTCCAAGACCATTATACTTCGTCCAAGACCATTATACTTCGTCCAAGACCATTCCACTTCGTCCAAGACCATTATACTTCGTCCAAGACCATTCCACTTCGTCTAAGACAATTATACTTCGTCCAAGACCATTATACTTCGTCCAAGACTATTATACTTCGTCCCAGATCATTATACTTTGTCCCAAGACCATTATACCTCGTCCAAAACCGTTATATACTTCGTCCAAGAATATTATACTTCGTCCAAAACCATAATACTACGTCCAAGACAATAATACTTCGTCCAAGACCATTATACTTCGTCCAAGATCATTATACTTCGTCCTACACCATTATACTTCGTCCTAGACCATTATACTTCGTCCAAGACCATTATACTCCCTCCAGGACCATTATACTTCGTCCAAGACCATTATGCTTCGTCCAAGATCATTATACTTCGTCCAGGATCATTATACTTCGTTCAGGACCATTATACTTCGCCCAAGAGCATTATACTTCGTCCAAGACCGTTATACTTTCGTCAAAAACCATTATAGGTCGTCCCAAGACCATTTTACTTCATCCAAACCCATTATACGTCGTCCAAAACCATTATACTTCGTCCAAGATCATAATACTTTGTCCAAAACCATTACATTTCGTCAAAAACCATTATACTTCGTCCAAGATCATTATACTTATTTCATACTTTGTCCAAGACCAATATACTTCGTCCAAGACCATTATACTTCGTCAAAGACCATTATACTTTGTCCTAGACCATTATACTTCGTCAAAGACCATTATACTTTGTCCTAGACCATTATACTTCGTCCTAGATCATTATACTTCGTCCAAGACCATTATACTTCCTCCAGGACCATTATACTTCGTCCAAGAGCATTATACTTCGTCTAAGACCATTATACTTTCGTCAAAAACCATTAAAGGTCGTCCCAAGACCATTATACTTCGTCTAAACCCATTATACGTCGTCCAAAACCATTATACTTCGTCCAAGATCATAATACTTTGTCCAAAACCATTACATTTCGTCAAAAACCATTATACTTCGTCCAAGATCAATATACTTCGTCCAAAACCATTATAATTCTTTCATACTTTGTCCAATACCATTATACTTCGTCCAAGACCATTATACTCCGTCCTACACCATTATACTTCGTCCTAGACCATTATACTTCGTCCAAGACCATTATACTTTGTCCTAGACCATTATACTTCGTCCTAGATCATTATACTTCATCCAAGACCATTATACTTCCTCCAGGACCATTATACTTCGTCCAAGACCATTGTGCTTCGTCCAAGATCATTAAACTTCGTCCAGGATCATTATACTTCGTTCAGGACAATTATACTTCGTCCAGGACCGTTATACTTTCGTCAAAAACCATTATAGGCCGTCCCAAGTCCATTATACTTCGTCCAAACCCATTATACGTCGTCCAAAACCATTATACTTCGTCCAAGATCCTTATACTTCGTCCAAGACCATTATACTTCGTACAATATCCTTATACTTCGTCCAAGGCCATTATACTTCGTCCAAGACCATTCTACTTCGTCCAAGACCATTATACTTCGAACAAGATCCTTATACTTCGTCCAAGACCACTATATTTCGTCCAAGACCACTATTGTTCGCCCAATAGACCATTATACTTCATCCAAGACCATTATACTTCGCCCAATTGACAATTATACTTCGTCCAATGGACCATTATACTTCGTCCAAAACCATTTTACCTTGTCCAAGACCATTATACTTCGTCCAAGACTACTATACTTCGTACATGACCATTATACTTCATCCAGGACCATTATACTTCTTCCAAGACCGGTATACTTCGTCCTAAACCATTAAATTTCGTCCAAGACCATTATACTTCGTCTTAAACCATTATAGCATATCCAAGACCATTATACTTCGCCTAATTGACCATTTTACTTCGTCTAAGACCGTTATTCTTCGTTCAAGACCATTATACTTCGTCCAAGACCATTATACTTCGTCCAAGACCATAATACTTCGTCCAAGAACATGATACTTCGTCCAAGACCATTAAACTTCGTCCAAGACCATTATACTTCGTCCAAGACCATTATACTTCGTCCAAGACAATTGTACTTCGTCCAAGACCATTATACGTCGTCCAAGACCATTATACTTCGCCCAAGACCATTATACTTCGTCCGAGACCATTATACTTCGTCCAAGACCATTATACTTCGTCCAAGACCTTTATAAAGGTAGTATAATGGACGAAGTATATATCGTAGGACGAAGTATATATACTTCGTCCTACACCATTATACTTCGTCCTAGACCATTATACTTCGTCCAAGACCATTATACTCCGTCCAAGACCATTATACTTCGTCTAAGACAATTATACTTCGTCCAAGACCATTATACTTCGTCCAAGACCATTATACTTCGTCCAAGACCATTATACTTCGTCCAAGACCATTATACCTCGTCCAATTCCATTCCACCTTGTCCAAGACCATAATACTTCGTCCCAAATCATTATACTTTGTCCCAAGACCATTATACTTCGTCCAAAACTATTATACTTCGTCCAATACCATTATACTTTGTCCAAGACCATTTTACTTCGTCCAAGATCATTATACTTCGTCCAAAACCATTATACTTCGTCCAAGGCAATTATACTTCGTCCAAGACCATTATACTTTTTCCATACTTTGTCCTAGACCATTATACTTCGTCGTAGATCATTATACTTCGTCCAAGAACATTATTCTTCGTCCAAGACCATTACGCTTCGTCCAAAATCATTATACTTCGTCCAAAACCATTATACTTCGTCCATGACCATACTTCGTCCAAGATCATTCCACTTCGTCCAAGACCATTATACTTCGTCCAAGACCATTATACTTCGTCCAAGACCATTATTCTTCGCCCAATTGACCATTATACTTCGTCTAAGACCGTTATACTTCGTTCAATACCATTATACTTCGTCTAAGACCATTATACTTTGTCCAAGACCATTATACTTCGTCCAAGACCATTATATTTCGTCTAAAACTTTTAGACTTCGTCCAAAGCCATTATACTTCGTCCAACACCATTATACTTCATCCAAAACCATTATACTTCGTCCTAAAACCATTATACTTCGTCCAAGATCATGATACTTCGTCCAAAACCATTATACTTCGCCCAAGACCATTATACTTCGTCCAAGATCCATATACTTCGCCCAAGATCATGATACTTCGTCCAAATCCATTATACTTCGCCCAAGACCATTATACTTCGTCCAAGACCATTATACTACGCCCAATGGACCATTATACTTCGTCTTTGGCCGTTATACTTCGTTCAAGACCATTATACTTCGTCCAAGACCATTATACTTCGTCTAAGACCATTATACTTCGTCCAAGACCATTATATTTCGTCCAAAAGTTTTATACTTTGTCCAAAGCCATTATACTTCGTCCAACACCATTATATTTCATCCAAAACCATTATACTTTGTCCTAAAACCATTATACTTCGTCAAGATCATGATACTTCGTCCAAAACCATTATACTTCATCCAAAACCATTATACTGCGTCCTAAAACCATTATACTTCTTCCAAGATCATGATACTTCGTCCAAAACCATTATACTTCGCCCAAGACCATTATACTTCGTCCAAGATCCATATACTTCGCCCCTTACCCCCCCCCCCCCCCCTCACTCACTCGCGATGTGGTTTCAGTGCTTTTAAATCTGTAGCTATGGTTGCTGTTATTGGTCAAACACTTCTTAACTCGAGTTGTGATTGGTGGAATATTTTCACTCCACGTGGACTGAATACGTTTCCCATCATCACTATTACGATTCTATTGGCTTAAGAAAGAGACGGACAAAGAAGTGAGAGCTCGGAACACGGGTAACAGTCAGTAAGGGGGACATTTACATCTGCAATACTTATTATTGTCTATAATGCGGTAGGTCGCCGGTTCGATTCCGGCCACCGGCAGTCCTGACTGAAGGTTTTTTCCGAGGTTTTCCTCAGTCGGAAAGGCGAATGCTGTTATTGAGTGCTACTAACAGCCCTCGGATATTCCTTCACAGCTATCCAAACACCATAACCTATAGTTAGTCACCTGAAGAGGGGCACATCAGGTAAAGCTGGTGTGCACCCTAACAGGTATTCCTACAAAACATTATTATTGTCAATCTAACCGGTGAATCGGCCGATAATGTTAAATCACTAATAATTTAAGCAATGATATTGTTCCACGACAGTGCTCAATAATAGTACATATATTGATTTAGTTGTTAGGGGGTTTATCCTGCTTCCAATGCAGGAGGTCCAGGGTTCGATTCGGCCGGTTCGAGCAGGGGTTCTTAACTTTAGAACTTGACTGTAATCTATCTTTATGACGCTGGTATCTACGTAAGCTGTGGCCTTGGAGCCGTTTAGATAAGAAGCACATGATATAACACGTGCTTACACATGGCATAACACGTGGTATAACACGTGGTATAATATGTGGTATAACACGTGGTATGACTCGTGGTGTTGCTACACGTGGTGTTACACGTGGTATACCATGTGGTATATCACGTGGTATGACTCGTGGTATAATACGTGGTATAACACGTGGAATAACACGTGATATGACACGTGGTATATCACGTGGTATGACTCGTGGTATAACACGTGGTCTAACACGTGGTATGACACGTGTCATAGCACGTGGTATTAGATTATTATATTTATTATTATTATTATTATTATTATTATTATTATTATTATTATTATTATTATTATTATTATTATTATTATTATTATTATTATTATTTTACTGTTGCAATACATACAAACTCGGTCAAAACCGGCATAAACATGTTGTACGGAAACAAACGTCAAGTATTTCCATGTGTTTACCTTATTAAAATCTACTTAGAACTACTTAATATATCATTGTCCACATTATTTCTTCCAAACCGAACTGTGGATGCTATGTACGGTCTTGGCCGATTTGTACTCATCCCAGCATTCGCTCTTTGTACGGTGGAAACCACGAAAACCACCATCGGGATGGAGAACTTCTTGAAGTCTTCATTCTTCTTAGTTCAAAAATTTTCGCACTATCCTACACGTGTTCAAAATGATTGCTTTTTGCATCTCGATGTATATGTTCGGTTGGAGACCAATTATTATTATTATTATATAATTATAATTAAAATTATCTAAGATTATCTTATTTGTTTGTCTGCCATAGAGGAGTGTATGTCATTTTCCTATTCTGTAACGTGATAACAGGCGTTTAAACGTCATATATAACCAACATATATGGGGAATTGTCCTCCAGTGGCTGGGGCTTTCTTTCGCCCCAGACCCTTTCCTGCTTGGGATGTTCGAGCCCCCCTCCCCCCCCCCCATTGTGTGTTCCTTGATACACCACTGGGAGCAACACATCAATATATCAACAGCATTTATAGTTCAACCCTCTCGAAAGTGATTTTCAGTGGGGGACATTTCTCGATGTGTTTCGTCGGCCATATAATACAGCAGTATCATACAGAGATATAGATTCAACTAAATTCGGCCAAACTGGGACTCGAACCCTAACTCTTCTGTATTGGAAGCAGCATTGCAAGGGTTGTAGTTAGGGTTGCCTCATCCCTTACGAACACTCTTGTGTGGGGCGCATTTGACTACACCCCTAAGTATTGAGTTAGCTAAGGAGTTTAGTTAGTAAACGATTGGAATGTGAATGTGCAACACCCGAACAACTTGATCACCCAATAGTTATGACTGAACGCAACATAATCGAGAAAAACAATTAAAATCGAACGATATTTCGTATCAATCAATTTGGAAGCACCGGTTACACAATCGCTGCAATAAGGTTTATTGTTTGCAACACAGGAACGAGCTGTTACCTGGTTGTTATGTAACCTGTCAAACATGCGCGGGCGACAACTAGAGAGAACTTTGAGGGGGGGTTTTCTCTACGGATTCGATGCGTCTGTTTTGGCTGATCTTTCCTCTCGTTCCCCTACTTTATATAAATGCACCAACAAACATATGACACCAATAAGACGCTGCGAAGTCTGAGCTCAGAAGGCCAAGTGGCAGAAATTAGCCTAACGGTTTCTGTTCGAATAATTTTTTGTAATCGATATTGTGGGTCGATTAACCAGCCAGATAATATCAGGGTATAGATAACGAAAAACAATATATTCAAAATAGGCAATGCTCATACAATGTTTTTAATTGATTTTTAAATACGTCGTCGCATATCAAATAACAATATGTTTTTAAATTTTGAAAATCGAATCAGTCTATGCCTCAAAATAATTGATTTAGTAACGATAAATAAAAGGGCGCGAAAAACGAGCCGCCGGCATGTAGAGTGGATTTGACGTCATGGTTTGTGTCTGTGTACGCCTCAGCGATTGGTCTGTTACGCCACGTCTACAGAATCATTGCGTCACAGCCACCTGTACGCGTTTCAAAACCCCGCGTTTAAACTTCAATAAATGCGACCACATTAAACCTATTTAAAAATATCTTTTTTACTTGGGACTTGCATTACTAGACTTTGTGTATCATATACTATTAAATAAAGTGCTTGGTTTAACAAAAAAAATCGTATGAGCCGACGGTTGAGATATTATTGTATTATCAGATTGTATCCAAACTTATGAAATCTTGTATCTGTATTGTTTCATTATCTGTAGACACAGATAATGTCTATAGCTGGTGTATCTACCAACATTATTTCGCTTTTAAAAGTTGCTTTAAGGATACGAACAGAAAGTCATAATTCTCAATCATTTTGAGGAATGAGCCGCTATTGGTCGGCCTGGTCTGGTCTCGCCAATAGTCACACACGTAAAACTACAATTCAATAAAAAACTCAGTTTTTAAATCTGTAATTCCCTCAAAATTACCAATCCCTCGTTTTATAAATTATTCCTTTTTGGATGCTAGGAGTGGACACTACTCTGTGTATAATGTGTAGTCATGTTTCACGATTTCTTACCCACAGAATGACTAGTGGGAACCATTGATATTTTTGTGCACTTCTTTGTGTGTCTGCCGGTACGAAACGGGTTTTGTACCGGCAGATAAAACATTTCATGATGACGAATTGAACTCAGATAAGATGCGCAGACAATGCATCCACACTTGTCTCGATGTAGCTGGTGTTTTATTCATTTCCCTCCACGTAGGGTGTTCATTATATCATATGCGAAGATAGCTTCGAGTTCACCCGCAAATATTTACTCTCATTAATAGTTCAACAACTGTATTTGGTACGTTTGAATATGTTACGGCGAAATAAAAAATAGACAACCTCGGAGATCAAGACTATTAAGATAGAATGTTGACTGTTCCACGTCAATTAAACATACACACTTCCTCTATCAAATCAATAATATTCATAGTTCCCACGTGACGTCACAGCGGCCATGATTGCGACACAATTGAGGAAGACCAATCCTAGATCATTGGCAAATACTATTCAAATATAATAAATAAGCCTAATTTATAAATTAAAAGTAAACATAAGTAATAGAAAAATAAAAAATAACTACACATACCGATTTTATAAAAAAAAACAGGCTGGATTTTAAAGAACTATGAATTTCTGTGTTCTACCACAACAGCCTTCAATTGTTTCTCTATGACAACGTCAAAGTTTGATCACAAATGTGGCCGCCACGCGCAAAGATGTGACGTACGTGCAACCTATGCGTATTCTACTAAGTGTTGTATCAAGGAAGTATAGTCGTAGTTATCTCGAACAAGGTGGAGTTTCTTACAGTTTTCTTTATATCACCTAATAGAGAGGTTAATGCCAATTAAGATGGACTATTCAGTGTTCACTGTTCCAGTCAATTAAACATACACACTTCCTCTATCAAATCAATAATATACATGTAAATGCGTATTCTACTAAGTGTTGTTTCAAGGAAGTATAATCGTAGTTATCTCGAACAAGGTGGAGTTTCTTACAGTTTTCTTTATATCACCTAATAGAGAGGTCTTAATGCCAATTAAGATGGACTCGTCAGTGTTCACTGTTCCAGTCAATTAAACATACACACGTCTTCTATCAAATCAATAATATACGTGTAGATGCGTATTCTACCATTTTGTATCAAGAAACTTTAACCTATTTAGCTCAAACCAGTTAAGTTTCTTGCAGTTTCGTTTAGATCTGCTAACAGAGGGTCTAATTCCAATTAAGATGGAGTGTTTAAGTAGGCCTAAGTAATGAAACATTTACACGTTTTCTATCTAATTACTGTTAATAAATAAATAACTTTCACCGTTTTAACTAATAAAAAGTAAAAAGATACAAAGCGTATAAATTAAAATGTGTTGTAAGCCTACGTACTTACCTGGAAGATATATGAATGAATGTAAGAGGAATATCAGATAAAACTATTACCCGAGTTATAATTTAAACTCTGCTCATTGATAATTTTGTTTGGCAGAGTAGTACTTCACCGTGTAGTAGAGCAGGTGCGGCGTAAGCATGGCCGTGTTATATAAAGGCTGCCAGCAATAGCTATGTCACATTCTTCTACTAGCACAGCAGCCGAGCAGTTGAATCATGAAGGCGGTGGCGTTTCTTTTCGTGTTGGTAGCGGTAAGTTGAATACTTAACAGGGCTGCAGGACGAGTATCATGATTGTAGGACTTAGCTGACATCAGTATCAGGGGTGCGGGAATTAGCTGGCTTTACTGTCAGGGGTGCAAGACTTAGCTGGCTTGACTATCAGGGGCGCAGGACTTAGCTGGCTTGACTATCAGCTGGCTTTATTATCAGGGCTGCAGGAATTAGCTGACTTTAGTATAAGGGGTGCAGGAATTAGCTGACTTTAGTATCAGGGCTGCAGGACTTAATATACGAGTATCATGGTTGTAGGACCTAGCTGATTTCTGTATCAGGGCTGCAGGAATTAGCTGGCTTGACTATCAGGGGTGCAAGACTTAACAAACGAGTATCATGGTTGTAGGACTTAGCTGACTTTCGTATCAGGTCTGCAGAAATTAGCTGGCTTGACTATCAGGGGTGCAAGACTTAGCTGGCTTGACTATCGGGGGTGCAGGACTTAGCTGGCTTGACTATCAGGGGCGTAGGTCTTAGCTGGCTTGACTATCAGGGGTACAGTAATTAGCTGGCTTTATTATCAGGGCTGCAGGAATTAGCTGACTTTAGTATCAGGGGTGCAGGACTTAACAAACGAGTATCAGGGTTGTAGGACACTGACTTTATTATCATGGCTGCAGGAATTAGCTGGCTTGGCTATCAGGGGTAAAAGACTTAACAGACGAGTATCATGGTTGTAGGACTTAGCTTACTTCCGTATCAGGGCTGCAGGAATTAGCTGGCTTGACTATCAGGGGCGCAGGACTTAGCTGGCTTGACTATCAGGGGTGCAGGACTTAGCTGGCTTGACTATCAGGGGTGTAGGACTTAGCAGGCTTGAGTATCAGGAAGGCAGGACTTACAAACTTAACTCTCCGGGGTTCAGGACTTAGCAGGCTTGAGAATCAGGGTTAGAGAACCAGGTTTGTAGCACTAAGCACGTTTGAGTATCAGGGTTTCAGGACTTAGCTGCATTGAGTTATCAGGGAAGTAGCAAGTATCTCAAATTATGAATATTGTTTGCTTTAGGTTGTCTCTCATTTGTTTTAACTTACTATATCAAGAAATAAACAGCTGCTATCAGAGATTTCAATATGAGGATTATGAAGCTTCTTGTGCTTATTTCATAAGTATGTTATACATTGATAGGTCTTTTCAATTATCGATTTGAATTTTGAGCTTAGTTGGTTCTTCTACAATGGTAGCTAACATTCTAAACATACCACAGCATTAGTTCGTTGTACAGTGGCCCAGTCTATCCTTGACCCGAAAGAACTGTGCGATACTTTCGTCATAGGTGATTCATTCGTGGCCAATCAGCGAGCACCAATTCCAAATACCGTTCGCTGGTTGGTCACGAGTCACTCGTCTAAGACGAACGCATGTGCATGCTTGTTTCGGGTCAGGTCCACAAGAGACACTCGTGTATATTATAACTAAAACATATACATTATAAACAATATTATGAGTAAGTAATCATGGTAGTGTAGGTTATTCATTGTAATATTCTCTGGTATTGTAGTACATGTTATTGTCGCTTGTTTATTATTGTATGCTTGTTCCAGGTGGCGCATGTGTCTTTGGCTGATCGCGTAGGTAAGACCCTTGAGCTTAGTCTACAAACAAATCCATGTCGTTTTTAAATCCTGATTACATACTGGGTCCAAATCATAAATTCAGTATGCTTCCGCATTTGTGAGAGTGGATTAAAATAATTCTATCGTCATAGGGTAGTGGGAACTTCAGTCACTATAGGAGGAATCAATCAACATAGCATAACATTAACATAGTCGGCTTTAAAGTACCCTCAAACCCCAACATGCATATAAGGTCATTCAACGCTTAAGCTCTTGGATAAGCTAAGCTGGGATAACTGTAGTTCGGCTAACAGCGCAGGTTTCGTTTAACGTGTCACGTAAATCTGGAGGGGTTTGGTCATAAAGCTGTGACAAAAGTCAGCATTAGCGGTAGAGACGCCTCATTTTCACGTCTCGTAACTTATCCAGTTTTAGCCGGATTTTCAAATGAATGCCATCATTGCAATGAGTTGATTTTATTAGAGGTTCCAGTTGTTTGTGATGACGTAAACAAACCCTTGTCACCGTCCTCCTTCTAATACCATGCGTGTCCTCCATCTAATACCATGCGTGCCCTCCTTCTAAGCATGCGTGTCCTTTTCTTAACATGCGTGTCCTCCATCTAATACCAAGCGTGCCCTCCTTCTAAGCATGCGTGTCCTTTTCTTAACATGCGTGTCATCCTTCTAAGCATGCGTGCCCTCCTTCTTATAGCATGCGTGCCCTCCTTCTTATAGCATGCGTGCCCTCCTTCTTATAGCATGCGTGCCCTCCTTCTAAGCATGCGTGTCCTTTTCTTAACATGCGTGTCATCCTTCTAAGCATGCGTGCCCTCCTTCTTATAGCATGCGTGCCCTCCTTCTTATAGCATGCGTGTCCTCCTTCTAATAGAATGCGTGTCCTCCTTCTAATATCATGCGTGTCCTCCTTCTATTAGCATGCGTGTTCTCCTTCTAATAGCATACGTGCCCTCCTTCTAATAGCATGCGTGCCCTCCTTCTTATAGCATGCGTGTCCTCCTTCTAATAGCATGCGTGGCTTCCTTCTATTAGCATGCGTGTCCTCCTTCTAATAGCATGCGTGTCCTCCTTCTATTAGCATGCGTGTCCTCCTTCTAATAGCATGCGTGTCCTCCTTCTAATAGCATGCGTGTCTTCCTTCTAATAGCATGCGTGTCCATCTATTAGCATGCGTGCTCTCCTTCTAATACCATGAGTTTCCTTCTTCTATTAGCATGCGTGTCCGCCTTCTAATACCATGCGTGTCCTCCTTTTAATAGCATGCATGCCCTCCTTCTATTAGCATGCGTGTCCTCCGTCTTATATCATGCGTGTCCTCCTTCTATTAGCATGCGTGTTCTCCTTCTAATAGGATGCGTGTCCGTCTTCTAATAGCATGCGTGTCCTCCTTCTAATAGGATGCGTGTCCGTCTTCTAATAGCATGCGTGTCCTCCTTCTAATAGCATGCGTGTCCTCCTTCTAATAGGATGCGTGTCCGTCTTCTAATAGCATGCGTGTCCTCCTTCTAAAAGCATGCGTGTCCTCCTTCTAATAGCATGCGTGTCCTCCTACTAATAGCATGCGTGTCCTTCTTCTAGTAGCATGCGTGTCCTCCTTCTATTAGCATGCGTGTCTTCCTTCTAATAGCATGCGTGTCCTCCTTCTATTAGCATGCGTGTCTTCCTTCTAATAGCATGCGTGTCCTACTAATAGCATGCGTGTCTTCCTTCTAATAGCATGCGTGTCCTACTAATAGCATGCGTGTCTTCCTTCTAATAACATGCGTATCCTCCTTCTTAGCATGCTTGTCCTCCTTCTATTAGCATGCGTGTCCTCCTCCTAAGGTTGCTTGCCCTCCTTCTATTAGCATGCGTATCCTCCTTCTAAGCATGGTTGTCCTCCTTCTATTAGCATACGTGTCCTCCTTCTAATACCATGCGTGTCCTCCTTCTAAGCATGCTTGTCCTCCTTTTATTAGCATGCGTGATTCCCCGCGCTATTCAAATGATTCAAACGACCAAATATATTCAACTACCAGGATTCAACTTGATACCAGATTGTGTATCGAACGAGAAGCTTTAGTAGTATGAAGAATGATTATAGCTTTAACCTTAAACACATAACGAAGGTTGTGCTATTTTTAATGCTGTGGTCGAAATGAGGTTGAGTGTTCACTGGTAATGTATGTATCCAACTGATCAGCCAAAGATGGGCTCACTTGGACAAAACCGCTAACACATCGTACGTTATTTGCTTATAGTTGCAGCTCAAATATTCTATTGATTATCAATTGCAAGCCTAGTATTTGGTTAATTTGATCGTTTGAATAGAGCAAAGTGCCGCGCCTGCTGTTAACATCATCGCAAACAACTGACCAATATTAGAATCTGCAACAAGAACAACTCCAAAGATTTGGATTAATTCAAGTATTGCAATGGGTACTAAAACCGAGCGTCATAAGACTTTGAAGTGAGGTGTAGTTATTGTTAATGCTTGTTACAGCGTGCCAGGATGCGTCAAGGAGTATTTGGGCAACAATGATGGACGGTTTTATCAGTGACTTGAAGCTCCTCAGCCATTTGTTATTGTTGTTGCTTGTTACAGCGCGCCAGGATGCGTCAAGGAGTATTTGGGCAACAATGCTGGACGGTTTTATCAGTGACTTGAAGCTCCTCAGCCATTTGTTATTGTTGTTGCTTGTTACAGCGCGCCAGGATGCGTCAAGGACTATTTGGGCAACAATGCTGGACGGTTTTATCAGTGACTTGAAGCTCCTCAGCCTTTTGTTATTGTTGTTGCTTGTTACAGCGCGCCAGGACTCGCAAAGGACTATTTGGGCAACAATGCTGGACGGTTTTATCAGTGACTTGAAGCTCCTCAGCCATTTGTTATTGTTGTTGCTTGTTACAGCGCGCCAGGACGCGTCAAGGACTATTTGGGCAACAATGCTGGACAGTTGGGTCAGGATATTGTTGTTGCTTGTTACAGCGCGCCAGGACTCGTCAAGGAGTATTTGGGCAACAATGCTGGACGGTTTGGTCAGGATATTGTTGTTGCTTGTTACAGCGCGCCAGGACTCGTCAAGGAGTATTTGGGCAACAATGCTGGACGGTTTGGTCAGGATATTGTTGTTGCTTGTTACAGCGCGCCAGGACGCGTCAAGGACTATTTGGGCAACAATGCTGGACAGTTGGGTCAGGATATTGTTGTTGCTTGTTACAGCGCGCCAGGACTCGTCAAGGAGTATTTGGGCAACAATGCTGGACGGTTTGGTCAGGATATTGTTGTTGCTTGTTACAGCGCGCCAGGACTCGTCAAGGAGTATTTGGGCAACAATGCTGGACGGTTTGGTCAGGATATTGTTGTTGCTTGTTACAGCGCGCCAGGACTCGTCAAGGAGTATTTGGGCAACAATGCTGGACGGTTTGGTCAGGATATTGTTGTTGCTTGTTACAGCGCGCCAGGACGCGTCAAGGACTATTTGGGCAACAATGCTGGACAGTTGGGTCAGGATATTGTTGTTGCTTGTTACAGTGCGCCAGGACACGTCAAGGAGTATTTGGGCAACAATGCTGGACGGTTGGGTCAGGATATTGTTGTTGCTTGTTACAGCGCGCCAGGACTCGTCAAGGAGTATTTGGGCAACAATGCTGGACGGTTGGGTCAGGATATTGTTGTTGCTTGTTACAGCGCGCCAGGACACGTCAAGGACTATTTGGGCAACAATGCTGGACGGTTGGGTCAGGATATTGTTGTTGCTTGTTACAGCGCGCCAGGACTCGTCAAGGAGTATTTGGGCATCAATGCTGGACGGTTTGGTCAGGATATTGTTGTTGCTTGTTACAGCGCGCCAGGACACGTCAAGGAGTATTTGGGCAACAATGCTGGACGGTTGGGTCAGGATATTGTTGTTGCTTGTTACAGCGCGCCAGGACTCGTCAAGGAGTATTTGGGCATCAATGCTGGACGGTTTGGTCAGGATATTGTTGTTGCTTGTTACAGCGCGCCAGGACACGTCAAGGAGTATTTGGGCAACAATGCTGGACAGTTTGGTCAGGATATTGTTGTTGCTTGTTACAGCGCGCCAGGACTCGTCAAGGAGTATTTGGGCAACAATGCTGGACGGTTGGGTCAGGATATTGTTGTTGCTTGTTACAGCGCGCCAGGACTCGTCAAGGAGTATTTGGGCAACAATGCTGGACGGTTGGGTCAGGATATTGTTGTTGCTTGTTACAGCGCGCCAGGACACGTCAAGGACTATTTGGGCAACAATGCTGGACGGTTGGGTCAGGATATTGTTGTTGCTTGTTACAGCGCGCCAGGACTCGTCAAGGAGTATTTGGGCAACAATGCTGGACGGTTGGGTCAGGATATTGTTGTTGCTTGTTACAGTGCGCCAGGACACGTCAAGGAGTATTTGGGCAACAATGCTGGACGGTTGGGTCAGGATATTGTTGTTGCTTGTTACAGCGCGCCAGGACTCGTCAAGGAGTATTTGGGCAACAATGCTGGACGGTTGGGTCAGGATATTGTTGTTGCTTGTTACAGCGCGCCAGGACACGTCAAGGACTATTTGGGCAACAATGCTGGACGGTTGGGTCAGGATATTGTTGTTGCTTGTTACAGCGCGCCAGGACTCGTCAAGGAGTATTTGGGCATCAATGCTGGACGGTTTGGTCAGGATATTGTTGTTGCTTGTTACAGCGCGCCAGGACACGTCAAGGAGTATTTGGGCAACAATGCTGGACGGTTGGGTCAGGATATTGTTGTTGCTTGTTACAGCGCGCCAGGACTCGTCAAGGAGTATTTGGGCATCAATGCTGGACGGTTTGGTCAGGATATTGTTGTTGCTTGTTACAGCGCGCCAGGACACGTCAAGGAGTATTTGGGCAACAATGCTGGACAGTTTGGTCAGGATATTGTTGTTGCTTGTTACAGCGCGCCAGGACTCGTCAAGGAGTATTTGGGCAACAATGCTGGACGGTTTGGTCAGGATATTGTTGTTGCTTGTTACAGCGCGCCAGGACTCGTCAAGGAGTATTTGGGCAACAATGCTGGACGGTTTGGTCAGTGACATGAAGATCCTGACCCATCTAGCTCTCCGAGAGGGGATCAAGGTAGGACAGCTCGGCTTGGCGGCCTTAGCCGAGGTGCTCAAGATCGTCCAATGCAAGAACAAGGCCAGCTTTGAGAACTGCAGACATCTCATTAACGCGTGTAACGATCCGCAAGAACCTGAAGGCAACAAGAAACTGTTCTGTCCAGCTTTGCAGGAAGCTGGTCTTATAAGTGCTTACAACCCCACGGCCTAGTGAATCAACCAAAACATATACCGGTCCTGTGTCCAAGTTAATAACATGAAAATATAAGCAAACATGTATGTTGGAATTGTTGTCATTAAAAATAAAGACCTACAACAGTTAAAAAAGATGTACAATGCAAACTTTTCTACAGATTACATTTAATGTTTGATTTTCCTTTTTTCCCTTTCTTTAGAGTTTTCCAGTCACGCTTGGTTTAAATAAAGGGAAACGTTTTGCTAAAACACTTAAAATCCTAGGAAATCTTGTGCTGCGAAGAACCTTGCTATACACATAACACAACTAAACTAAACTTAACCAACACGTCACGCGGGTAAAGTTTGCCACATGTGCTTCTTGCGCTGTGAAGGGACAGTCTTTAAGGGCGGTCGGCAGTCTGTTCCATGGATGCACAACACGGAATGGGAAAGCACGCCGGCTGAGCACTTCATTAGCCGGAGGGGGTTGGAAGCGTGGGTGGCTGCTACACTCGACCATGGGTGATGCGCGCGCACGTCGAAGACGGTGATGCCGCTGAGGCATCTTTTGAAAAACACCAGGTCGGGGTAAATGTAACGAGCCGAGATGCCGGAGCGAAAAAATAGCCTGTATAAATGAGTTTAGAATGGTTGAAGTTACTTTGAGGGTCCTGGATGTATTGACTGCATGTTACGGCGATGTTGTTATACCGTATTAAACATATGTGAGACATGTTGAAAGTAAAATAAATAGTTTAGAAGAGATGGATGACGAAAAGAACCAACGCAAAGAATGGGAGGACTCAGATACTGAAGTATACTAGCCTGGAGTCGAGCAGGTTGTATTGTCCTAGAATGAGAGACGATGTATTGTAATTAAACGACGCCATTTTAGTTTTGTACTTTGCTTGTTGCAATTTACAACAAAATGAAAATGTATTTATTGTTGTATTGTATTGCATTGTGTTTTATTAAGCGAGCGAAGCGAGCGTCTCCACTAGACTCTTATGGCACTTCGTTCTGTTTTTTTGTTTGTTTTGTTTTTGTTTTGTTTTTTTATGTCTGTCGATAGCGGTCGAACGGAAAGTCCGATCAACTTGAAATTTGGACCATCCACAAGCCTCGATGTGGATTGAAGGTGTATAGTTTTGAGGCAAAATCGTTCGAAAAGTTACAAAGTTACACCATAGTTACTGCAAAATATTTTTCTGAAACAAAATGCAGGCAAAATGTGAGATAGCCAGATTTTTCAACAGATTTGTCCGGTTTCGAATATGTCAATCTTATGGCGATGTTATAAGTATTGGCAAAGTTACACGAAAGTTACTCGAAAATATATTTCTGAAACACAGTAACGGCAAAATGTAAGGTAGCTATCTTATAGTAAATTTTTGTCCGGTTACGAATATACTAATTTAAACGATACGTATTATGGGCAGAAATTACATTTCTATTGCTGTCAATAACTGTTAGTAACGGTGGCGGACCGCGGCGAAAACACTAGACAGAATGACAACGAAAATTCTTAGCAACGCACATTGCACTGCATTCAACAATATCAAACATAGAGTTTTCCTAGTAGTAGTATACGTGAATTGCACGAGTGAGAGCCGTGAGGGTAACGGAGGGGGGTAAGAGTTAAGGATAAGAAAATAAAAATCACAAATTTCGAAACGAATCAATTTTATTTATATATATCGCTAATCTATTCCAAAATCATTTAGTTGGGTAAAGGGGTGTTTCCACCATTGATCTTGGGCATCCCAGGAATCAATTTTATATATATATATAAAAAACTATGCTAGTCTTAAGGAAACAGTGTGTCTCGTCTCTATTATAATTTGCTTCAACTGTTTCTCCACGATAAGATATCACCAAGATGGGCACTTCCAGCATAGTTCAGTCGTCAGCCGTCACGACTGGCGCGCTGTTAGTTATGTAAGCCACACACACGGTGAGGGTATATAAGTCGCAGCATTGGAAGCTGTGTCTCTTACTCACACTTGTCTCAGCTAAGCGGAGAAGAATCAACATCAGCCATGAACAAGTTGGTCGTATGTTGCTTGGTGCTGGCAGCGGTAAGTTCACTCACATCTTGCCACGTTGGTATCAGGGGAGTAGGATGTAGGGAAACAACAGTTTTCAACGAGTATTTTAAAGTCTAAGATGAAATTCATAGTCGTCCCCTACCTCTTGGCGCTGGTTGTTGCCAATTTCGTGCATGTTTTTCCCCTTGTAGGAAATAAATCTTTAGCAACAACCGTATCCTTAGAGGCACTCCTAAGGGTAGGGGCTATTATGGAATCCAACTTAAGTAAGCAGTGTTTTCTTTTTAGAAGCAAATACCAGATAAAATGACTCATAGCTAGATAAACGTATTTTTAGCATTAATTATCCATAAATTTCGCATCTATTTTTTGTTTTAAATGAGCATTTTGTAGCACATATTTTTTCTTTTCACATCAAACCCTTGAATGTGACGGAGGTTCTTACACTTCTTATGAAAATAGATGTGCTGATATTTAAAATCAATTCAATTGTAACTACTTTAAAGAGATCTCAATAGAAATGGGAACAGCTTACTTATTTAAATTCGCAATTTGTATCGTTAAAAAATACATGTCCTCCGATTTATCATCTTAAAAATAAAACGCTGAAAAACGTATCTCTTCTCAAAATCCATTAACACACTTTAAATATTGCAGACGATTATTGTAGACCTACCTATAATGTACCTTTTAACCTAAATATTATTTAACCTGCATATTTGTGACTCCTGTGTATATACCCGCTTTAAGTATCCAAATGACACTATAAGCCGCCTTGATATTTTCTTTTTTGTGGCAACCCGGGCAATCCCACTATCATTTTATAAAACTAAAACTATTACTGAAACAGTGAGTAACAATGTCAAGTTATTTATATTGCATATATCTACTTTGTCGATGGGATCTTACTTATACTCATGTTTGGTTTCAGGTGATGGGGCTTTCCGAGGGGGCCCGCGTAGGTACGTTTAATATATGCCACATTTTACTTAAACTCCCATCTTTATCCAGATATAAATATCGTAAGGCTACGGGTCTTTGATTGGGTGCTAGGTTTATTCATATCCATATATTTACGTTCGGTTACAAGTTTAACACGTTAAACAATTGTAGGTTCACTTGACAATACGTACAATGAAGTTAACACTACATCTTAATGAAATTATGTTTTGTATTTAGTACTTTATAAAATGCGAGGTACTTTGTCTCTGTAGAATAAACCCATTTGCACAGAGCACTGTTTTAACCACTTTTTAAAACGTTTCAAATGACACCTTATTAACTTCTACACGTTACAAATTACAGAATTGTATACAATATTGTAATTCGCTCTTTTCTTGAAAAGAGATTGTGAATGTTTAGATGGATTCAAATTCCCAAATACTAGTAACTGTGAAACATTTTGAAAAAGTTGTGATTTAGAAAGTTGAATTTATTGGCAAACAGAGTTGGAAATGCGCGTGGAAACTATGCCATGTCATAACTTGGATTCGTTTAGCCATCATCGTTAGCGATGCTGAATGCTGATGCTTTATAGGCTCAGTTAATAGAAGCCAACACCGTAATACTCGTAAATGTATTCTATACATAAAATAAATAAATTCGTATTTATAGAGTCTACCCACTCAGTAACAAGACTGATTTTCAGTGGGGGGCTTGAATTCAAAGCGACTAAATCAACCCTGTAGGCTTCGAACACCATCGACGAGTGACCGATAACCAATCAAAGATCGACATTTCAAATATGAAACATATAAATCAGTGATTGGACAGTGCGAACACCTGCGGACAAATGCCAGAATCAACGAGGCCGATTCAGCAAAACTTTGATTTCATTGAGTGCTTTGTTGCTAGGACGGCTCCAAAGTCACCGTTTACTTATTCCTATGACAAGAAGTGCTGGAATTGAACTCATATTTGAAGTTGAAAAACTGTTGTCTGAAGCGGGATTTGAGCCCGGGAACTTCTAACCACTAAACCAACGAGCCACGGTCTGACATTACCTACAATACAGGTCCATATTCGGTTTGTGGTTCAACCTTTAACAATAACAAACCTCAGCCATACCACATAGTCGATCCATGCAACGTGGCATTAAATATTGCATCGCATAGGTATTGGTCCTAGTTCGTGCCTAGTCTTGTACCATTTACTGGTTCAGCTGTTCAGTTACCCTTGTGGGCAAGGCTAGGCCTAGGCCTATCTCTATGGGTCCTAGTTCGTGCCTAGTCTTGTACCTATTTACTGGTTCAGCTGTTCAGTTACCCTTGTGGGCAAGGCTAGGCCTAGGCTTATCTCTATGGGTCCTAGTTCGTGCCTAGTCTTGTACCTATTTACTGGTTCAGCTGTTCAGTTACCCTTGTGGGCAAGGCTAGGCCTAGGCTTATCTCTATGGGTCCTAGTTCGTGCCTAGTCTTGTACCTATTTACTGGTTCAGCTGCTCAGTTACCCTTGTGGGCAAGGCTAGGCCTAGGCCTATCTCTATGGGTCCTAGTTCGTGCCTAGTCTTGTACCTATTTACTGGTTCAGCTGTTCAGTTACCCTTGTGGGCAAGGCTAGGCCTAGGCCTATCTCTATGGGTCCTAGTTCGTGCCTAGCCTTGTACCTATTTACTGGTTCAGCTGTTCAGTTACCCTTGTGGGCAAGGCTAGGCCTAGGCTTATCTCTATGGGTCCTAGTTCGTGCCTAGTCTTGTACCTATTTACTGGTTCAGCTGTTCAGTTACCCTTGTGGGCAAGGCTAGGCCTAGGCTTATCTCTATGGGTCCTAGTTCGTGCCTAGTCTTGTACCTATTTACTGGTTCAGCTGTTCAGTTACCCTTGTGGGCAAGGCTAGGCCTAGGCCTATCTCTATGGGTCCTAGTTCGTGCCTAGTCTTGTACCTATTTACTGGTTCAGCTGCTCAGTTACCCTTGTGGGCAAGGCTAGGCCTAGGCCTATCTCTATGGGTCCTAGTTCGTGCCTAGTCTTGTACCTATTTACTGGTTCAGCTGTTCAGTTACCCTTGTGGGCAAGGCTAGGCCTAGGCCTATCTCTATGGGTCCTAGTTCGTGCCTAGTCTTGTACCTATTTACTGGTTCAGCTGTTCAGTTACCCTTGTGGGCAAGGCTAGGCCTAGGCTTATCTCTATGGGTCCTAGTTCGTGCCTAGTCTTGTACCTATTTACTGGTTCAGCTGCTCAGTTACCCTTGTGGGCAAGGCTAGGCCTAGGCCTATCTCTATGGGTCCTAGTTCGTGCCTAGTCTTGTACCTATTTACTGGTTCAGCTGTTCAGTTACCCTTGTGGGCAAGGCTAGGCCTAGGCCTATCTCTATGGGTCCTAGTTCGTGCCTAGTCTTGTACCTATTTACTGGTTCAGCTGCTCAGTTACCCTTGTGGGCAAGGCTAGGCCTAGGCCTATCTCTATGGGTCCTAGTTCGTGCTTAGTCTTGTACCTATTTACTGGTTCAGCTGTTTAGTTACCCTTGTGGGCAAGGCTAGGCCTAGGCCTATCTCTAGTGCCTTATACCTCCGGTTCGTTTGTTATCGTGACAGTGACACTTCAAGTCCTTTCTACATCTCTTGTGTTTTACACTGGCCAGTGTAAGACTCAGCGATCCAAGCTAAGTATTGTGGTGTGTTCTAGCGCGAGCCGATGATCCACATACATCATTTAGTTCCGTACTGGTTGATATGGTTTTTTAATGATACTCTGTCGGGATCCACCTGCAAACATCTGATCGAACTCTGCCGTAAAGATAAGACGGCAGTGACAACCCATTGCTGTCATACCTTGGAACTCCTGGGCTTTCTTTAAAAGAGTGATCTGATTGTATTGTATAAAGAGCCATTCACATGGATAAATAATAATAATCAAAATCCCTTAAGCTGAATAACCCGAAGCTATCATCCTAGCCAATGGCGTTGACTCTCAGCTGTTTCTCGTATCGTTAATTTGCAATATGAATTTTCCTAATCATAAATATGTAATGCATTTGTAACAAGTATTTCAATAAATTTAATAAGCAGTTTACAAATTACTTTTTAATCCAGTTAACGAAACCACAAAAAGAAAAGAACTTACTTGTCCTGGTATTTTCTAACAATCCAATACACTCTGTCTTTGTTCATTTTATCTTTTTTAATATGTTTCCTCCAAACATTTGTAAAGAAAACATTTAAAATCGATAAATTATAAATAATAATATATTCATAAAATGGCGTTATGTTGTGGGGCCTTGGTACACGCTTAACACACTAACCATAGTATTCACTTCAATAAGAAATATTAATATGCCAAACGTACACATGTTTAGGTCCAAGCTTATGCCTTGTCTTTTACCTATTTACTGTATCAGATTCTCATTTAGTGCTCTTCTAGCGCCAGATATCTCCAGTTCGTTTGTTGTTCTTTGTGAAACTTACACTGACATCTCATTTCCTGTACACTGATGTTTGCATCTCTTGTGTTTTACACTGGCCAGTGTTGGACTCAGCGATCCAAGCTAAGTATTGTGGTGTGTTCTAGCGCGAGCCGCTGATCCACCTTCTATTCTTGGTACAATATTGGATCATCTTGTGTACAATGCTGTGGCGCTACAACAGGTCGCTGTTGACGTGGGAGTGAAGGCCACAAACCTTGGTGTTCATGGCCTCGCAAGCCTGTTGCACATCGGGGAATGCAAACTTGCTCCGTCGAAATCCACCTGCAAATATCTAATCGAAGCCTGCCAGAAAGGAAAGACGGCAGAGAGAACCGATTGCTGTATTGCCTTGGAAAAACTGGGCTTGCTTTAAAAGAGTGATATGATTTTATTATGTGAAGAGCCATCCACATGGATAAATAATAATAATCAAAATCCCTTAAGCTGAATAACCCGAAGCTATCATCTAAGCCAGTGGCGTTGACTCTCAGCTGTTTCTCGTATCGTTAATTTGCAATATGAATTTTCCTAATCATAAACATGTAAGGCATTTGTAACAAGTATTTTAATAAATTTAATATTCAGTTTACAAACTACTTTTTAATCCAGTTAACGTAACCACAAAAAGAAAAGAACTTACTTGTCCTGGTATTTTCTAACAATCCAATACACTCTGCCTTTTTTCATTTTATCTTTTTTAATATGTTTCCTCCAAACATTTGTGAAGAAAACATTTAAAATCGATAAATTATAAATAATAGTATATTCATAAAATGGCGTTATGTTGTGGGGCCTTTGTACACGCTAAACACACTAACCATAGTATTCACTTCAATAAGAAATATTAATATGCCAAACGTACACATGTTTAGGTCCAAGCTTATGCCTTGTCTTTTACCTATTTACTGTATCAGATTCTCATTTAGTGCTCTTCTAGCGCCAGATATCTCCAGTTCGTTTGTTGTTCTATGTGAAACTTACACTGACATCTCATTTCCTGTACACTGATGTTTGCATCTCTTGTGTTTTACACTGGCCAGTGTTGGACTCAGCGATCTAAGCTAAGTATTGTGGTGTGTTCTAGCGCGAGCCGATGATCCAATTTCAACTCTTGGTACAATATTGGATCATCTTATATACAATGGTCTGGCGCTCAAACAGGTTGCTGTTGACGTGGGAGTGAAGGCCGCAAACCTTGGTGTTCATGCCCTCGCAAGCCTGTTGCACATCGGGGAATGCAAACTTTCTCCGTCGAAATCCACCTGCAAATATCTGATCGAAGCCTGCCAGAAAGAAACGAAGGCAGATAGAGCCAATTACTGTGAAGCCTTGGGGAAACTGGGCTTGCTTTAAAAGAATGATCTGATTTATTATATAAAGAGCCATCCACATGGATAAATAATAATAATCAAAATCCCTTAAGCTGAATAACCCGAAGCTATCATCTAAGCCAATGGCGTTGACTCTCATCTGTTTCTCGTATCGCCAATTTGCAATGTGAATTTTCCTAACCATAAATATGTAATGCAATATTGTAAAACGGATTTCAATAAATTTAATAATCAGTTTAGAAACTTCCTTTCAATCCAGTTAACTAAACTACACCTTTAAAAAGAAAAGAACTTGCTTGTCCTGGTCTTTTCTAATAATCCAATACACTATTTTTATTCATTGTATTTTTATGATATTCTCTTCTTCTTATTTTCTTTCGTTTTCTTGCATCATTTTTGATGAAAACATGTAAAATAGATCAACTATAAATTAAAGTATATATACAACCGTTCAACATTCTACTTGCTGTTTCGCAACTTGCGAGTGACATTTGTTAGGTTTCGAGTAAACTTATTCAAATTCAAATTCAGTTCATATTTTGTTCATTATTTTGTTCACATTTTTACATTACATTCATTTCTCATGGTAATCATACATATCGCTTTAATTTGAACAAATAATATTCTGTACCACAATATATAAGCTGTTATATCTTAAAGTACCGGTACCATTTTGAGCATTAATCATAGCTGCTATGCAATAGTAACTTTCGTTTTATCGGTTTTTATGACAAGATCACCTCAAAAAGCGTATTAAGCCATCAAACATAATGCAGGACCCAATTTTTTTCGCCTAGGCCTCCGAACGTACACAGGTATAGGTCCAAGCTTATGTCTTGTCTTTTACGTCTATTTACTGGTTCAGCTTCTCATTTAGTGCTCTTCTAGTTCCCGAGATCTCCAGTTCGTTTGTTGTTGTATGTGAAACTTACACTGATATCTCATTTCCAGTACATAATTCTTGTCCTGTGTACGTCTCTTGAGTCACACTGGCCAGTGTTCGACTCAGCGATCCAAGCTGTGTATTGTGGTGTGTTCTAGCGCGTGAAAGTGAACATGAACATACATTTCTTGGTACAATATTGTAACATCTTGGCTACAATGCTAATGCGCTCACTCAGATTGCTATTGCCACGAGACTGAAGGTCCTAAACGTTGGTGTGAATAGCCTAGCAAGCCTGTTGCACGTGGGTGAATGCAAACTGAATCCTGCAAATATCTTATCGAAGCCTGCCACAAAGAAAAGCTGAACAATGGAGCCTCGTACTGTTTTGCCTTTGGGCATCTAGGATGCTTAAAGAATTATATGATTTTATTATGTGCAGACCCATCCATATTGTCCAATGTGAATTCGCCCCAACCATAAATATGTAATGGAAGGGTAAAAAGGATTTCAATAAATACCCTAAGCAGTTTAGAAAGTTATTTCCTATCCAGCTAACTACACAGAATAAAGAACTAATAATAACTAATAATAACCAATACACTATATCTTCAAGGAAAAGTTTTCTCGCAATTTCGTAATATTCCAATACACTCTGTTTTAATCATTCGATCTTTTTAATATGTTTAATAAAGATTCCTACCCTCATTTGTGGTGAAAGTGTATACAATCTATCAACTATAAATAATATTATATACATAAATTGTAGTAATTGGAGGGCCTTGGTATATTTTAACTCATTTCATGGTTTAAAGACACTTCATGTCAAATATTTATATGCTGAAAATACACGTAAAGCTCCTAGCTTATGTCTAGTCTTGCACAATTCTTTTACCTATTTTCTGGATTGCTGCTCATTTACCCTTGGCCAAAGCTAGGCCTCTAGGCCTAGCCCCAGTGTCCGATATCTCCAGTTCGTTTGTTATCGTACGTGTAAATCACACTGATATCTCATTATCTGTACATAATTCTTGTGCTGTCTACATCTCTTGTGTTTTACACTGGCCAGTGTAGGACTCAGCGATCTAAGCTACGTATTATGGTGTGTTCTAGCGCGCGATGCTGCAAAATCATTTCTTGGCACAGTATTGGATCATCTTGTGTACAATGGTCAAGCCCTCACCCAGATGGCTATTGATGTGGGAGTGAAGGCCGCAAACGTTGGTAAAGACGCCCTCGCAAACCTGTTGCACATCAGTGAATGCAAATTGGATCCGTCGCCATCCACCTGCAAATATCTGATCGAAGCCTGCAAAATCAAAAAAGAAAGTGATTTATCGTTTTGTCCTGCCTTGGATGATTTAGGATTGCTTCTTCCATACACAAATTCGAATGCCTATTGAAGCAATCAGCCAAGCCAATGGTGTTGACTCAGCTGTTACTGGTATCGTTAATTTACAATGTGAACTGGCTTTATAACCATAAATATGTAATACAATAATAAAAAGGATTTCAATTAATTAACTTAGCAGTTTGGAAAATTATTTCCAATCCAGAACTACACTACATCTCCAAAAAAAGAAAAAGAACTTAATTTTGCCGGCATTTTCTGATAATCCAATCCCTCGCTGTTTATTCATTGGATCTGTATATTATGTTTAATAAGGTTTCCCCACATCGTTTGAATCAAAGCTATCAACTATTTGGTCGTGTGGGCCATGGTAAAAATTAACTCATTTTTAGGGTTTAAATTCACTTGTATTCACTCAAATAAAAAATTGTTTTTATTTTGATTGATTAATAATGATTTTTTATCATTGTTAAAAATTGGAATTTTCCCGCGACGTTGTGTAAATTAAAAACAAAATAATATTATATCGTCGATCTTCAGTCTTCAGTCAGCAGTGTAATTTGTATTGCAATTACTCTATCTCAATATGTTGAAAGAGCATTGGAACGTTAAGTCGGAGGACCTGGGTTCAGTCCCCGGCCGAGGTAAACTTTTATACACGTATTGCTCCCTTCATAGCATATTAAGTATAACTAAGAATCTACAAACCTAAAACCAATAAAATCTTTATCATACCTCTTTAAAGTAATGTTTGCTAACAAATAAACACATTATTTACGTGAATAACTTCAAAGCCCGTCTATAGAATGTTTGCCTTTTTATTTTTCTCTTCCACGAAGTCAATTCGTAGCAACATTTGATACATTTTCCAATATCTACATGTTCTTTAAAGCTTCTATGTCGGTTCTGATGCAACTATCCAACCCATATCCGCCATTATACTTAACCATTCTTCTTGCCATTCAAGTATATTCATGGGTACGTCTCCTTGCGGGCCTCGAACACGCGACTCTCAGGCTGATGTACTGGTGGCCCACCCGCCGTTTAAAGCGTTGACTGAAACCTTTCAATTTCAATTTCAATTTATTTCATCCGTAGACATATACAGATTACATGTATGGACATCGTCAATGTAAAAGATATCTTAAAACTAATGGTACACAACAAAACATAGACATTTATATGATATACATAATAGGTATTTTAAACAAGTAATAATTAACGTGTATAATACGCAACATCATTTTATTCAATGGGTTGGCCAGTGGAGAAAGAAAAGAATTCATCCAGGTTATAGAATGCATTACTTAATAGGAAATATTTAGTTTTTATTTGAAAGAAGGTAATGATGCTGATTGTTTTGTAGATAGCGGTAGATGATTGTATATTTTTATGCATAAATAAATAAATAAATAAATAAAATAAATAAATTCACATTTAGAGTCTACCCACTCAGTAACTTAACTGATTTGCAGTGGGGGACTTTAATTTAAAGCGACTAAACCGACCCTGTAGGCTTCGAACACCATCGACGAGTGAGCGATAACCAATCAAAGATCGATATTTCAAATACGAAACATATGAATCAGTGATTGGACAGTGCGAACACCTGCGGACAAATGCCAGAATGCCACTGACTTCATAGCGGTTCCATTTCCGGTTCATAAGATGATCTGGAGCTTTAGAAAATGAGGGTATTCATATTTGAATATCATCCATGTGAGGTGAATGCGTGTACGGTCTAGAACATGAAACTTTCATTTACCGAGTTCTATTCTCTTTACCCTTAATGACGTACTCGACATCTATGATCATACGTCGCGTGGATATTCAAGGAAAGAGACAAGTAGTACGTATAGGAAAAGGGAAAGGAAAGGGGACGTGGACTGCTTTCAGTCTGGCTTCTCCACCACGACCTGTCCGACTAGGGTAGCCCACCAGAAGCATACGCTTCCGCTGGCATGTTCTCGAGATCACCAAAGCATACAAACCTGCCCACCGTAGCATTCTCTGGGCAGAATCCATGTTTTCTTCTACTATGTGTGACATTATGTAAATTTCGAATGACAGCCCGTCAAACTTCTGTTATTATCTTAAAATCTGTGGTATGTCACGTAGGTTTGTTTATATATACTTAAAACATATGTAATTGAGATTAACTTGAAGGAATCAAGTGAAATGAATATACTCACGTTCTATTACGAATCGATACTTCGTTTGAAATTACGTAATTTTCGAATGACAGCCGCTGGTTTTTACGTAATTATCTCAAAATCTGTGGTATATCACGCAGGTATGTTCATATCTGCATACAGAAGATGTAATTGAGATTAATACGAAGGAATCAAATGCAATGAATGACTCGGGTTCTGTTACAAATTGCTACTATGTGTGATATTACATAATATTCGACATTCCGTAATTTATAATGTCAGCCCGTCAAACTTACGTAATTATCTCAAAATCCGTGGTATATTACGCAGGTTTGTTTATATATAATAAGCAGATGTAATTAAGATTAATTAGAAGGAATCAAATAAAATAAATATACTCAGGTTCTCTTACAAATCGCTACTAGCTGTGACATTACGTAATTTTTTACACTACGTAATTTATAATGTTAGCCCGTCAAACTTCCGTAATTATCTCAAAATCAGTGGTATGTCACGCAGGTTTGTTTATATATATGCATAAAACAGATGTAATTGAGTTTAATTAAAGGAATCAAATGAAATTAATATACTCGGGTTCCCTTTCGATATTTTGTTTGAAATAACGTAATTTTCCGAATGACAGACCCTAAACTTACGTAGTGATCTGAAAACCTGTGGTATATCGCGCAGGTATGTTCATATGTGCATAAAGAAGATGTCATTGAGATTATTTGGAAGGAATCAAGTTCAATGAATATAGTCAGGTTCTCTTACAAATCACTACTATGTGTGACACTACGTAATTTTCTAATGACAGCCCGTCAAACTTCCGTTATTAGATCAAAACCTGCGGTGTGTCACGCAGGTTTGTTCATATATTCTTAAAGTAGATGTAATTGAGATTAATTAGAAGGAATCAAGTTCAATGAATATACTCAGGTTACAAGGACAGTAAGAGTTTTGATCTCTTCTCTTCTAACAGAGAAGAACGTGAAGCAATGTCTCTCATTAGATCTAATGTTTTAATTCAACAAGTTGTTGCATTACTCTTGACCAATCTGTACGGTCCTCCTCGCTACATGTGGAATGCTGCAACGTATAAAGCCATGGTTACCTAACACAGATAAGCAACAGGCGCCTTGACACCCTGGTACGACGTCCATAAAAAAAGAATTACGGCCGTGGTCTCGTTAGCAAAAGAAAAGAACGTTAGTAAATTGGTGCATTTTGTGAGTATTTTTATGACTTTTAATTTAAACCTAACACAAAACAAAGATCAATTGCGTTTCAAGCACGAGATAGCATTAGTATTGTGTAATAAAAAATAGTTCCAATAAGATGATAATGTTGATCTGCCTCACATATTTCAGGGAAAAACGAAAGTTCTTGATATATTCATGTTGTATTTATCTAATATCATTTTATGGTCACTTAAGACAAATGTGCCTTTGATGACTCAACCATCTAACCGTTATTTTGTCTTCTTATAGTGAGGTTATCAATAAGAATTCGATAAAGATCTTATTTAAACAGCGAATTCTTAAACGTGCAGTTATCTTTTTTATGAACAAGAATATAACCAACCATTTAAATGACTAAATATTGACCAAAAAGCATCACAAAAACCCTTTTCATAATCCCCGCTCACTTGATTTCTATAAATAAATAAAATAAATTCACATTAAGAGTCTACCCACTCAGTAACTTAACTGATTCGCAGTGGGGGACTTTAATTTAAAGCGACTAAACCAACCCTGTAGGCTTCGAACACCATCGACGAGTGAGCGATAACCAATCAAAGATCGATATTTCAAATACGAAACATATGAATCAGTGATTGGACAGTGCAAACACCTGCGGACAAAAGCCAGAATCAACAAGGCCGATTCAGAACAACTTTGAATTTATTGAGTGCTTCGTTGCTAGGACGGCTCCAAAGTCACCGTTTACTTATTCCTTTTCCCAAGAACTCATGTGTACGGGTAAAAACATCGCAAACCTGAACAAAAAAAATCCATCACGTTTGCCCGTGTCTCTGTAGTGTTTCTCGCAGTTGTGTCTATCTATGTATCTGTGTATGTGTGTATCTATGCTTAAAGAGTCTAATGCGAATTGAGATGTAGTGTTCAAGTCGATTCTACGTCCCCATGTTTTCTATAAAATCAGAACGTTAAAGAGCGTGGTTTTAGAAGTGTTTTGGTGTGGGGCGGATCTAAATACGTAATCATCTCGAGTCATGTTGTGTTTCTCGCAATTATGTTTATATTTATTTTTAGAGGCCTTAATAACTGATTAAATCAGGTCTTCGTAAAGAAGATGTAATTGAACTCGTTTTGTAGATATTCGTTACTATAAACACACGAGATAACATTGCGAAACGGCAACACTGCGTGACGTCACGGCGGGGCCGACCAACTAACTTATAATGATATTTGGCTGATATTTTTAACATACACTATTGTAAGTGTTTTTCAATTATCTTAAAAAACAAACGGGGGTCACCGGCCTACTTTTATAGTAATTTGGAGGTAAAGATTACACAATTCCGCTAACTCCCCTATTGTGAGATTGTAAAAACCTACGCCTGTTGACCAAAAACCTGGTACAGCAGATCAACATGAAATTAAACATACATTAATTATGTATCACATTGATGATAATTAATGCCAATTGAGATTTAGTGTTCAAGTCGATTCTACGTCCCCTTGTTTTCTATAACATCACGAGTATACGTTAAAAAGCGTGGTTTAGAAGTTTTGCGGTGTGGGACGGGCCTATATACGTAATTATCTCGAGTAATGTAATATTTCTAGCAATTTTGTATTTTTATTATATTAAAGTATCTAATGACAATCGAAATTTAGTGTTAAAGTCAATTCTACTTAGGTTTTCTATAAAATCAGGAGTATACGTTCAAAAGTGTGGTTTAAGAAGTGCTGTGATGTAGGACGGATATATATTCATAATTATCTCGAGTAATGTGGTGTTTGTCGCAATAATATTTATAGTTTTAGTTAGAGAGTCTAATGCCAATCAATATTTAGTGTTCAAGTCGATTCTATCAGTAGTATACGTTGAAAAGCGTGATTCTAGAAGTGTTGCGGTTTGGGACGGCCATATATACGTAATTATCTCTAGTAATGTGGTGTTCCTCGCAGTTGTGTTTATATCTATACTTAGAGAGTCCAATGCGAATTGAGATGTAGTGTTCAAGTCGATTCTACGTCCCCATGTTTTCTATCAAATCAGGAGTATACGTTAAAAAGCGTGTTTTAGAAGTGTTGACGTGTCTCAGTGTCCGGGATAGAGATCAAGCTGTGATGTAAGAGTGCCGATGTCTATAAAGCCGCCATCTACCTCACATCGGCTTCCATTCGCTTCGAAGCACAGCAGCCGAACAGCAGCATCATGAAGACTATCGTGGCACTTGTCGTGTTGGCAGTGGTAAGTAAGTTTAGTCTGAGTATCAGGGAAGTAGGACTTAGATACAAGACATTATTAAACAAACAAGAGCAGTGTTAGATATTACTATGGGAAAACTCTCGGATTGACGCGTTGATAAGCGAGCGCCTCCATATCAAATGTGAATTTATTTATTTTTATTTATTTATCTACGAACTTTCTGACGAAAAGATTTTAAAGCTCATAAAAACAACCATCAACAACAGTACACGAATGCGCATTGCAAACATTTTTCTGATTTCCATAGAGGACTCAAAACTAACATAGATAGCGCTGCTAAGCAACCTCCTTTCAGCGCCATTGATGAATAATAACAATACAACAACAATGAAAATTGACAGCTAAACCACTCCTAATAGAAGTTTATTTTCTTGCCACCAGAATGCGTCTAGTCTATTTTGAGTGCTCTATAGCTATTATACTTCCCGACATTATGAGCGTTGCCAAGAATTTATTTTTTAGTAACTATTGTGTAACTTATTAACTTTTCGAAAGATTTTGTCACAAAACTATATACCTTCAATCCACATCGAGGCTTGTGGATGGTGGACAACCCCCCCCCCCCCCCCCAGCGAAGTGCCTTAAAAGTCTAATGGAGACGCTCGCTTCGTTCGCTTAATAATAGTCTGAGAACTCGGGATGGAATTCATAGTCGTCCTCTACCCTTATGTAGACTTGTTTGTCGTGTTGGCAGCGGTAACTTGGGGTCTGGGTATCAGGGTAGTAGGACTTAAATGTAGGTCATTGAAACGAACATAAATGTACAAGCAGCCGTGCAAGATATTATTATACATTGGGACTTCAGGATAAAATACATAGCCGTCTTCTACCCCTAGGGGCGCCCCTCGTTGCTAGGAAACAATGTTATGTATGTTATTTCCCATAAAGAAAACAAATCCTTTGCAACACTGGGCCCCCTAGGGAAAGGAGACGAGAATGATGTACATTTCCTTAACTCTCGCTAACCCCATGTTTTGTTGACACCGGTTGAATGAGTGGGAAACTTTTATTATTGTTTATTGTATTTTCAAATGTTCACGTCTACAATTAATTATCTATCACCTACCTAAGGCGTATTATTTGTATGTTTAAAGATATCAATAAGTTAAATTAGTATTAGAATTTCCATGCGTCTGTTACCATCATAATTATTTCTTTTTAATGTTTTTTTCTCTTAAATATTCACACTAAGACTTTCTATTATGTACCTACTGTATTATGTACTGTATATCATGTACTGTATCACCTTAAAAAGGTTGGATGGAAGATAAGGTTTCGCTAGCCTTAATCCCGCCTTTTAATAAAAGACCTTAATCAATCAATCAATCAATCAATCTCTGCCTAATAAGAGTCAAGTACAGCCCTGTCCTATAGTAAGGGACATGTACGCCCCCAACCCTCCCACCCCTAAGGTTAGAAAGTGAACGCTATCTGGACTTACGCCCCCAAGTGTCAACGCTGTCGACGTCTTTACGTTGTAATATCTGCCTAGGCCTACGGGTACATCAGTGAACGTTCACAACTATCGGACCGGTTGCTGCTTACTATGAAGATGGTTGGGTATTTCTTACGTACAACTGATCCGGTTTGTACTCACTTTTTTCACTAAGAAGGGGTAATTTGAAGAACAGGTAATTTATTTTAAAATTAATTTAACCCAAATAATAAATTACCCCTTCTTCAAATTTGAGGCGGAAGAAGGGGTAATTTATTTTTAGTTGCGTCTCCGTGTAGGCCGAACCTACCTCATTTCTCTTATTGTGGTTCAAGATCAACATTTTCGCTAACCTTAAGTAATTGATACCCAAATAATAATAAATAACCCCTTCTTCAAGTTTGTAGAAGGGGTAATTTGAAGAAGGAGGGGTAATTTATTTTAAGTTGCGTCTCCGTGTAGGCCTAGGCCTACCTCATTTCCCTTTATTGTGGTTAAGATCAACCTCGCTCGTACTCCATGTTGCCATATTTAACGTGATTCACATGTAAATCAATGTAATTAAAAAATGGAGATTTACTATCAAAAAAACGTACTATTTGAAAAAAAAGTGGAAGTTACAAATAAATAATCAGAAAATGTGTATGTACTACGTACGTAATCTATCTCTCAAAGGAATACACAAAAAAGTGGGTAGAAACCGGATCAGTTGTACGGAAAAAATACCGATGGTTGTACAAGTCCAGTGAATCAGTTGTGTGTTAAGTCAACGGAAACCCATCCATATTTTGCAGCCCAAGACGTAGAATCAAACCCCTTATATCCTCTTATGTTTTGTCAAATGGATCCCTATACTTTCGAATGTCCCGCTTAGTGGCTGGCCTGAAGAACCCCCTCGTAGTTACTGACGGCGGTGTTGGTTTCAGGTGTGTGCTGCGTCTCATGCAGACCGTATAGGTATGTACACCTTCTCTAGTCTCTGCGACCCTAATCGCTTACCGTCATATATCTTACGTACACCTTCTCTAGTCTCTGCGACCCTGATCGCTTACCGTCATATATCTTACGTACACCTTCTCTAGTCTCTGCGACCCTGATCGCTTACCGTCATATATCTTACGTACACCTTCTCTAGTCTCTGCGACCCTGATCGCTTACCGTCATATATCTTACGTACACCTTCTCTAGTCTCTGCGACCCTGATCGCTTACCGTCATATATCTTACGTACACCTTCTCTAGTCTCTGCGACCCTGATCGCTTACCGTCATATATCTTACGTTCCCCCCAACCTTATCTTCAGATGCAGTCAGCGCCCCAGGCAAGGATTCACAAAAAGTCTTAATTTAGGCCTGGCCTAACTGTAGGACACTAGATTACGGCACGCTACGGACCTGCACATACCCTCTACTCGACCGTACTAACAAACACTAGTAAATAGCAAACACTTTAGACCAAAATTTAGGCCCTGTCTAAGTTGGTCTTGATGAGATTCAAAGATTTCTCTAAAGATGGTGGCAATGCGCCTATGACATCGAAATGTGAACATTAATATATCGTTTATTTCGGTTTCCATACTTATTTAAGATTGAAGATTTAAGGTTTCATTTCCCTAAGTGTTTTACATAGGATCGCTACCATTGGCCGGATTTATAAAACATCGCCTCTCATTGGCTGGGCTGAGAATTTGAGGTATGAGCTAACGTGGCTATGGTTTCCTTAAATCTTAAACTTTAGTGTGAAAATACTATCATGCTTTTGGCTTCTTTTGATTTTGTTAACCTTAACCTTAAATATTAAGTAAATGTGTAAACCGAGCTTTACCTGGACATACACATTTGCCAGTTTTAAAATGTGGAGGTATTAGGAAACAAAACAGTAAAATATATAACACCCATTGCAATGTTTCAAGTTCGCCGTGATTTCCACGTAGTAAGGTATCAATTGGGCCGTGTATTAGGCCTACCATGGATTTATAATAGCACCTACAGTACCACAAGACGGACCTGTCCAAGATAAGACCTTTTGTGAATCCGGCCCCTGAATTACAACGTCCTTGTATAGAGATAGGATACTTCTGGTGAAGTAGCAATACTTGTAGATGTAGAGGTAGTGGTGGTAGAAGTTGTAGTTGTAGTAGTAGT